>OW386288.2:182813399-183403048 GCA_936432065.2 Rutpela maculata | reverse complement strand
GCATTCATTCGCGTCTGGTCTCCATGACAACAAGTTCCTCCCTAAAGTCTGAGAGCGTGTAAAGCTATGCGAATGCCGAGGCGAGTGCCATCTATTGACGGCAAAATTGGAAACTATTTATTGAATCTATGTTTGAAAATTAAGAGGTTATATTTTATCCACGTAATTAATTAAGGACTATCTAGGTCGTCACGATTTCGTTTTTTGTAAATTCCAATTTTTCGACGTCAATTTTTTCGTTGATCACGTGTTTTTGATTAAAACAAAAAATTAAAAACGTGACGAACTAGAATATATATTTTAATACATACGTACAAAATTTGAAGTTTCTATCTTCAAAAATAAGCCGAATAATTCGTTTCTTCATTTCAGTGATCGCAGATTATACTCTTAAATATTAATAGTATTAGAGTTATTTGCAAAAAACGAAACTCGTTATTTTTTCAATTTCAATTTGTTTATAACTTTTGCAATGGTTTATGTGCGGGTTTGAAACTTTTTCACATTTTTCTAGACGTCATTCCAAATCCAATGAGCCCTCACTCATATTTATACGAGATTTATCAAGAATTAACACGTGTATGAACTTGTGTCTTGTCTAAAAGAACAAGTACATAAAATTAATTTAATAATCATCGTAAAATGAAAAATGTTTATAAACAAACATAGGCAGGGTGTGGGCTTCAAGTAGGCGAGGAATATGCTACTTTGGGCTTCATTTTGAGGCTTCATATTTGTACAAAAAACCTATTTTAGTCAAACGTCAAGAATGGAATGAATACCTTGTATATTTTGCATTAGAATAAATATATCAATGGAAATAGTTTTAACATGCATATCCTAAATATAATTATTTATATTAGGGCGGCCCCTTTGGTGCCATGCGGCCGTGACCTACAACAATGCAATTATATTATTAGCACATCGACTACGCAATTATATTGTGGCACACAGTTATATCATGTAGTTAAAGAATTACAAGAGAAGTGGCAACTATGTACGGCTTCGTGTAATCTGAAACATGTATACATTTTATACAACGGGCTTCGTAATGTCACATAATTATAAAAGGCTTCGTATGACATGTCGTGTTGTTTTCAATCTGTATGTCCAAAAAAGTTCCCCCCTCTCATGTTGCTCGCGTTATTACTCCCACTTAAAACATTATTAACAGTTGTACACACTATTTAAATTACAAATAAGGCTGGGCTTCTGGTACCCTGTAATGTGTGGTGGGCTTCGTTTCATGCGTACCGTACGTATATATATATATATATATATATATATATATATATATATATATATATATATATATATATATATATATATATATATATATATATATATATATATATATATATATATATATATATATATATATATATATATATATATATATATATATATATATATATATACGCGTAAAATCACCAAGTGGCACCAAAAACTAAATTGACGTTCTCGCACCCAATATTTTCCGCATTTAATGTGAGCAAGTGGCTCCCTATATATTCCCGATATGTATATGCGTTCTGGCACCGTATATATGGAGAAGACACTTTTTCTTTAGATACTCACTGTGTTGTTAATACATTTAGGATTGCTAACGCACTCTGCAAAAATAGGCCATTGTATTGCTTGTCTTTTTGAAACGTTATCACATACGTGCGATATCGTGGTGTAATTGCAGAAATAGAGGAAATAAGATGAGAAATAATTCTCAGAGTGAACTAAAAATTGTTATTGATGTTGACTCATCATATTCTATATTTAGTTTCAATTGAGGTCTAGAAAATTATTTGAAAAAAAAAGACAAGTAGATGAGGTTGATTAAAAAAGAAACAAATTAATTATTTATTATTCAGTGGTGATAAATCACTTATGAAAACATGTAATTAGAATATCAATTTTAGTTAAAATACAGTGTGAATTTGTGTATATGACATACCAATAGTAACTGACATTTATTATTGACAGTTCGACTAATTTCAAAGCATGTCGTACAAAATAGTATATTACGTAATGAGTGTTGTAAGAAGCATATTACGCACGAATGGAAAAGTTATTTTCAGGAGTGCGTAATTGCTTTACAACTCGAATTATGTACTATACTTTACCTACGATCACTACTGTAAATAGTAAAAAACACACTACCTGCCATTCATGTAAGTTGAATTTTACGTATTGTAAACAAAACGCACTGTAAACAAATCGCACGGTAATCAAAACGCACGGGACACCCAATTGTAGGTGGCTTATGTCGCTGACGCGGGGTTTAAAAAAAACAAATGGGCCTACGTAATTTTCAAACGCTGTCAAAACTGACATAATATTTGTTGAATGACATTGTTGACTAGTAAACTAAATCCAGATTTTACTAAATAAATAAATAAATATGATCGTAGGTAAAGTATAGTACATAATTCGAGTTGTAAAGCAATTACGCACTCATGGAAATACGCACTCGCCGCTACGCGGCATCGTGCGTAAGTAATATGCTTCTTACAATTCTCATTACGTAATATACTATTACCTACGATCATATTCATTTATTTATTTAGTAAAATCCTGATTTAGTTGTCAACAATATTATTCAACAAATATTATGTCAGTTTTGACAGCGTTTGAAAATTACGTAGGCGCATTTGTTTTTTTAAACCCCGCGTCAGCGATATAAGCCACCGATAATTGCGTGTCCCGTGCGGTTTGTTTACAGTGCGATTTGTTTACAATATGTAAAGTTCAACTTACATAGATGTCAGGTAGTGTGTTTTTGACTAGTTACAGTAGTGATCGTAGGTAAATAATATAATAATCGTTTCCCTCAAAAATTCTTAAAATCACAAAAATGTATATTACAAAACAATAAGCGAGTAAAATATTAATTTCATCTAATAAAAATGTCAATTTATTTACAATCTTTTGATTCTAAATATTATATTATGAAATAGTGTAATAGGTACTATGATTTAAAAATATAATTTATTACCTTATTTTGTATGAACTGTTACATACGGTAACGTTGGATCTCAACGTTAATATATTTTGTTGAATTTGTACAATTGCTTTAAGGGTGGCGGTGTGGCTTAAAAAAATGATTTCGTAATTCGACAAGTTCTCCTATGAACCGATTGAGAAAATACTTTGACAGGCTTTTAGAAAATACTTGATAGAATGATACTGGGATATTGAAGTCAACAAAAAATATATTTTTTTTTGTTTTTCACACAAGAAAAAAATGTTTTTCTTTCTTTAGTTTTCAATAGGCTAGTACCATTCTATAAAGTTGCCTATAAAAGCCTATCAAAAAATTATTTTAATCGGTTTAGGAATGTAGGAGAAATTGTCGAATTACGTTCGCGGCACCGCTCACTTTAATTGCAATAGAAGATTAAACTGCGGTTGATTTCGATACTCTTGATTTTATTTATGCCTTTTCAGAAAATTATACATATATAATATGCTCTTAGATTTAGTTTGGGTGAAAGTTATAAAGTATATGGAGCTTTAGCTCTTAAATTTGTTAACGCTGCTAAATAGATTGTTTTCAGAGTTATCCCATTCTCTTGTCTATAAAAGGGACAAGTGCCGTAATAAATAGATGTTTATATATGTTTATATATTATCTTAGTTACGGTTCAAATGGTCGGTGCATCAAAGTTTTGTCAATTTTCAGTTCATAGACTTATTTTATTAACAGGCACTCACATCAAATCATGGGCCCCGGCCCCTTTCATTATTACTACACTACCTGTACCCAAATTTTAATATTTTTGCATTGCGTTTCCTAGTTTATTCGGACATCTAAGTGGTCGGGCCCTGGTACCACGGTACCTACTGGACCTACCCCCCCCCCCCCTCCCCTGTTGGGGCCCTGATTATAAAGTATAGTTTAAAGTGAGAAATAATGTAAACAACAATTTGTAGATAGGCCAGACTCCTCCTGCCTGAAAGAACATAATACAGACAGATACTACAATTTTATTACATTATCAGATGAAGCTAGTTCAGGGATGAACACTGACTATGCATTGTCATTATAATATACGTATAACAATGCGGCAATATAGGTAGAGTAATTGTAGGAATACAGGAAATAGTCAAGTAAAATTCTGAAAAAGTAAGCTAAATAATTGTATGTGATATTGACACTCATTGTATATATCACGTATCAGTTGAAAAACTCTGAAAAAAAATGTAATTAACAAAGATTAGGCACTTCTCAGTAGGGAGCTATTCATAACAAACAGGTTATGTTAACGAAAGTAGTTACGAAAGTATAGGCAACGTTTAGATTACGTTAATTATTTTTCAAAAATGATCAATCAATTGGCCTCAAGTTTTCACCTTTTTTTTATATTTTACATATTTACAATCGATTATTTTTATTTATTTGCTTTTATCATGATTAGAGAATATTATTTAGGTATTATGCAAATCACAACTTACACACTTTCTTATTTATTATGAAAATACCTACTTTCTGTATATTGTTGCCCTAATCTGGGCACGCTAATATACTAGTAATTCAATACTTCCGTCAGTATTAGCTAGAAGATAGTTTTTTGATTGGTTCTCCAATAATGAGTGTTTTAAAGTATTTACCTAACTAGTATATTAGCATATTTACATATTTATTAACAATAACTGTTAATATGAAGGTCAAATTTTAATAAGTGTAGAAAATATGGATTTTTATTACCATGTCGATAGTGAAAAATTGCATTCATTAATACAGCGAGAAACTTTTATCTTTCTAGATAAAGGATGGGGACAAGTTTTTACCGTGAAACTTCTATGCGCGCGTTAGGCATTTTTCAGTAGGAAGTAAAGTACTATAAAATGTTTTTGGTTACTTGAAGTCACCGGCACACAATTTTTTTTGGGTTACTTCCAATTTAGCCGAAGTTTGCAACTTTTTTATTTTTAATAGTAACTTTCTTTCGTAATCCGAAGTTCAATTTTCTTTATACTCCTTTTTTCGAATTTAAGAATGGCTGAGTAAAAATAAAATTTAACATCTCAATAGAAAGAATGCCATGGAAAAAATATATAAGCTGCAAAATTTTAACAAGCTTACCATGGAGTGTACAAAAAACATAAAACCACCTTCCTTAATTCAATATGTCAATTTTAAACTTGTATAAGAATTAAAATTTTCAAAAATTATTGAAAATAAATCTTTTTAAACATTTTTTTTTTAATAGTCCCATTTTCTTTTCTATTATTTGTTTGTAATATGTGTTTTCCATTTAATTTTATTTAAGTAACAGAGAATTATATAAAATTAGTGAAAACTGAATAGTTTCTTAGAAAAAGTGCCTGCAACATAAATGTTTAAAATGAATAAGATTCCAGAAAGGTTCAATGTAATGTTGAAAAGGGACAGAGAGGTAACAAACACGTGTTAATAATAAGACACAAAAGAAGATACTAGAACTTACTTTGACTGAATTTTAATGTAAATGGACCACTGCTCATTTTAAGGAATATATGACATATTTTAAACTAATTAGTTGGCGGGAATTATGGAGAAAAGAATCATTGTGTACCGTGGACCACACGGTAGAAATAAAATTTCTAATTCAAGCACATTACGGTAAAAACATTTTGTAGCACATCAAAAAGTTGCCTCTAACCTACCCTTCATTACATAATTTTTTTACATATTTCGGTACATATTTAAATACCGGTTAACCGGTTAGGTTCATTTTACTTCCACGTCCAGTGGAAGTATAGTAAAAAAATTTTAAAAAATTTGTATTGTCCAAATAGGCTTAAAATGTCATGAAACGTCGAGATTTTAAGTTTGAGCGAAAAAAAAAATTTATGTTTGTCTGTCGGTCTGTCTGTCTGTAACTTCTTTTTGTGCGCACGTTTACTCTGGAACCGTTTAAGATATTGACTTGAAATTTGGTACACTTATGTACTTTAACGAGATCTAGGATCTATTTTCATCTTGTTCCGTCGAAGGGTTGGGGAGAAAATTGGGGTAAATTTGGGGTAAATGGATAAATCGAGCAGATAAGAGTCCACGAAATTGGTATTTAGTATATACAAGGTCTCAAAAAAAATTTGGCATTAGCCACCCCCATTACCACCCCCACCCCCTATTAAAGGGGATGAAAAAAAAATGTGATTTAGGGTATGTACAGGAACGAGAAACCTCAAAATATTTTTTTACTTCATCCACCCCCCCCATTACCACCCCTCTATCACCACCCCCACCCCACTACCGATGTGGGGTATCGTTTTATGGGTTTTTGGGGTAGAGGATTTCAAATATTATATTATTAAAGTTCCATAAACAATTATTTTAACATACAAAGTTTTTTGTTGTGAGTGACTTGGATAGAGAGTCTGGATGTGGAAGTCGTGATTCCTTGGGCAGCGGTTTTTATTTACCGATTTACCGGTTATTAAAATTTCCTGTAAATTGCATTGTGCATGTTTACAACTTTATTACTTTCTCAAAGTTTTCTTTTAGTAAAACCTAAGTTTATATTTTCTGCAAAAAGGTAGATATTCGGAGATTCAAATAATAGAAAAATATGGAAACTTCCCCCATTCAAAAAATGTTTTAAAATGATTTATTTTCAACAATTATTAAACAAATTAAATAGTGGAAGCCTTTACATTGTGATAATTAATCATAATGAAACAGATGAAAACACCTTTCTTTGTTTTTTATCATTAATTTATTTTAACCAAACGTTACCGCAGTTTCGACAAGCGTGTAATTTTCAAACAGTTGATTCACAAATACAAAAATTATTTATAATTTAATTTTGTGTTTTAATGTTTAAAATTTACATATTAATTTAAAGAAAATGCAGTGCATTTTCCAATTTTTTTTGCGCATTCTTCATTTAGAAAATATATTTTTAAGACACTTATTTTCAATGGTTTTTTTAAGATTTAGAATTTTTTATAAAAATTTAAAATTGGCATACTAATAAATAAAATGCAGAGGTGTTGAAAATTTTCTATGCGCTGTTCTACGAAGACTCCGTGGCCAGCTGAATTTTATTGCTTGACAATTTTTCCTATGACTTTCTTTCTGCTGAAATAAAAATGGTTTTCACTTAAAAATGTAAAAAATTGCAACTTCCGGCTTTACTCTAGAACCTTGTGAGTCGCTTCTTATTTCACCCCAATTCGATATATACATCCTCTAGATTTTGAGATGCGTTGACATAGACTTTTATAGACATATTACTTCAAATAATCCCACAAAAAATAATTAAAAGGTGTAATAGTAGAGGTACAGAATTCGAAAAAGTCGTCTAGAAACGTGTCCCGTGGAACATTGAGACAAGTAAATATGTACTGATTGCGCTATTATTATGTAGTGTAATTTTAGAAATGAAGAAAATAAGATGAGAAATAATTCTCAAAGAGTGAGCTAAATAAATTGTTATTGAGTTTAGTTTCAATTGAGGTCTAAAAAAATTATTGGAAAAAAAAATCAAGATGATGCAGATTGATTAAAAAAATAACAAATTCATTATTTATTATTCAGTGGTGATGAATCATTTACGAAAACATTTTATTAAAATATCAATTTTAGTTATTGTAAAATACACTGTGCATTTGTGTATATGACATACCGAGTGATGTAAAGGGTTTGTAACATTTATAATAACCCATAAGTTTTGTGTTTTTAAAAATAAAAACATACAGGGTAGTCACTCTAAACAAATTTGAAAAATATGGTGTGGTTACCAAAAAAAATTAAAAAATGTGACGCAGGACGATAATATTTCGCATGCAGCTAACATAACTGTCAAAGAAACATTTGAAAAAACATACAAGGTGGTCACCCTAAACACAAAGAAAATATATGACGGTGAACGATAATATTTGGCATGTAGTTAACACAACTGCCGTGGAGAAAAATATGAAAAATATGCAAAAAAAAATGCGATGGAGAAAAATTACACAAATCTTAGGAAAATAACCATAGTTTTTAGTTAATAATAATATACGGGGTCGTCATCTAACAGAGAAAGTAATTAATGACTAAAGTATGCAAACTGTGCATTTTGATAAGGCTGTGTTCTAGAGAAAACAGTTAAGGGGAAATAAAAATTTGGGTTGGACTTAGCGCTTCGAAAACTTTACCTGCTTGGTCTGTTTTGTCCTGTTTAGTGACATCAGTCAATTCAATAAACTGAATATCTCCAACTCTCTTCCTGTTATGCAGGAGAAGTAACATTAATGTTACCTTAACAAGAATTCTTTATTGCAATATATTTGTTTCTTTTTTAAAATTTCTACAGTATTTACAGCTTTTTCTATACAAAATGTTCTTAGTGTCATAACGTCTTCGGTAAACGAAAGTAGTTCTTTTGAATGGTTTATCGATTTGTTTCTATTCAGCTCTTTGAGAGCAAGACTACCAACTAAACTTCCCAATTTCATTCATTTTTCGCAAAAGTTTTAATTCCTCCACTATATTTTTAAAGTTATCTAATGACTCGTCCTTTTTGCATATTAGATATGTAACAATATTAATTAAATCTTTAAATGTCTTTCCCTGGGCAAAGCGTACGATGCCACCCCATATGATCCTTCATTTTCATAATAGTTGCTATGCGTTATTTACGACCTGAACAAGATAATCGATATTGATAGCGTATTTTTTAGTGCAAAGGATATAATGAATGTATAACAAAGAATTAATAGATACGTTACGGTTACATTAATCCTTTTTCTGCATATCCCACTTTTACCCCCCCATCTTGTTATAGAGTCCAATCATAGATACTTTTTTCTTGAAACAACAGTGTTAGGTACGTTATTTTATTTTCTTTAATTGTTCGAGGGTACCTCCTGAGTATTTTGAAAAGTTGGCAGGAGCGGCGGGGGTGTGCGTTAGCCGCAATATTTGAGCTTAAACGGTTAGTTCTACGAAAATAAGCATGTAAATCAATTTGTAGTGAGTTCTTACCATTTTTGTCATAGCAGCAACGGTTCGCGAGATATATACGTTGAACTTTGAAGAGATATAGCAGCTAACTCACACCCCCGCCACCCCCACCACTTGATAGAATACTCAGGATGTACCTATTGATTGGACTAATATTAGTTATACCATATATTATCAGATTTTAACTATTTGGGTGGATATAGTAACATTGATATTAAAAGAGTAATAAAAATTATATGTTGCAATGATTTATGGTTTTATTAGGAAGCAGACAGATTATTCAGAGTAACCTTTAGCTCAGACGACACAGAACATTTTATAAATTTGCAAACTGAATAATTTTTTTTTAATGAGTTCGTGAAAGTGTATAGAATAATATCCTAAAAAGTTTACATTTCGCTCGGATGCAGAACATAAAAAAAAGTGAAAAAAAATTTTTTATCCATTTTTTCAAAATTTTGAAATTAAGTCAGGGTAGGAAAAAATACAGGTGGATAGACCACGTGTTTCTGAACAAAAAATGTCCTAATAAAATTTATCGCTAAAGCCACGGTATTCCTGAAAAAAAATAGTGAAATAATTTTGTCACTCTGCGCGGCCAGTGCACGGTTAAATGTACACTATGGAACTTCTAAAAATTCTTATCTGTTCTATCGAGTAAAATAAAGCTTTTTTTCTCTTTCTGATTACACGTTTTAGACATTTTTATTATTGAATGGGAGGATAAATAGTGAGTATAGAGTGAAAATATATAATTATGGACGGATATACAGACACCACACATAGCCGCTGAATCGCTCGCAAGAATTTTCACGTGCCTTTACTGTATTGTATTTATTACAGGTACACTTATCCACATTTCAGCTATATCCAATGGATTCCTTATACATTTGTTAATGTATTGGAAAAGTTCCAGAATTTATATTCTAAACAATCAAAGATATTTTCATAGTTATAAGGATAAGATCGTGAAAATCGCAATTTGTTATCATGATCTGATTGATCATATTTTCGAAAAAATGCATACAAATAAACGATTTTGTGTTTAAACATTCGAAAAGTATACATTTTTTTCCGAAATAGCGATATTTTACTTTTTTCAATGGGTCAATTTCTTGACAAGTTACAGCCTCTAATATATATATATTTATCAAAAAAATCATCAAGCAAGGAAATTAAAATTATTTGAGAGTACTTTTTTTAATCCTCGTTACTACAACTTAATAAACCATAATAATCATGGAGTGTACATACTTTTTAACAGTTCTCAATGAAGAAAGAATTTTTTTGAAGGTCTTCTATTTTTTTCTATAGGTATTGTTTATTGCAAGTTTGGGCGTGAGAATATATATAAGTATATTTGTCCCATCCATCCTTTGCTTGTATTGTTTGAAACAAAAAAACATCAGAAAGCTACAATTTTCATCTTTTAAATGAGCCAACACTCATATAGATTGAACAAATTCTGATTTAGTGACATGTAATTCAGTGCGTCGGTGTCACAGTCATGCGTATTCAAGCGCATGCACGCATGGATATCGCTCTGAGTTATAACGTTACACTTGACTATTTTTTCCGGGAAAACCGTGGATTTAGCGATAAATTTTGTTAGGACATGTTCATAAATATGTGATCTATCCGTCTGTATTTTTTATTTTTTTCTAGCTTGATTTTACTTAATTACTACTGAAAATGCAGAGGAAAGATATATGTAGCACGACTTTTTCGGTTTTTAAATAGATCAACCAAACGTTACATACTTTTTAATTCCAGATTTACTTGAGAAGCTTGACCATTTTTTTAAGGTGTCGAAACCAAGATTGAGTTGTTTTTGGGATGCTAGTATTTTAAATATTGTGTATAAATCGAAAGGTATCTAATCGGTTTCTTAGAAATACTTTATTTTTCTGTTCCTTATCCAAAACTGCTAAAATTTACTGGGAGACATTTTAAAAAATGTGAATTGTAATTATAAAAGAAATAAAAAAATTTGCAGGTGAACTACACCTTCTTACCAAATAGCGCAAAATATTTATTTAAACGACTAAAGATCTAAAAAGATTTTGAAATATCAGTCATTTATTATTTAAGTGCGTAGACTCGTAAGAAGGCAATTATTTTTTTTATATATACAATTTTACAAATATTTGATGATGGTAATAAGAAAAACTCTTTTCATCTTCATTTAAACGATTTTTTTGGAATTAGTTTAGAATTTTAGAAAGTGAGACCAAAGCATTGAGGACTAACTTTAGAGAAGAAGAAATATGAATTTTTTTATTTATAAGACACCAAAACACAAAAATTAACGTATCTCGGGCCCAAATTCAAGTAAATCAATCCCACATTTTCAGATGTTGGTTAATTCATCTACATTCATAATTCTTGACTGTTTTTGATTTCATAAAAATCCACACTTATTAAAATTTGTTTATAATTACAACTGTGAAAATTATAAGCAAATTCCAAAAAAAATGTTTAAATTAAAAAAAAACATGTTCTTAATTGTGCTGCAAAATACATTAAAACAACTTATATTTAAAAAAATGCGCTTCTATGAGTCGGTGCATTTAAACATTAATCAACTGAAATTTCGAAGTCTTTTTTATTTTCAGCTGTTTAAATAAATATTTTGCATTAAAATTAGACATCAATGTTTAGCTCGATAAAAGGGAATACTCCTATTAATGATTTGTGTATTATTATTACATCATATTCTTTATATTATTCAAAAAAGTAAATTTTAAAAAATATATATTTTTTGTAAATTAACAAATTATTAGAAAGTTTATTTAGAAGTTTTATTTATTTCAAATTTTATTGGGAACAATTTGGTATTTTTATTTTTGAGATGCAATTACTAGGATCGAGAGAGAAATATTTGAATTTCTGGTAGATTTTACTAGCAACACATGTTCATGGTTAACTTTATTTTTAAGAGCATCCCTCTACTTGGATACTGTTGTAATTGTAAAATATTATCTTTGCTAACCTTTTCTGTTGACAATTGAACAGCTTAAAGCATGGCGTAGAAAATGAATTTATGGCTTTATTGGCCCTAAAATTCTCATCTTATGAACTCGTTTATGAAATGAATTTTGCTATTAAATACCTATTCACATTACTTTATTATTATACCTATTTGATTTAATCAGATAGGTATATTTTAACCAAAAAAAAAAAATTATAATAATCATAGTAGAAAAAAAAAATCGTACAGAAATCCGTTTCATATCGAATGTATGTGTGTGTAGATCGTTTCTTGTAAACACGATAACTTCTATTAGACTTAAAATAATTATTTCTTTGGCGCGTATGTAAAATAGTGTGGTAAAATACTCCCTGTTGAAATTGGGCCATATCCGCCATACAGGGCGATAGCCAGAGGCGTACAAATGATCAGGTTTTACATAAACTGTGTTTATTATAATTGTAGAGCAAAATATTACTATACAAAAATATCAAGATATATAGGATATCAAAACTATATAATATAGTGTGTCTATAAGGTTCGAAAGTACTTTTACGTAGATTGAAGGATCTATCAATTTAACTTCAAAATGCTATTGAGGTGTTTTTAATAATGAAAGTTGCATTCGTGTGCTACCGAAAGCTAATACATATTAAACATGATGACTGTAGTTAGACTGAAAATTTTTATTTCAAATTTCGAACATTTGTAAGAAATTAGAGCATATCAGTCATACAGGGCAAGCATTTCCTCAAAACAATACAAAAAAGAGACTATTAGACGAATGTGAAATTATGCATACAAATTAAAATACATTCAAATAACTTTAAAAACTTAGTTAATTATTACAGTGTAATAAAAGGTTAAATTAAGGTCGATAACGATGCCATACAACCTAATTTTATTTAAGCGCCTTTTATCTACATAAAAACCTATGGATTTTATTTGGTGCAACAAAAAGTTTTTGATTCAATCTAAGTTCCGGACGGTATTTGAGTAAACAAAACAATGTTTAAAGTACCTCTGGTTGTATAGGTCATATCACAATAAACAACAAACGAGAGTGTTTATTATGAAATTGCGATGAAAACCAGATGTGCCGAACCCTTCTCGTCGATTTGTTGAAAAAATTAAGACAATTAAAATCGATAGCCTTTAGACAATTGACGGTGACTTAAGTAATAATACATACATTTCAACGAAATTTTAGGAAATAACGCTTCTAGTTGAGTAAATCATCATGGCATAATATTAAAGCGAACGCCTAAAAAAATAGCTGTCGAAAATTGAATAGTCGATTGTAAATGCATCAAGTCGTACATATTTTTTTTTACAATAAAAGTTTTTTCATGTACTTTTTATTAGGCTTAATAACCTACATTGTTTTTTGAAATATTTAAAGTCATTTCTTGCTTTTCTTTAAATTATCTTTTTTGAACAAATCAAAACTCTATTCGAAAATTAAATTTATTATTATGCATCAAAAATATACAAAAAAGAAACAATTTAAAAAATCTGTTTTTTTTCTATGCCCATTGGGAACAGAGATAAAAGATTTTGTTTGCACGAAAATATGCATTTGTTTAAAATACAGTTTTTTCAATACCACTGAAAATTACATGAAAAAAATCTACATTCTGAAAGAAATATATGTTGTTTTTCTACGACTCGTCCACTTTAGTCTATGTAAAACGCGGAGTTTGACGCTCGGAATGTCCCCCTCATCGGGACTACTTTTACCCCATGTTTTTTGGGTCGCTGATCACGAAAATCGGGGTCCCGCAGCTCTAGGAATAGTGCGTCACCTCTAAAAATGCCAAAAACCACCCCTTTTGGGAATAATACTGTAAAATAATGTTATGAATGTGCTATTTGTAATGATATTTTGCCAGTTCAGTATGTTCATCTAAATTAAGGACAAATTTTATAGAGGGGGTGAAACTTCCCCTAAATTGACGTAAAATGGAAAAATGATTGAATTTTTTTTTATTCACTTTTTGATTTAAATTTAGATGAATGGGGATTTTATAAGGAAGAAAATTTTTTTCCAACCCGTCAGGGGTGAAAACTACCCCTGTATCGCCTTTAAATTGAACTAACGCTTAGGGGTGAAAAAGTTTTGTGATATTTGTTTCGACGGAAGTTTATCAGAAATTACAAGCAAACTGAAAAGTATACATATCTACTTAATGTCTAAGCGTTAGTTCAATTTAAAGGCGATACAGGGGTAGTTTTCACCCCTGATGGGTTGGAAAAAATTTTCTTCATTATACAATCCCCATTCACCTAAATTTAAATCAAAAAGTGAATAAAAAGAATTCAATCATTTTTCCAGTTTTCACCCCTGAAGGGTTGGAAAAAAATTTTCTTCATTATACAATCCCCATTTATCTAAATTTAAATAAAAAAGTGAATAAAAAAAATTCAATCATTTTTCCATTTTACGTCAATTTAGGGGTATTTTCACCCCCTCTGGTTAGCCCTCAGCATAAAAGTTATCCTTACTTTAGATGAACTTACTGAACTGGCAAAATGTCATTACAGTTAGCACATTCATAACTTTATTTTACAGTATTATTCCCAAAAGGGGTGGTTTTTGGCATTTTTAGGGGTAATGCACTATTTTTAGAGCCGCGGGACTGATTTTCGTGATCAGAGACCCAAAAAACATGAAATAAAAGTAGTCCCGATGATGGGGGCATTCCGAGCGTCAAACCCCGCGTTTTACATGGACTACTTGAACAATTGACGATTTAATTTACTACTTTATTATTCTTTTGTTCATTACACAGGCACACACAAAAAAAGTCGAATGCGAGAAGGCCTATGTATTCCCATGCATTTTGACCCGCTGAATACGAATCTGATGTCCGTTTTGCCCGATTGGCTCTTGCATTTGTGCTGACCTCAAAAAACACCTTAAAAATGCCCAAAACGAGTAAATAAAAAAAAAGCTTAAATGAGCTGATCACTATATCTATACGTAATTTGGGGCGCTGAAACTGAATATGAGGTCGGAATTAGCAGATCAGTTGGGAATTTTAACATAACCTCAAAAAATGCCTAAAAATCCAAAACAAATAAATTAAAAGCTTAAACCAAGAACTTTAAAACTAACATAACCTAAGGCAAGAGCTAAGAGCTTTAAACCAAGAACATTAAACTAAGAATTGTTAACCCAACATAACCTGAGACAAGAACTTTAAACCAAAAACTTAAACCTATTATAAATTAAGACAAGACTGTTAAGTTCCTAAGGCAAGAACTATTAAGATTTAGAGTTCTTGGTTCAGAGTTCTTTGTGTAAAGTTCCTGTCTCTGAATATGTTACATCTAGAGTTCTCGGTTTAAAGTTCTTTGTGTAAAATTCTTGCCTTGTTTTTAGTAAATTCGACGATAAAATAAAAAATATTTATCTAAAATGTTATAGTATGGAAATAGTGGATAAAGGTTTTCCATGATACCTTGCATCATATGTTATAAGATGTTGGACAAATGGAAAGAACGTTAAAAAGTAAAATATAAAAATCCAATGATATCGAAGGAGCCTGGAATCCGTGAAGAGTGTTATTTTTTAGTAATACAAATGTTTCCGAAATTAATGCTAAAAAAGGGTTAATGGAAACTGATTGTTCCGAAAGTCAAGAAGATGACAGTGAATATGAGTGTTCGATAAGAATTAAAACTCCCAATATTTGGTGAAATGATAAACTTAATAATGTTGTTAGAAATCTTGGTCTATCTAATGGTAGGGAAGAATATTTTGCGGCGATTATGAAAAAAGACAATTTAGTATCAAGTGATGTTCGTTCTAGCTCATACAGAAAAAGAGAAAAAGACTTTGGAAAATATTTTACACAAGGAAAAGAACACTTGATGAATATACTTAAACCTATCATATATAGATTTTAGATAAATATTTTTTATTTTATCGCTGATTTTTTTTCGATTTTTCGGACCATCGATTTTACTACAAACAAAACAGAGGGAATTCACATTATTTAAACAGTTGTGCAAAATTTTTTGTAGCCCTATACTCATAGGAAGGCAAGTTCTTACTTCACTAGAGCTGCGGTTGCATGATGACGCCCGCAGTCCCGCTTTCTCAACCTGACCTGCCGCCGATACTGGGGTTTCCCTTCCCTGCATCGTAAACTGTGTCTCTACTTCTGCCATGAAGGCATTTTTTTTACCTAGGAACTTAGTCGAAATAAATCTTTGCCCGCCGTCACCACGTGGAGGTGTCCTAGTCGCAAGAATAGAAAAAGAAACAAATGGCATATGACAAACAAACAGAATAAAGAAAACTGTACATATGTTTAGAACAGCTCTAAGAAAAAAAAAGTAAAAAATCATCAAGGGAGGGTGTAGGTAAATGTTAAGTCCAAACGATATTCCTCTCTCAATAGAGCAAACTTTGAAAAATTTCATTGTTCAGTAATATTTTCCTTAGGATACTTGAAAATTTAAAAGTTACCCATCTCCGCTCACTAGGGTTGATGAGAGTTTATGCTGAAGTGATATTTCTCTATGAAGTTTGCAGATTGCGCTTTAATTCTGACTTCTGTATTGTGTTCAGCACGTTGCAAATACGTCGGAAATTATATGTTCAGATATTATGTAGAGCAAAGTCAATTTTGGGCTATGATTCAGTGATTTTTGGATACGTTTTCATCCTAAATAAGGATTTTACAAGATATTCGATCGTCGCGCATAAATTCTGACCGATTCGGTTTCAGTGCCACAAATTACGTATAGATATAGTGATCAGTTCATGTAAGCTTTTTGTTTACTTGTTTGGAATTTTTCGGGCATTTTTTAGGTGTTTTTTTGAGATTATGTTAAAATTTCTAACTGATCGGCCAACTCTGACCTCAGATTCGCTCTCAGTGCCCCATAATATGCACGGAAATGGTGGTCAGCTCATTTAAGCCTTTTATTTACTTGTTTGAGGTTTTTCGGGCATTTTTAAGTTTTTTTTGAGGTTAGGAAAATACAAGAGCCAATCGGGCAAAACGGACATCGAATTCGTGTTCAGCAGGTTAAAATTCAAGGGAATACATATTACATAGGGCCTGCCTTCTCGCACTCGACTTTTTTTGTGTGTGCCGGTGTTATTTTTTGGACTTAAATTTTGACAGGATGATTTATTTAGGTTAGAAATATATTGGAGTAGGAGAGAGTAGAAATATATGCATTATTACGTAAGTTATAATCAATTGTTAAAGAATTATCTTGTTTAAATTTTTTGCAACTTAACATATTGACAAAAAGTTCGGGCTCATCGAGTTTTCTTCGCAATTTCATAACGGACATTCTAGTTTTTATTTATTTTAGTTTATTATTCTATATAACTAGAGATGTTTAAAAACTGCGAAAAAACACGAATTTTATATACAGTATATATAAAAACACTACAAATAAAATATTTACTCATTCCATTATAGATACTCGGTTACAGTATGCAGTTATTTTGAAAAATAAAAAAGTTAATTCGATCACGTTTTCCGCTGTAAACTACACAAAGTGATAACGCTTCCATTAATATTAATTTATTATTCAGTCATATTTTCAAGACAAATATACCTTTTGCATACACCATGGGAAAAAGAAAGGTAATCCTACAATAATATTAAATAGTAATACTAAAATATCAAGTTTTTACTATGAATGAAAGATATAGAGGAGTTTCAACATAAAAAATGCGAAAATTTGCCAATTCCCAATCAAAGCACGACCTCAAAAATATGTAATGTGGTGTGTGTGGGTGTGTGTGGGTGTGTGTGTGTGTGTGTGTTAATAAGAGTTAACTGTCTGTTTTTGTGTGTTTGAGAGTTACATAGCATGTGTCGAATTCAGTGGTCTCGTTGTTCGGCTATACAGGGTGTCCGGTAATACCGGTCTGGTGCCTATTCTACATGCAAAAATATGAAAGAAAATTTATATAAATATGTCAGCTAATGCTTCCTTATGGACTCAAAGCCCTTTGAAGATTGAAGCCAAAAACTGGTATTCTGCTATTTTCATTTTTTTTTTAATTAAATAATGGCAATGAAAATTAATTAACAATGAGCTTATTGTTACTCTACTTGACTTAATTGTTACGTGAAAACTTGAAGCACATCGTGTTTTCTCATTTACACGATTTTTCTCACAATCGGTTAATTTTTCGATTAAAATGAAAGATGACCTTTTTTAATATTTTTAATTAGTGCTGTAGCTCAATTAGGAAGCATTTGTGGGCATTGCGGCACTTTTTTCAAATTTTTTCGGATATAATTTGTACCAGAAGTTTGTTACCGATATTTTCTGGCACCCTGTATAGAATATGAAGAAAGTACAGCTAAAGATTTTTAATTATATTAAAAACAATAAGTAAATAAATCAGCTAATATTAGATATAAATTAAGAGAAGTCATCACATATTTTTTACCTGCCCAGGAATTTGACCTCAATAGGCAGTTCACAGAGTTATAATACGATAAAGGGGTTTGCAGATTTCAAAACGAGAAATAATGTAAACTACGGTTACTTTGTCGACAAAGGCATTAAGAAAACGATGATTAGAGGGCATTGTCGCATGTACCATAAATGTAATGTACTGTGATTTCTTTACAATTTTTAATATTCTGTGTAATGTCTTATATAATATACCCACGGACAAAATGATCGCATCATTCAAAATCTGTCATGTTTTGAAGTTAATTTATTTCTTAACCGTTTTTCCGATTTTAATGATAGTTTTATTGTTTAAAAAAAAGTTGCAAAGTTGTAACGAAAACTTAACTTTTTTTATACTATATCTCCTGTCCTGGACATCAAATGCTTAGAACGACGTCGAGATGTAGTTCCGTAAGTAATTGAATGTTTTCTTAATTTCTTTCAAATTAGATTTAATTTAAACTACTTAGGTACCCGAAAAATTTATCGGATTTTCTTCCATCTATAATATGATTTAAAATTCACTAGCCGTAGAAACCCTGAGGTGCCAGTATACAGGAACAGCGCCGCCTGACTCAGTAGTGCTGAACTAAAAGTGTATCTCGGAACATGAAAATATGACTTTTTGAAGCCCACCCCAAAATTTTGTAGGAAGGAAGCTAACATGATTTGTGGTCTTTTAGTGATGATATACACGGGGGTACGTTGATGAGCCCGACCCCGGGCTTGACAGCGTCAAATCGGGCTGCGCTACAACCGCTCAGTGTATGAAACGGGCCTGTATATGACCATGCATATCTCTCTATATATATATATATATGTATATATATATATATATATATATATATATATATATATATATATATATATATATATATATATATATATATATATATATATATTTTTCTCGTATACCCTTACTTATTCTCCATTTCTGTAAAATTATATATTTACATATAACATACCGTCTACTGATAAAATAAATATAGAATGCTACCCACGAGCAGGGATTCCTTTGTGGGTCTACTTATGTTTATTTGTCGTTTTCTGTATACATGTCTTATTGTATTTCTTCTCGTAAATTTAAGGATATTAACTTTAAATGTTATGTATTTGTAACTGTTATATGAGATGAATAAACATTATTATTATTATTATTATTATTATTATAATTGAGACGCGGCTCGTTTCACAATCGATTGCAGTAATTTTTTTTTAAGTAATCGTCAAGAGCTGTAGTTTACTCTACCACTGCTAAAATTTGAAAAAAGTCGATTCTCATATTTACTTTTGACCATTAATGCGATTATCCCTGCAAGGACGGAGTCTATTTTTCATATCTTTATGTTTTTGTGGTCGCGAATTTAGAGCAGCGATTTCGTAAGTCTATCGTGTCGTTTTTTTTTGGCGTAGAACCAGGTCAAACATGTTAGGTTCCTTTGAGTATGTCACCGGGCATATGAAATCATATATTACGACATTTTTTGTGGTCTCGAACTTTTTAAATCAATAAAAAGTGAGAAAAATGTATTTTTAAATAAAATTGTTTTTTTTTGTTTCCACCGCCATATCTTTAAAACTATTAAAGGTACCGAAATTTGTTTTGTGTCAAATTAAAGCACACACTGTAGTGCGTTTACTAATATAAACGGTTTGGGCACAATTCGCACTTTCTCTAAAAATCAGATAAACTAAAAATATATATTTTATGTATTGAAATCTTCACCAATCGATAAACTTTTTTATTTTTGAAAATATTTACATACATGCAGCGAAGAAAATAAAGCCTAATAATCACAAAAGTTTTTGAGACAATATATTTTTTCCTAAAATGTACCGTGTGGCAACAGCGATTTTTTTTATCAGCGCTAAATGCGACATTGGGACGCAATTAATACACCTCGCATGCAGGGTTGGTCAGATTAGTCGCGTAGAAGTGGCGGTTGTCGAAAATCATTAAGTATTCATTGTTCGGATAAAAATTGTGACAATCGAAAATGTGCTTGTTTTAAGGAAGGCCTAAAATGTTGCAACGAGTGCAAATGTCGTTCTTGTAATAATATTATTAAAGATCTCGAGGCAGATATGAACGAATTAGAATGCTATTAATGTAGGGCCTACATTAACTACATACTACATATTTATTTATCCAAATAGAAAATTTATTTCAACAATAAAACTCATTTTATGCGTACGTTTTTACTTTCATTCATTTAAAAATGTCTAATAAACTTACTAATTAGGTGGGTAGTTAGTAACACTGATTGATATTTATAGATTAGGTATTTATATCTACCTACCTGTCTTTTTATTATTAAAAGGAGACTATTTTATATTTATTGTACAACTTCTTAATATTAACAACATATGATCAATACTACTGTACAATATATGAAATATTGAACAATAATATTGATCCCCTAGGGGTCCGCGGACGATGTCTTGGGGGTCCGCGAAATGTCACTGAAATATTCAATTGTTTTGTATTTTATTTGACTTGCAGTGGCCATTATCCTAATCTAGTTCCCGCGTAAGTTCAGTTCAGCTTTTAAAGGGTCCTTGTCAGTATAGCGACCGATGAGGGGGTCCTTGAAAAAATCTTGTTGGGAACCACTGCCCTAGATGCTTTTGATCACTACTAGTTTTGTATCTATTGATATAAGTTAAACTACTACATACACCCCGACCGGGACCGTCAGATCGTTGCAGTCGACAGGCTTGCTACAGCCGAGCGCGCAAGAATATGACTTTGGCCCATTAAAAAAATTCGCTGACTCAATACTATGAACGGGACATGAAAAATTTTTATCCTAAAATCTTTTTTCAACTATTGGCTTCAATTTGTACGTAGCATGTATATACAAATTTTCATAAATAATTTTTTTTCTCGATTGTCTAAAATTACGCTACTGAAAATAAGTTTGAGTTTCCTATTATTTTTCCAACTTAAAAAAAAAATAAATCGGGTTCACGTGGGACGTTCTTCGAAGCGCTATTGTGTCTACTTTAATCTAAAAAAATAGCTTGATAGCACAAATATTTTCAGAGATATAGCGGTGGAGGCGTTAAAAAACATATTTCATTAAAAATCTATTGTTTTGAGTTTTTCCTAAATAAAAAAGTTCTCGACCACCAAAAAATGTCGTAAAAAATAATTTCGTGTACACGATTATCTTACTATAGAATCTCACTAAGTCTGGTTTGGTTCTACGCCGTTTTTTTTTCTCGAAAACTAAGCGACTTTACTTCCAGATTTTACTTTACTAATTAATATCTGATGTCAAATTGCCGATAGTTGGCAGCTGTCAACTAGCTGTCAAATAGCCATAAAGTATTTAAAAACCTAACATCATTGTAAAACTTGTTTTTGAGGTTGCTGAGTTCATGGAACTGAAATTGCTAAATCAATAGGAACATCTTTAGGGTTATTATCAGAAGAGGCCCAGGAGGCCAATAATAAAACTTTTAGAAAATCTCGAGTTCATCATGGTAGGATGTATCAGAGGGAGTCAACTACTGAAGACACCTTTAATCAACTTTTAATTACGTCTGATCCATTGATTAGTGATCTCAGGATTCATGAAAATAGAAAAAAAAACAGGAATTAACACCAGGGGCTCTCGAGTTATCTCGTTAATGTAGGTAACGCCAGAAAAAATATATTTAAAAAAATTAAAGATTTGAACTCAGCGACCTCAAAAACATGGAGTTAATACATGTTAATATTTTATGGCTATTTGACAGCTAGTTGACAGCTGCCAACTCTGTCAATATCGTCAATTTGACATCAAATCAGAACTCAGCGTCCTCAAAAACATAGAGTTATACAATGACGTCGAGTTTTTTAATAAGATAGTCTATTTGACATCTAGTTGACAGCTGCCAACTGCTAATATCAGCAATTTGACATCAGATATTAATTCGCGATCTCAAAAACATAAAGTTAGACATTTAAATTATCAAAATACTCTGTTTAAACATGTGATAAAATACGATAAGAAAAATAGGCTTTCCGTCCTTGCAGGCATAATCGCATTAATGGTCAAAAATAAAAATAATAATAGACTTTTCGAAATTTTAGCAGTGGCAGAGAAAACTACAGCACTTGACGATTACTTAAAAAAGAAATTACTGCAATCGATGTGAAACGAGCCGCCTCTTAATGTTTGCCCAAAAAAGCTATAAATTTCCCATTGTGGTGGCGGCGGTTCAAAGAAAAATTCGTTTTTTATACCTTCTTGTTTAGTCGTAGGCTATGCCGTCTTTTACCAATCATACACTGTTGTCAGTGTGTTCGAGTTATCTAGTTTTAACGTAAATTTACAGTAAAAATAATAAAACGGTGTAATGAACAAGGTTATGAATTAAGTGTTTATTGAAATTAAATTAACTGTTATTAATTTAATTACTACAGTGGTTAAAGACATTTTCTACAATAAATAAAAAAATGATAATTTTTATTCTAAACGTTAAATTATATTTATTTTTTGTAGGCAGTAAATTACTGAGATCAGTGACTTTTTTTTAATAAAGACACAAAAAGCTTCAAAAAACCTACTTTTTCTAATGAAACCTATGAAATAATTGTGATTTGTGAAAAATTTTCTAAAATATAAGTTAATATGTATACAGGGTGTTTCGAAAAGATTGGGACAATGCTTAGCCGTAGATACTTAACATCAAAACAAGTCGATTTAACTCAAAAAGTAGTGGTCTAACTCTTTTCGTTTTCAAGATACAAGGTGGCAAAGTAAAAAAATTGTATTCGTAATTTGTCTCTATCTTGGAGACTATTGTACGTATCTACTTCAAAGTTGATAAGGACATGTTTTTCAGGTTGCTAATTACAATGGTGATATTGCCGATGCCATATTTTATAGATGGCGCTAGTTACAGGCCTTTTACGTGACACTTTAAGCCATAACTTTTTTGAGGTTAGGTTTTGGACATCGTCTTCTACTATAATCGAAACGCGATTTAGTTTCCTAAAGAAAAGGTGTACTTGTTTAAACGCGATAAAATGCACCCTTTCAGAGAAATACGCGATTAACAACTTTGTCACACACCAGTTCGGGTGTTTTGAAAAGGTTGGGACAACGCTTAGCGTAGACTCTTGACATCAAAACAAGTCGATTTAATCCAAAAAGTAGCGGTCTAACTCGTTTCGTTTTCAAGATACCGAGTGGTATTATTAAAAAAATTGTTTTCATATTTTGTCTCTATCTTGAAGAATATTATACGTATCTACAACAAGCCCTATTGACGACTTCAAGACATCATACTTGACATACACCTACTAGATAAGAAAACCGCTTTTAGGTATATTGAATTTCCTCGAACTGGTGTGTGATAAAGTTGTAAATCGCGTATTTCTCTGAAAGGGTGCATTTCATCGCGTTTAAACAAGTACACCTTTTCTTTAGGAAACTAAATTGCGTTTCGATTATAGTAGAAGACGATGTCCAAAACCTAACCTCAAAAATGTTATGGCTTAAAGTGTCACGTAAAAGTCCTGTAACTAGCGCCATCTATAAAATATGGCATCGGTAATAGCACCATTGTAATTAGCGACCTGAAAAACATGTCGTCACCAACTTTGAAGTAGATACGTATAATAGTCTCTAAGATAGAGACAAATTACGAATACAATTTTTTTTACTTTGCCACCCTCTATCTTGAAAACGAAAAGAGTTAGACCACTACTTTTTGAGTTAAATCGACTTGTTTTGATGTTAATAATCTACGGCTAAGCGTTGTCCCAATCTTTTCGAAACACCCTGTATATGTATATGTATATGTATATGTATATGTATATGTATATGTATATGTATATGTATATGTATATGTATATGTATATGTGTTAATATATGTCAGTGTTTTAATTTCAAAACTGATTAAACAAAGTAAAAGTAAAACTGTTTTATTATTTTTAAATGACAGTATCGCAACACTGCAAAACCAGTGGTACTCAATATTTACAAGTAGAAGAAATAGTGTGTAAAATTTTCAGCTTTATAGTTTCGGCAATACCGCCAAAATTTTACTCAATAATTACTTTTCATACCTGCACGCTATTCTAAGAACATCCACCAAACGCTTTAAGCTGTCTTTCAGACAGTTTTAATACAATGTTTCCACTGATTCAAAGTAATGATGCTATAAACTAAAACACATCATTAGGAAATAAATTCAAAATAAAAGCGTGCAAGACATAAAGCCATTACTTATCACTTAATCAGATCGCGGCGCACAGATGCCGGTCTTAAACAGACAAAGGTGGCCATAATAAAGGAAAATTTACCACCGCATCCCGGGAGGAAATTTATGAATTGTAATTTTCCCAGTGCAAGTGCAACAAAACTGCTACGTTATTTACAATGGCGACTTTCTGAAACGTTCGAAATTAGTTCGCCTGGCCACCAACAAGTGTGCTGTGTTGTGAGCACCAGTACACTAATCTACTAGATTGTAAATTTAATTGATGTATGTAACTAATAGTTAAGACTCAATTTACGAAGGTACGCAATTAAATTAGTTCATAATAATTGTTGCTGGACAAGTCATTTGATTTATTAATTCAACAGAATCTTCAATTATGTTGAAAAGCATTCGGGACTGCTTTTTATCATCTTCTGCGGCGTGTTCAATTATGCCTGGATGAGAGTAGATATGTTGTTGCTAGTATGGCGGCAAACGCAGTAAAAACCCTTGGGAAACGGCTATTAGTGAAACAATTTTGTAATTTGGTATACTGATTTCTGTTATTAAAACGATTATTTCACTCATTAACGCTATAGCCAATGAGAGACCATTTTTTCACAACATTGCACCAATCAAACGTCATTATTAGTGGTAATTCAAGCTAGATCTGCTTTTGACAGGACCAACATGCAAAATTTATCGCTCTAATTTTTTAGGTCGCTGCAGCGGCAAATATTGCGAAAATTTTTTGACGTTTTGTGTCGTGACATGTTTTCGGCAAATAGGACAAATCGTGCTTTTAAATGTTATCTATAAATATCTTCTCTAGCTTATTACTAATTGTTAACGTAAATTGTAAATTGTGGTACTGTATTAATAATCTAAAAAGCCAATGCTGTGTGGAACTCATATAGGTTCGGGACAAGTTATAGGTACACAGCTTTCAATGGCTTAATACCTAACATAATTACAAAATAATTTTCCCAACTAAAATTAAATATGAATATCTACGAAGCAGACAAATTAGTTATTTCATGATAATAAATACACAAATGTAGGTACTTACTTATGGTAATTCATCAATAATTACAAAGCAGTTAACACTCATTTGGAAAATCAAAACTCTGCAGTATCACTATATACATTATAATTCGTTGTACTTAAAGTATCTCTACTTAAACAAGTAAACCTTAACTTAACTATCAAACTTCTCAAATTAGAAACAAGGATTAAATACATAAATATATATTAATAAACACTTTAATATAATAATTCAATTCACTGTTTAGGCTAGTAATTAAGTTAAGCTAGCGTTACTAGATGGCGGTACCATACCATCTGAACCGGCAGCCTTAGAACGTAAAAGGGATAGATTGGTAATATGCAATTTGTGTGATTTCATCGGTAATGTGATTGGTCGAAGCGTGCTTTGTTGTGATGACTAGTCTTAAAGGTTACAGTACCTATGGTTTAAGGTATATTGTTTTTCTTGATTGTCATAATTTAAACCTACTTTGTTTTTTATTAGATGAGTCGCTTTGGAAATGCATTTTTATGTGACGTAAATGATGAAATTGAAGATAAAGGTGAGTAATCTCTTAAAAGCAACAAGGAAACGTCTGTAGGCAATTAATTACTGAACATAATATTGAAGATATACTTAATGAATTATTTATTCGTGAAATATTCTCCACAAATACCACTCGTGCTTTAAATTTTATCTAAAAATTTTTTCTGAAGCTAAGTTGCCCCTAGTTAATATAACTCGTGCAAATTGGCAGTTTATTATCAAAGATTAAATCCCTCCCGCTAAAGCGTCTTAAAAATATGCTTATTCCTACATTCTTTTAGCTCACCTGGTAAGTCATTATACCAAATTAGCCCTCTTCCCAATATAGTATTGGGTTCTACATGTTCAATTTTTATATAAAAATTATTGTTTACCGGGGCCCGTGTTTTATGAGAGTGTAAATCAATTACATAGTTTATATTAACTGATTAGTTAAGTAGGATGGCATCATTCAATTTTTCATTTTAAATAAATACAAACATTAATGTATAATTCGTTGTTCAATATTCATGAAATTCAGCACACTTAACATTGCATTGATTGGTGTATATTTACTACAGTTCAAAATAGCTCTTATGCCTGTATTCTGAACTTTTTGTAATGTTTGAATTTGTTGTTTATTAAGAAAAATAAATGAAGTACCGCAGTAATCAATATGTGGGACAATCATAGACCTATAAATAGTTAATTTAGCGAACTTTGACACTTTATTAGATAATCGAAATAAGAAGCCAACCTTGTTTGCCATTTTATTTTTATATAGTCACAATGTGCATTGAAATTTAACTCAGAGTCAATAATTACTCCTAGATATTTAAATTTGCTAACTTCCTCTATCAAGCAGTCATTTATTTTTATACTAAACTTTATTTTGTTTTGTTTTTTTTCGTCAAGTTATTTTTAGATGCTATAATCATAAATTTAGTTTTATCCAAGTTCAGCTTTAAACCATTGTCACATGTCCATTTATAATTGTTTTTTAAATCTTCATTTAATTTCATTTCAATATCTTCTACTTTACCTTTCACATATAACATTATATCATCTGCAAACAATTTAAGGTTACTTTTCTTACAGCAATTACAAATATCGTTAATGTATAATAAAAAGAGTATAGGAGCAAGTACTGATCCTTGAGGTATTCCATGATTTATAGCCAATTGGTCTGAATAACTGTCATTAAATTTAACAATTTGTTTCCTATTTTCGAGGGATGACGTAAACCATTGTAATACTGTCCCATCAATTCCATATTTTTTTAGTTTCAATAAAAGTAAATCTTTATTTACCGTTTCAAGAGCCCTTTTGAAATCCAGGAATATTACCCTTATCACCAAGTTATCAGAGATAACTACCTTCCACTGATTTAAAACAAATTGAAGTGCTGTTTTACAAGAATGATTTTTCCTAAGACCGGATTGCTGACTTACAATTATATCATGATTAGAGAATATTATTTAGGTATTATGCAAATCACTACTTACACACTTTTTATTTATTATGAAAATACCTACTTTCTATATATTGTTGCCCTAATCTGGGCACGCTAATATACTAGTCAGGTAAATACTTTAAAATACTCATTATTGGAGAATCAATCAAAACAACTACTCTTCTAGCTAATACTGACGAAGTATTAAATTATTAAAAAATAATTAATGGTAATTATAATTATATCGTTCTCCTGAATAAATTCTAATAATTGCTGCTTCACAACTAATTCTAATAATTTCTCAGGAATTGGTAAAGAATTCACTGGTCTAAACTCTGAGCAGATGTTTGTATTATAAATTGGTATAACTGTTGATAGCTTCCATACATTTGGAAAAACCCCCGTTTAAGTCAAAATTTAATTTGGAACAATTTTTCTTAACAACTTTTTTTTTGTAACATCAATAGTTTAGATGGAAAACCTGTTCTTTTAAATTTTATAAATCGGCTGCCATCTTGAAACCGGAAGCCATTTTGATTTGGAGCTGCTCGGAAAAATAGTCGTTTTAATGACAGGAATCAGTATACCAAATTACAAGATTGTTTCACTACTAGCCGTTCCTTTCTGAGTTGCCACACTACTGTTATTCAACTTTTCTAAAGCATTTGTCAATAATGAAATATTAAACAGTAAATTATACATATGGTGGCATTAGGAGCAAAATTCTACTGTGGCTAATTCCTTATAGGAAAAATAGGTCGCAAGAGTTAGATAACCAAAAGTCATATATTTAATGTTGCACTAGGGGTTCTTCGGGGTTCAGCGTTAGGTCTTTTATTGTTTATGTTCTATGTAAATGATTTGCTACCTATATAGAGCATCGCCTAATAATGTTTGCTAGTGACACAACAGTTACCGTCAGCTCGTACAAGACCTTATTTCTAACAAATTTTATGTAGAATGTTGTTAATGAGCATCAAATTTTCTGTAGGAACAACTATTTCGCAAGAAAATGCGAAAAACCGCTGCGGGGTGCATTGGAGGGTGGGTTTTAAGGGCAAAGCTCACACGTGTGCCTTGGAAACTCTTTTGTTTCTTGAAGGTAGCCCCATGGAGCGTATTAAAAGATTACTATAATTTATTTCTCCTAATATCAATGGAAATAGAAGTGAACCTAGTAGAACTGCCTATTGCATTAACTGCCAGCGGTGTGAAGACTGATCTATAAACAGGAATTATGCTGAATTCCTTAAGAAAAGACGGTCTGATGCCTTCAATACTGCCAATTATCGAGACCAACAGTTTAATTACAAATCTGGACATATTTTACAAAATTCGAATAGCAAGTCTCCCATTCCCTGATCTCCTCGCTCTTTATAAAGGACAGAGTGCATCTCTTTATCCATTCCAGGCGTAGCAGCGTTCAGTTGTCAACGTATTCCTTCCTCAGTGACAACGGAGCCTAGTACTTTGAACTTAACCAGTTCCTTTTGTTCAAAGCGATGATTGAATTTTGTGAATTTGCAACAGTGTACTATTTTAGTCCCTAACAGAGCGTTATCGATAAATTAAGGAATTTCAAAATTTAGCAGAGTAATGATTGTTATTTGGTCGACTAAAAAATCGCAAAAAATATCTGTATATATGAATGTGCGTAGAACCTTTCTTGTAAGCATCTTGGGAGCATCTTTGACAGTAAGTTAACTTTTTGCCACCATATGAATAATAACGTGATCAGTTTTTTCAGAAACTTAAGTTTGCCAGCTCAGTGCTTACGCATTAGAGAGAGAGGGAGGGAGGGAGAGAGGGAGAGAGAGAGAGAGGGAGAGAGAGAGAGAGAGGGAGAGAGAGAGAGAGAGAGAGAGAGAGAGAGAGAGGGGGAGAGAGAGAGAGAGGGAGGGGGAGAGAGAGAGAGAGAGAGAGAGAGAGACTTATCTTTATTGTCCAAAGGTGTTACAACACTCTTCACGTGTATTTTTTTTCATAAAATGTTTCATAACCTTTTTATTTACTGATCTATTTTTTTGAAAAACGCTGAGGTTGTTCCTCTAGCTAACACTAATATATTCTCCAAATTTCAATAAAATCTGAGTTTTCTCTCCTTAGTTATTTAGCTTAAAAGACACGTGACGGACGGAGGGGCAGACGGACAGACGAACAGACTGACAGAAAGACGCATGGCGGACATTTTGAAAATTGTTGCGAATTCTATGACTAACACGGTGGTATCATAATTTTTTTCTCTAAGAGCGATATTTACAATTTTTGAAATGTGTCGATGAAATGCAATATACTCTTTGCACCCGTATAACCAGAGTATAATAACAGATACGAAAAAAATGCGTATAACATTTGTTGTAGAGAACTTTATAACCTTTTATATGAACATTAGTTCGATATCGCTAATGGTTAGAGAGATATAAGCAAAACACTGAATCAGACCGCCATCTTTTCAAGATGGCGGCTCGAGCGCAACAGATTGAGTTCAGGACTTTTAGTATATTTAATAGTAAACCTTAATGAACATATTTGCCAAGTTTCACTTTATCAGTTCTTTCCTCTTTATCGAAATTTGTTCTAATTTGACTGTAATATTTTACTTTTTGAAGTAGGCTAAGCCTAACTTATTTAACAACTAAACATCAGTTTTGAAGTCTTCAAACTACATCACTTTTAAAGAAGTTTATTAGAAATGGTTGATCTGTTTTTTACTTATGAAATTGTTGTTTTCCAGTCGAAAAAAAAATATTGTGAACAACATGTTTGAAAACATGTTTTCAAACTAATTCGACCTGTGAAACTCGCTCTCGGCTCGTTCTACCAAACTGTCTCACTCGTGTGAAAAGATTCGTTTTCGAACTTGTTGTTTAAAATACTATTAATGCACACAATTCTGTAAGAATGTTTGTTCTCATCTATATTCTGTAATTTGATCTTTCATCTGTTTGATTAGTTGTATCCTAAATAAGTCGATACATATTTTTGTTGTATTAAATTATATATAAATTCTAGAAAATTAAAAAACCATTTATTTTGTTATAAAATTACAGTTGTGGATACCTTTTCGCTCTGTATTGTGCCTTTTGTTTATCTCACGTATAAACAAGAATACCAAGCTCAACGTGCATACTTGTAGCAGATCACAAAGACATGAATATTTGATCGGCCTTTTATTATTTATGTATTCGAAAGTGTGGCGCATATAGAGCGTGTATCTTCTCCGCCGTATCTGAAGGGACATTTATACCCTTATCATTTCGTATATCGTAACCTTTTGGTCCGAAAGGGATCAAACTTTTTAAAAAATATACTATAAAACATAACCCTGGAACCATACGTCATGAATTTATTGCTCTCTTCATTCGTGCGACAAAAACACACGCAAAATATATTAGGGGAATAAACAGTTACGCAGAGATTTATGGCAACAGATACATGTAAGTGTAGTCTGCAGGAAAGTTTGCAGATTTTGTCGAGAGTTTGATACTTTACCCAAGGGCTCTTCGTCATGTTGGCTCGTAAACGAAAAATAGAGGAATTTGGGGCACTTCCGCCTGTCGCCATCTAAGTTATGGTTAATATCGAGCATTTAAATAATGTTTATAGAAAAACCTGGACCCTCTTTATCTAAATTAATTGCAATAATTTCACTCTTGAAAATGACTTCATGACATAATATTTATGTAAAAGTGTATTGTGTAGATCACGTATAATACTAATACAATATATTGATGTAGAATTGTTTTTATTTATAGTCCAGTCAACGAAGGAGTGGTAGAGGACATGGAGGGGAGGAGAATTTTCCTCTTCAGGATGTATTGAGGAGGTAAACATACTAAAAGTCCCCGCCCCTAGCCCTGTCACGTTAGGGGGGAAGGGAGTGAAAATTCATTTTTTTCGATTCTTGGCTTATAACTCGGAAATTATGCGTCATACGGGTTCTATGTGAAATTAAACATAATTAAATTTCCCACAAGAATACCTATATTCATTTTCTTCCTATGTGTTATAGTTTCCGAGATATTCGCCAGCGAAAATCGATAATTAATAAATAAATCAATTAGGTATCTGACATTTCTCTATCAAAAGGGTTTTCTGTGGTCTGCTAATAAATCACAGACACAAAATAATCTTTATTTTACAACACTCGACGTATTTACTAACGTAATATTTTGTCGGAATCTATACATTTCCTTAAATATACAGTGTGACTCACTTAAAGTGAAGACACCCTTATAACTTGTTTATTTTTTTTTCGATTTGAATCAAATTGTACTCAAGTATAGAACAAATTAGGATCTACTTATGACCAGAACATGCGCCTGCTGCAAAAGCAAAGCCACCTGCGGTACCAAAATATGGGGAAAAAAATAAAAACATTTTGAGTGTTAAAAATTCCAAAAAATGCATCGGATCGGCGTGAAAAACGTACATACACCAAAATTTGATTTGGTTATTGATGGGGGATTTCTTATACATAAGCTTAGCTGGCAAAGGGGATCATCAGTTTCCGCAATTTTTGATGGATACGTGAAATTCGTCAAGACCCACTAATATTATTTTTCATTTTTTTCCACATATTTTGGTACCGCAGGTAGCTTTGCCTTTGTAATAAGTAGATCCTAATTTGTTCTATACTTGAGTAAAATTTGATTTAAATCGGAAACAAAATAAAAAAGTTATAAGGTTATCTTCATTTTAAGTGAGTCACACTGTATATTTAAGGAAATGTATAGATTTCGAAAAATATTACGTTAGTAAATACGTCGAGTGTTGTAAAATAAAGGTTGTTTTGTAACTGTGATTTATTAGTAGACCACGGTAAACCGTTATTATTTTGGATAGAATACGTTTTTCCGTACGACGCATCGTTCCCGAGTTATAAGCCAAGAATCGAAAAAGCGGCATGGCTAGAGGCGAGAATTTTTTATATGTTTACCTCCTAACTACCCCCAACACGTTCCTGAAGAGGAAAATTCTCCCCCCCCTCCATGTGTTCTATCACTCCTTCGTTGACTGGACTATGTACTTTGACTTTCCATATGTAGGTACATGTTTGTATCTAATTTTGGCCAATAAATTATTATTAAGCAGCCAAAATGGACAACCATTGAGAAGCACGGGTACATTGCTAGTGATAAACAAAACATACATTATTTCAATTTTTATGGGATCGTTGTACGAATGGGCCATTTCGTGCGGATTAAATATTTGCACTTGATTAATTTGATGTGAATAGAATTCGGCGATTTGTAGGGCCATAATCTGTCCAATTTGTTCATATCTCCGTACGCAGATATACTGGAATCGAAGAATCCGTCCTATTTGTGGTCAGAATCATACGGCTCTATTCAGTTGAAAAACGGCCCGACTAGCATGGGAGTTTTGTTTAATTAAAATACATGCACACAAGCTGTATAACAAATTTCCGAGCCCATTAAAAATTTAAAATTGGATTCTGGTCGTTTTACAATATGCTCGTAAACATTTATTAATTTGTACATATTCGTTTGTAGGGTTATTAAAGTTTCATGGCGGAGGTTAAACTGGAAAATTGTTGGTATTTATGAATTAATGCCATGAAAATTTGACATAGTTGGTAGCACTCTGATATGCAACGGCAAACAGCGGAATTTGTTATGAGTATGAATTATTCCGATCATTATTTTTAATTGTTATTAATTTGTGTAGTGGTGTATGGGCGAATGTTGCGTAAGTTTATACATGTTTGTGCTACGCGTAATGCCTACATATTTCCTAAGTATATGATGCGAAAAATACACCGGTTTCTACTCGATTAAATATCGACAGTTTGTAGCGAGTGGCTAGTGATCTGAATTTATAGATAAAATCATTTCTTCTTATTCACTACATCTTGATAGAGATTGTGTAATCTTCAGTTTGCTGTACGGTACGTCATGCCATTTGTCGCGGTTGCCTGTTCCTACGGCCCCATCAAAACACTTTCCCATCAACATCTTGTTGCTTCATCTACCAATTATATTTCACAATTTTCTCCTTCAACAATTACGTAAACACAGGTAGTTTCCGTCTCTTGAGCGATTGAGTCACAATGTTTAAAGTACGTTTTTTTTTCTCTTATCCCCTCTCAAACCCTTACTAGTCGAGCCGTCGGATATCACTTCGTTTTCTTATGTTGTGCGAGTTAGACGTGTTTCAATAATTAAGTTATTGTGTTAATGATAAGTGTAATCTGTGAAGTGATTCATATCAAGTACACTAGTAAAAAGTAAGGCATATTTAGACCACTTGAAAAATTCAAGTATTTGCGAGGCGTATTAGAAGACTGATACTAGCTAGCATGTCCGGGCACTTCATTACTGCTGGCTGTACATAAAAAATTAAAAAAAAAAATTAAAAACGAATTTCTAAAGAATAAACAACATTTTTTTTTCTTGTTTGTTGGGTATTTTGCCACTGTAGAAATATTTAAAAATGAATATATAAACTGAAAAAAAAAAAAATGTTAAATAATAATAAATAAATATATAAATAAATACTTTTACTGCAACCTGGGGTTCCGAATATTTGTACGCATTACCACCATTTTTCATAGTAACAAATATTATTAAGTAAATTATCACAGATAAGACAGACGGTATTTTGATTGCTCCTTTATGAGAATGGCAAACATAGTATAGTACAGTAACTAGAGGTTTTAACTTCGGAATAATGTCATATTGAACGGATTTCGTTCATTTTTGGCAGTATAATAGTAAATGCTTCACAGTAAAGTTTCTATATTGTGCGGCGACTTGCTAATTTATAGGAGGTGGATGCCACCCCCTCTCAGGGTGTGGCACTTAAAAAATATATATATTTATTGACGCTGAAATAGAATCAAATTTTAAGAACAAAAGGTTCTATGCAATTTTTCACATAAATTGATAGTTTTTAAGTTATAACGACTTCAAAATTGTGATTTTAGCTTAAAAAAGGTGTTTCCAAACGGTTTCCGTCAAGTATCTCGAAAAGTATTACTTTATCGAAAAAATGTTAAGACCAATTACAGAAAGTACAAACTGGGAATTAATTATATTTTTTGTTTATTGATGTAGGATTAATAATTTCGGAGATATTTAAGTTTATATTTGGTATCCAAGTATTTCGAAATTACCTTTAAAGTTTAAAATGCGTTTTTTCCTAAAGCGAGTGCTTTAAATGAGCAAAAAAATTTGAGCATCTAGGCAATGCTATATCTTAACGAAAAACTGTATTTGAGATAATTTTTTTAAATTACTGGCTAATTAGAGTAACAAAATGGAGACCTTTTTATACAAAAAATATAAATACGCACATTTTTCCGTCATAACTTCTTTATTTTTTATGCTACAGGAACGGGTAAAAAATACTTTGAAAGCGCAATTAATTGTCTTTAATTTCATTTCTTAGCATGCGTGACGTAGGTGTCACAATTTCTGAGATATTTAACGTTTAAACTGCATTTTTCGTCTTATAAACGTTCAGACGCCATTTGTAAACTTTCATATCTCCGAAACTATTAAATCTATGCAAATAAATAAACAAGCGAAATTCATTATCAGTTTATGAGCTTTATTTTTCAATAAAACTAATATTTATTGAGATATTTGGAAAAGGAAAAAAAAATTACGTTTTATCGAAAATACCTTTATAGTTTAAATTGTATTTTTTTCTAAAGCAAGTGCTGTATACAAACCAAAAAATTCGAGGATCTACGTCATGCTATATATATTATTAAACAGTGTTTGAAATTCTTTTTTTTTTTAATTACTGGCTAATTACAAAATAGCTACGTTGTTATTAAAAAAATGTGTAGACGCACATTGCTTCGGTCATAACTTCTTTGTTTTTTATGATACAGAAACAAATAAAAAAATAGTTGAAAGCTTAATTAATAACCTATTATTCTACCTATTAGCACCCTTGACGTAGGTGTCACAGTTTCTGAGATATTTAACTCTCACTCTAAATAATTATCTTATGAACACTTGGATGCCAAATGTAAACTTAAATATCTCCGAAATTATTAATCCTACATCAATAAGCAAAAAATATAATTAATTCCCAGTTTGTACTTTCTGTTATTGATCTATAACATTTTTTCGATAAAGTATTACTTTTCGAGATACTTGACGAAAGCCGTTTGGAAATACCTTTTTTTTTAAGATAAAATCGCAATTTTGTAGTCGTTATAACTTAAAAACTATCAATTTATGTGAAAAATTGCATAGAACCTTTTCTTCTTAAAATTTGATTCTACTTCAGCTCCAATAAATATATATATTTTTAAGTGTCACCCCCTGAGAGGGGGTGGCATCCACCCCCTATAAATTAGCAAGCCCCCGCACAATATAGAAACTTTTCTGTGAAGCATTTACTATTATACTGCCAAAAATGAACGAAATCCGTTCAATATGACATTATTCCGAAATTTTGCATATTTTTTACCTCTAGATACTGTACTAGTACTCAATGCTCGCAAAAATTTTAACAACCAATTCCTTTTCTTTTAAAAAGAGAGATTACAAAAGTGTGCGCTGAAGTATTCTAAGACAGTATTCTTCTTCCATAAAATTTTAAAAAACCTATGTATATTCTGGTAAAGTCCGGTGATTTTTCTTAGATCAAATGTTGACCTCAGTTATTCAAGTATAGTATATCACCGTGCTCAGAATGGGTGTGATGCGATTTCAGGCTCTATATATACAGGGTGCCGTTTGAAAAAATAAATTGGGGGTATTTCTTAAAGGTTGCAATTAGAAACATGGGTCCCCATGGTTCCATGGGTGTTATCAGACGGAGTCTTTCATGTCTTTTGAAGTTTTTTTTTAATATCTTTATCTTTTCAAATGAGGAGATATCTCGTGTTGACGTAATTCTAGAACATCCAGTACATTGTAAAAAATGTATATAAAAATACTTCGAAAGTTAAGTTAACATTAGTTCAATTTTCTATGAAATTATACATAATTAATTTATTTTTACCAGGACTTTCAAGGTAAAGTTAACATATTTATGGTTTATTACATAAAGCAAATTAAAACTACACACATTCATGTATCTTTACTTCAATTAATGTAATTTTCCAATAAAATTATGTATAAATTACATTATAAAATGTATAAATACATAGTTAATCCGGTGAATTACATCAGTAACGCGCCGGCGCAAGTGCTTTTGTACACAATTGTATGAAATTTTAACAGGAAAGCACGAAACATTTCATGACCAGAATAATCGCCGGCAACAAATGGACCATCGATTATCCATGTAATTGCGATTACATGGAAAATCGATGGTCCATTTGTTTCTAAACCATAAATATGCTTAACTTTACCCTGAAAGTCCTGATAGAAATAAATAAATTATGTATAGTTTCATAGAAAATTGAACTTTCAAAGTATTTCTACACCCATAATGTATTTTTACATCTATTTTTTACAGTGTATAACAAAAATCCTAAGATTGAGAATATTTCATCAAAGTAATTTTTTCATACCCCGGAATTTTTCAAAATATTTTTCCCATAAATGTGCATTATTAACACTCCTAGTGTTTGAAGTAGCTAGGTACTTTTCGCACTGATATAGGAAAAACATTTAATGATGCAGTTGCATTGTTCCATATCATAAAGAGGAAGTCATTTCACTATGTACGTACAAATTGTAAACGTTTTCACCGTCCCAAAACATTCCACAGCATTTACTTGAGCATTCTTATAGAAATACATTTGCGGCATCTTCCGGAATCTACTACGTTTAGCCGCGAGCAACACCCAGTAAATGGGCAATATCGTAAAAGCTCGATACGATTGTGATTTTTGGTTTGTAATTTCCCACAGCCGGTGTTCAATATCGAACGTTTTCACTGAGAAGAAGTGGGTCTGCAGGCAGTGTTTCGAGAGGTAACTAAAAACGAATAGCATACGCATGTGTTTTTAATACTACCGATCACGATTTCTATTTGCATAATGGGATTTGTAACCGATTCCGGCTCCGTTATTTACGGGGTGGAATAACAAAGGAACAAAGGTAGTTTAGGTATTATATGGACTAACATCATTTTTATAATAATAATATCAATAAGGAATGGGTAACATTATTGTGGAAAATAAATTCTTAAAAAGGATTTGCTTATAAGTTAAAGGAGAAAGATGCCCAGAAACTTTGCTTTGTTATCAATAGAGAACAAAAATTAATCGAAATTTAAAAAGCAAAGCCGGATTACTTATAGAATAAACAATTCTGATAATAAGACAAAATAAGACTTAGGTTCTGTTGACTTTTCAATGTCCTGCACTCAAAGAAAATGATAGGTAAATTCAACCAAAAAGAGCATATGAAATCGCGCCTGTCTAGTTTCATAGTTAAATCAATCAGAAAAGAATAGTCATACAACTTTATTTGTTTTCGTAAACAAATAGTAGTTTAATAATCATATATATCTTCTTGTAACAAATTAAATAGTACAATGACATTTTTTTATGTTCACTAACCATTTTCAATTTGGTCTACAATTAAATAGTACATCGACTTTGTTTTTTGTTCACCAACTAATTTTTAGGTTGATCTACACTTTATTGTATGATGAAGTTTTTTTTGGTTAGCCAAAATCTCAGTATCGAGACATCAGACCACCCAAACCAAAGATTAGAGATCGTTTATAAGATCCATCCAAATATATCGATGATCCCTGAGAGAATTTGAACATTGCAATCATGTTATTAATTTTCTATAAATTCATAAAAGTATAAAATAATGCATGATTGATTATTGTCAGTGATTTGTATGTGGCGTCATCTGGGAATAATTTCTGTAATAGACTACGTGGTAAGCAAGCAAATTTTATGGTAATTCTTTTAAAACTTCTAGAGGACGACAATAATATTGGTTTGTCTAACAAGTACAATAATACAGCGAACTAATACTGGGTTAGAATTACAATTCGATAATAGTTAAAAATAAAATATACTATTATCTAGTTTAATTTGACAGAATTCAACAAAATAATAGTCAGACGAACAAAATAATAGTCTTATTCATCTATTTTTTAAGTTAATGTTTGTTTTGTTGTACGACAACTTTTTATTAATTCAAATAACGATCACCTCTTGTTTAAAAATACCATCAATATAGTTTGGTTTAACAAAATTAACGATATTGTTAGTTTACCATTTTTTTTTTGTTGAATTTACCCATACTATTTCTTTGAGTGTGGACACTATAGAAACCACCTTTGAGTAACTTGTCTATAACTATAGTTTTGTATTTTTTATGCATAGTATATTATTATGTACTATTTATTATACCTATTTGAATTGGCCAAATACGTATATTAATTATATATATTGTAAATCATTGTAGAAATAAAACTATCCCGCTGTGAAAAAATTGTCTCCCTGTCTAGTTCTATACGAGTTATCCTGTTTTCTTTGTGTAAATAATTCAATATTTTTTCAGTGTGTGTAAAATATTTTAAAATGCATGCATGCATTTTCTTATTTTTAAGCATTTCAACATAGTTCTCATTATATCCTCTTTGAAATATAACGTGTTTTTGGCTAATTAATAATTTGTCTTTTGAATTACCCCAATATTAATTGGCAAGAGTAGTGTATGTTTAATTGCTCCGTTTTATCAAGTGTACTTCTCAATTGTAATATAGCAAAATAGCTGCAAGAACACACGTGATCGATATGTTTGGTTCATAGAAATTGGCTGACTAGATGTATAGCAAGCAATTTTGCATTTTCTGGTAAGATAATACGGTCATATAATATTAAATCATGCGGCAATTGTTTTTGTAAAGAAAAGTTTGTGGTGATTGTCTTGTGTATATTCAAGTTTTGTTTTTGTTAGTTTGTCTTTCAGCGCTCTTTGGCTAATAGACCTCGTTTCAATGGTCAACAAATCTAATTAATAAAAATAGATTTCTCAACGTTCAAATACTCATCTCTTGAAATGTGACTAGTGAATGTAGTCGCTCTATTGACTCCACTGATAAAGTTACTGTAGTATCATCAGCAAACAGTGTTAAATGATCAGTGGTTAGGTGATCGGGGAGGTTGTTTATGTAGAACGTGAAACATAATCCCTAAAACAGATCCTTGAGGTACTCCAACCATGACGTCATGAGTACATGAGTATGTGTCGTTAAGTTGCACTTTTAGGGCCCTACCTTTCATGTAGGCAGTAATCCATGACAGTAAATCTTATTCCAATACTACATATAGTAGTAGTACTAGTAGTACTACATATACTATGTATATTTCTGTTCTAGTTCGGTGTAAAAATGAACAAACAACGAATTCATACGTATTTTTGACAGACTTCAGTATCGATATTAAATAATAAAGTTCAGTTAACTGAACGGCGCACAGAGGCCCCAATGTGACTTTGTTTTCAAATCAGTCTGCAAATTTTAATACGTAAGCAATCGGAAAGGTTTTTTTTGAAATCTTCGTTTTTTAATTGCTTATCGATCTGTCAAGTCAGATTTTCGTTTTTTTCCCTGATCTTTCAAAAGTTCCCAAAGAAGTTTAAATTTGCATTAAAAATTTCATAGCGACCTGGACAACCTGAAAAAATCAGGGAATTTGGAAAATTTAATGAAAAGTCAGTGAATTTTTAGTAATTTTCTTACAAAGTTAGTGAATTTGAAAATAATTTTTCACAAACTAATCTAGATAAGAATGGCTTCCTGCCATACAGCGTTATCCTTTATTTAAATTTTGGTACAGCAGCAGCAACAGATTTCCTCCACCAAAGTTTGCCACTCTGTATATAAATGACATTTTAATTCATATGTCCATTTAAAAATAGCGTAATCGCCTTATCAAAATTATTCTTGCTTGTTTATTAACCAAGTGACATTCTCATTTTTCTTTTTAAAATAACATGATAATACTCTGGCGTGTGACATAGTAATTACCTATTTCAATATTAAAACAAAATATGATGTAGCTTGTGTGACAAACCTAAAAAACTTGAAATGCCTCTTGTCACGCCAGCGTTGTATCGAATTAACTTTTAGGAAATCAATTGGAATTTTTTATTTTGCCTTCTAATGGCATAAGTATGTTGCTGATATGCTTTTTTATAGGATGAAGTCACGATTAGGATTATACCAAATTTACCTGTTTAAAATTACGAACTAAATTTAGAGAATCAGAATCGGCATAATTAGAAAAACAGACTGTTTTATTTAAATAGGTTATTTTTAATTTGCTTTTACCACGAAGTTCATGAATTCAATGGAGTTGCCTGTTACTTTGTTTTCCAGTATAACTAATGAACACAATTTTTTTTTTGTTAAATGTTTTCTATTTGCGATTGCAGTTTCGTAGTTGCTGGATTACATTCTAGGCACAGTGAATATACAAATTATGTTGGACAATACTAGAATATTAAGTGTTTCCACTTTTGAGGTGAGCCATATGTTCTGTAAACCCTGTCAAAATTGAACGTTTTGTTAGTCCAGCATACCAAAGTACAATCCTTGTACTTGTAACTAATTTCGTAATTCCTAGACCTTTCGTTTGATGCAATTTTATCCTTTGGGTTGCCTAAAAGTTTCTGAATTTTTCCCGATGAATGAGCTGCCATATCCAAGTTTTTAAAAATCCTGCTTAGGCCACAGGTTAACCGTGGTTCACTTTGAATTTCGTTCAGTTTGAAAGGTCAAGGAATTTCGGAGATAAATATACGATTCCTAATTAGTAAATTCACCAAACTTACAGGGTATCCATTGCTCTTAGCTGTACACTCAAAGAAAATGATAGGTAAATTCAACCAAAAAGAGCATATGAAATCGCGCCTATCTAGTTTCATAGTTAAATCAATCAGTAAAGAATAGTCAACCAACTTTATTTGTTTTCGTAAACAAATAGTAGTTTAATAATCATATCTTCTTGTAACAAATTAAATAGTACAATGACATTTTTTTATGTTCACTAACCATTTTCAGTTTGGTCTACAATTAAATAGTACGACTTTGTTTTTTGTTCACCAACTAATTTTTAGGTTGATCTACACTTTATTGTATGATGAAGTTTTTTTTGGTTAGCCAAAATCTCAGTATTGAGACATCAGACCACCCAAACCAAAGATTAGAGATCGTTTATAAGATCCATCCAAATATATCGATGAACCCTGAGAGAATTTGAACACTGCAATCATGTTATTAATTTTCTATAAATTCATAAGAGTGCAAGATAATGCATGATGGATTATTGTTAGTGATTTGTATGTGGCGTCATCTGGGAATAATTTCTGTAATAGACTACGTGGTAAGTGAGCAAATTTTATGGTAATTCTTTTAGAACTTCTAGAAGACGACAATAATATTGGTTTGTCTACCAAGTACAATAGTACAGCGAACTAATACTGGGTTAGAATTACAATTCGATAATAGTTAAAAATAAAATATACTATTATCTAGTTTAATTTGACAGAATTCAACAAAATAATAGTCAGACGAACAAAATAATAGTCTTATTCATCTATTTTTTAAGTTAATGTTTGTTTTGTTGTACGACAACTTTTTATTAATTAAAATAACAATCACCTCTTGTTTAAAAATACCATCAATATAGTTTGGTTTAACAAAATTAACGATATTGTTAGTTAACCATTTTTTTTTGTTGAATTTACCCATACTATTTCTTTGAGTGTAGTATCCCCAATTAATGCTTTCAATTTTGCAAATCTCTGTTTATTCAGAGGGAAATTAATAGACGGTGAATAAAAATATTAAAACCAACCATTTTATATTGGACACAATGTTAAAAGTCATTAGGGATATACCTCGAGTGTCTGTGTTAGTTCTTTATATATCAAATTCAAATTTAGGTTCACTATTCCTAATTATTAATGTTTCTAAAAATGGTAGTTGTCCATTGGGTTCCATTTCATATGTAAATTTTACTCAAGTAAAACGGCTATTTAATTTCGCAAAATACTTATGTAAAACACTTTAAAACACTCATCATTGGAGAACCAATCAAAACAACTCCATTAATAAACCTTACGTTCTACTTCAACTAAAATATACAGAAAGTAGGCAGTTGTCATTTGCTTATACCTAAATATGATAAAAATGATTAATTTTAAAAATAAATCAAGAATAGGCTTATAAATAATGAATGAATGTTTCTATACTCTGATGAGAGTTAACAAGTTCGAAAAAATTTGTACAACTTTTCTAGAGTTGAAACAGGATGTAAGCTTCAATAATTGTTTGTGAATTACTGAATTTCAGTAAATTATTTAAGTATTTTCAATATACTTTTTGCCTTAAAATGTTAGGAACTCAATACTTCGTCAATATTAGCTAAAAGAGTAGTTGTTTTGATTGGTTCTCCAATGATGAGTGTTTTCCTAAGTGACTACGTAATCTATTATATTTACTGAAAAATCGTTATTAGTTTCAATTTTTTTACAGTCCCTATTCGTTATTCAGGTTTTCGTTTGATAAAGGTATAACGAAGGCTCTATTAAACATACCGTGCGTGTAGCCACATGCTAGGCATAGGGAGTAAGAATTACAACATCGCGTGTGCCAGCTGGCTGAAATGAAATAACTGAGAGCTGGGATGCTCCGCCCGGCGGACGAATTTACGGCTGTGTTGTGAAATCTCTCACGCTACGTGAATGTACATGCCTAATGGGCAATTACACGCATGGTATATCGGTGTGCAGCTATTTTACTTGGAAAAGGATGACTTGAATCTGTCGGTATAGTATTGTCTGAATATGTTTGTTTTCTGTATATATTGAATGATAATTCATTTATATTAAACAAATTAATTAATATAAACCTAGTGCATCCAAACACTATATAGTTTCATAAAATTTTGCACAGAGAGAAATCCACTTAAGCTCGTAGTCTTATACATACATGTTATATAAAATTATATTCTATGTCATTGAGATATAAAGTAACCTACCAAATAATATCATATTACAGTATTAGTTAACAGCTTCTTTTAAGAATTGCTTATCTAGATATATTTTATTTTAGCTTCTCATGACTTATGCTGATTTGATATCTTGCATTTCCTTTGCTTGAGTTTAGGCTGACACATCTTTTAAAAACTTATAAATAGTAGTAACAGACTTGATGTAGATTTAGTTATCATACTCACTTGGCATTAAATGTATTACATATTATAATTTGTATCTTTTCATTCGGAATCAAGCTTAAAATACATGTTTTTAAAAACACAATATAACAAGTGATCTAACATACATACTAAGACAAACAACAATGGACAAGATAATAAACACACCACAGATAGTAGACAGCCAAGGCTGTCCAGAAGGGGGTTACACATTTGGAAAAACGCAAACAGACATCCATCCCACCGGTGTTGTCAATACTGGAGCTGGGGCTCGAACCCAGAACGCGATAGACAGTCGGTCAGCATATTCGCCACTCAATACGCCTTAACCAATTGAGCTACCGTGCCGGTAATCAAAGATTTAGCTAATTTCTCACCTAGGCATGGTATCAAAACTTCACTGGAGCTTATCAGCAAATTAAAACATGTCACACTTTCGGAAAATTCAATCTTAGTATCCTTTAACGTTAGTAACGCTTTTAAATACATATACTCTCGAAATAATCCAAAAATGTAAGACAAACACCATTAATATAATCATAAAAGACGAAACAATTACATTACTGGGATTTTACAAACTGCAATAAACTTACAATGCAATAAAACGTTTGCAGTTGTGGTTCAAGTTTGTTGTATAGTTTTTCCACGTTGAATACGCCGTTGCATGTCACTTTCAATAAATATAGAAATACTTCCGGAGCAGTGACGTAGTAAAAACGAGAACTTGACATGTCAAGTGGTAAATTTGTGTGATTTCGTGCAAATTGAGGTCATATATGAATGCGACGCTGTGGACTTCTCAAATTACATATTTTCGTGATAATGTCCGTCTAAGCGGCCAAGTAGGAAAACTGGTATAAACTTATAGGGAGACGATCGAATCAAATGTGTTTATACAGAGTGTCTCTGATATGCTTAATGCACTATTGAAATTTTCCAATAGCGTGGCTTTAGGTTTATTTAAACATTTTCATGTAATAGATGCACATTCACATTTTTTATCACTTTACAACTCCTATCAAATAACTTATCTCTAGATACATAACGTGTATTGGTTTGTTTGTTGCTAAGATAGTCACAGTCTAAGGCACTTCAGTTACAAACATCCCATAGGCTAATCGATCTATTCGTAACGTTTCGGACACGATCGGTTCAGTTCGATTACCGTAATCTCCGTTTGACGTGTCCGCCACTAAAACAGTTTAGAGAAAAAAGTAAATCGTTCGTTTCGTATCATAAGTAAGTATAAACATCATAGTCGAAACATGATGAGGTTCTGTTTACAGTTGTAATAAGGTGACTAGCAATTAAATTTTAATATTCTTTCAACTTTCAATAGACCCACGAATACAGGATTAACTTGGCACAAAATGAAAACTGAGAATGCGGTGAACATATTATTTTAAATTGTAATTTAAGGCAGAACGCGGTACACGAATTTATGAAATAAATATACCACATACCACAGCCATTTAATTTAATTGATATATTAACGTCAAATAATTTAGAATATATTAAAAAAAATAAAAATGTAAATGTAAGAAATACATAATTATGTAGTATTAGAAATTTAAGTCTCCTCTGTTCTTGTCTTGTCCTATGTTTTAAATCCTTTTTCTTTCCGTGGTCCAGTGTTGTGATGCAGAAGCCATGACGATCCTCGTTAACATCCTAAAAAAAATGTACTTACATAAAAAACATGCTGATTAAACAACTGAGAAAAATATAGAAAAAAGAGAGAAAACGAAAGAGGAAAAAAATGTTTATTCAAATGCATGCGTATATATACAGTGTTCGCCAAACAGTCTGAACCATTTGGGAAACTCTGTTGTTATTGACTTTCTGAAAAATTTTAATCTTCACAAAAGTTAGTGCATGTCCTCAAACGAAACAGGGGTTGAACAAATTTCTTTTAGTCCTGGCGCTTAGGTCGAAAAATTAATTTTTTTGAAATTGGCTCAAGAGTAAACTACCTTTATTTTTGAAGATATCGAAAAATGTTATTTAAATAAATTGCTTATAGTGTGATTTTATACCAGATATCAAATTTGGTTGCTCTATTTTAAAAATAAAAATGTTCCACTTTTTTTACTCACACTCAAAGAAAATGATAGGTAAATTCAACCAAAAAGAGCATATGAAATCGCGCCTATCTAGTTTCATAGTTAAATCAATCAGAAAAGAATAGTCATACAACTTTGTTTGTTTTCGTAAACAAATAGTAGTTTAATAATCATATCTTCTTGTAACAAATTAAATAGTACAATGACATTTTTTTATGTTCACTAACCATTTTCAATTTGGTCTACAATTAAATAGTACAACGACTTTGTTTTTTGTTCACCAACTAATTTTTAGGTTGATCTACACTTTATTGTATGATGAAGTTTTTTTTGGTTAGCCAAAATCTCAGTATTGAGACATCAGACCAGCCAAGCCAAAGATTAGAGATCGTTTATAAGATCCATCCAAATATATCGATGATCCCTCAGAGAATTTGAACATTGCAATCATGTTATTAATTTTCTGTAAATTCATAAGAGTATAAGATAATGCATGATTGATTATTGTCAGTGATTTGTATGTGGCGTCATCTAGGAATAATTTCTGTAATAGACTACGTGGTAAGCAAGCAAATTTTATGGTAATTCCCTTTTAGAACTTCTAGAAGACCACAATAATATTGGTTTGTCTACAAAGTACAATAATACAGCGAACTAATACTGGGTTAGAATTACAATTCGATAATACTTAAAAATAAAGTCTACTATTTATCTGGTTTCATTTGACAAAATTCAACAAATTATTAGTAAGATGAATAAATATAGCCTTATTTTTTATGTTAATGTTTATTTGTTGTGAATCACCTTTTGTTTAAAAATAGTATTAAATATACTTCAATTTAACAAAATGAACAATATATACTATTTTTTTGATTGATTTAACCCATACTATTTGCAAACAAAAGCGCTGATGCGACGTCTTAATTCATCAAAGTGGATGGCAGAACGATGTTATGTTTATGTAATCAGAACTGCGGGTTAACTCTACAATAATATTGGTTTATCTGTCAACTATAATAGTAGAGCAAACTGCTACTGGGTTTACAATTGCAATTCGACAATAGTTAAAAATAAAATATACTATTATCTAGTTTAATTTGACAGAATTCAACAAAATAATAGTCTTATTCATCTATTTTTTAAGTTATTGTTTGTTTTGTTGTACGACAACTTTTTATTAATTAAAATAACAATCACCTCTTGTTTAAAAATACCATCAATATAATTTAGTTTAACAAAATTAAGGATATTGTTAGTTAACCATTTTTTTTTGTTGAATTTACCCATACTATTTCTTTGAGTGCATAATTCCTGAACTATATTTTTCAATATTTTTTTGGAACTCTGGAACCGTTTAGGTTATTAACTAAATTTGGTACACATATGTATTTTAACGACATCTGAAAGTAGATTATATTCTGATTTATTCCATGAGGGTTGGGGGGTAAATTAAGGTAAATGGAGAATCAAGCAAGTAAGAGTATATAAAATTGGTATTTAGTATATACATGTAAGAGAAGCTAAGGTCTCAAAAATTTTTTGGCATTGGCCACCCCCATTATCATCCCCACCCCATTATTAGAGGGGTGATAAAATAAAATTGTGATTTAATGTGTGTATACGAACCAATAAAGGCCTCAAAATAAATCAAGAATAGGCTAAATTTGAAATGCATCATCTTTCTGTAATATTGCGTACCTACATCACAATATTGTTGTATAAAGAGCAGATAATGAAGGAATTATAATAATTCATTTTAATGAAAGTATTTACCCTTCTACACATACCCATCACGGTTGCTTATGGGATGTTATGGATATATATATATCCTTGTTAAGGATAGAATTTTGGAGAGTGAGAGGGAAATATGCGTTTATTTTTGACTTATTATAAATATTTAAAAAACCAAACATAGTATAATCTTTAAAACTATGTTAAATACTTGCTATTGTTCTAAAGAATACAACTGTATATATTTTTTATTATAAATTTCTATTGTACTTGAACATCGTAGTTGTCAATTTCATTAGAGTATGACATTTAAGTATATACAAAATTTATGATAAAAACTGTATATAGTTGTATTTCTTAGAGCCATGGGAAGTACCTGACGCTATTTTAAAGATTTTACCATTTATGATTTTTTAAAATATTTATAATGAACCCAAAATAAACGCCCTCTCACTATGCAAAATCCTATGCTTAATGAACATGTAATGTGACTATGTTAGAAGCAAACAAGGCATGTACTGAAAAGATAGCTGTTGTGTATCTAGGAATAAGTTCTTTGATCGAAGCTTTACAATTTGTCTTATTTATAGCTATTATAAAACTGTAAAGTAATAAAAACGGCATATCACAGTATTCACCATGAATTGGGGATTCCAATGCGGTGTCAAATTTTAGGGGGTGCAATTTGAAAAAAAAAGAGTGAACCGTCTTACTTCATACAATCCTTAAGAAAGGTGGTTTCTTAAGGATTGTATAAAGTAAGACGGAGAGGGGGTAATCTGAAGGCCTCTAGGATGTCTTTCGCGATCTTTTTTAGTTCATTTTTCGAGCTTCCCAAGTAACAGATTTGGTCTGGAAACGAAATTGTGGGTCAACCTGTATCCTGTATCATCGATATGTACTTAATTAAATGGTGTGTGTATACACTATCATAAGTTTCAATTAAATTTAATAAATTTTAAAAGCACATCGAACTGCTTCCAAAAATATTGTTTAAATAAAGGAGGAGTTGTGATATCAATAAGTCTATTTATCATGCTATAAAACGATTATTGTTAGTTGTCTAATGTATTATTCATTTAGCCTACGTTTAGTTAATATACAACACTAGTTGGGCTTTACTTTGACTCTCTCAGGTGCTTTACATTTTGTGATTGTTTACAAATTAATATCGTATACAATTACCTTTCTGTCCAACTCATATCGAATTTATAATTCGGCCCATCACCATTACGTTCTGTCAGAGCCTACCAACTACATGTTGTTTTGCAATAAAATTACTACACATTTTCATTCTGTATGTTTTTAAACTCGCCATTCAAATAAAATGTATGGGAAATACTGTACGGCATATTAGTTACAATTTGCATCAGTGATTTTTAACAAATTTATGCAAATATATTACAAAACTAGTGGGTATTGTTGACAATGATTGCTATGTGGTAGTAACTATTCATAAATTATCTTTAAGAAATCTGTAGACTATCATACTGACAGGGAGTCTTGTCAACAGATGCTTACTGGATCATTATAGTTACTTCTAATTTTGAAAAAGAATAAATCAAAATTAATTTTATCTGCAGCGTTTTGGTACGTAAGTGTACACTCACAAATTTGCATATTCTTTTTATAAACGATCATAGTGATGTATTTATCATCTCTTGGGGTATTTGACGAAAGCAATTCGTAATTCTTTCTTTGAAATGGTTAATATCTCTTATGATATCCTCTTCATATATCATCCTGTTAAATTCTTTACTTAGAAAAAATACACTAGATTTAAATCCTCACTGTGTGGTAGCTATTTGCGGAGTTCAATAAATTCTTGATAGTTTTCACTAACCAAATTCATGTAGTATTATACACTATTTGGTAAATACAAATGGTGATAATTTATAATAAAACGAAATTATGAGATACCCTGTATAGTAAATTATTCCTGAAATTAATTTGGGAAAAAAATATGTAAATAAACTACTCAGTTGTTGCGGATAGTGAAAACTGTAAAGGTAATTTTTTTAATACAAAGGCATATGAAAAATCCGCGTGTTTATTTTATTTTATTTTTATATGTTACAACGTATTTATTTTATTAGGTTTTCACGAAGTCAGTACTTAATATTTTTTTTGGTAAAGATAAAAAAAAAACCGCTGCCCAAGGAATCACTACTTCCACATCCAGATTCTCTATCCAAGTCACTCACAACGAAAAAACTTTATATGTGAAAATAATTGTTTATGGAACTTTAATAATATAATATTTGAAATCCTCTACCCCAAAAACCCATAAAACGATACCCCACATCGGTAGTGGGGTGGGGGGTGGTGATGGGGGGGGGGTGATAGTGGGGGGTGGATGAAGTAAAAAAATATTTTGAGGTTTCTGGTTCCTGTACTTACACTAAATCACAATTTTTTTTCATCCCCTTTAATAAGGGGGTGGGGGTGGTAATGGGGGTGGCTAATGCCAAAAATTTTTTTGAGACCTTAGCTTCTCTTGTATATATTAAATACCAATTTTATGGACTGTTACCTGCTTGATTGACCTATTTACCCCAAATTTACCCCAATTTACCCCCCAACCCTTCGACGGAACATGATGAAAATATAACCTAGTTCTAGATCTCGTTAAAGTACATATGTGTACCAAATTTCAAGTCAATATCTTAAACGGTTCCAGAGTAAACGTGCGCACAAAAAAAAGTTACAGACAGACAGACCGACAGACAGACAGACCGACAGACAGACAGACCGACAGACAGACAGAAATTTTTTTTTTTGCTAAAACTTAAAATCTCGACGTTTCATGACATTTTAAGCCTATTTGGACAATAAAAATTTTTAAAATTTTTTTTGTCGTTACTATACTTCCACTGGACGTGGAAGAAAAAATTAAGAGAATGACACAATAGACAACATAAAAAGATAATATGAAAAATATCACAAAAAGCATGAAGTGAAGATGTCAAGATGAAATTCGAGATGCTTGTTGAGCTTGAGCTAAAATATTTTGATCATTAAATATTCGAAATAGCATTAACAGCGAAACAGCATTAGCATTGCAAATTATGTTTGAAACATCCAATAAAATAAAGAAAGAATGCATTTTTCGAACGACTTTTTCCAATGGCTGATTTTCCTAGCAGGTCCCAAATTTTATTGTTTTGTAGTTCTCTGTTGACTCTCTAGTTATTCCCGGGAGGTTACAGGATTTATTGCTTGATTAGTTATGATCACCGACCGTATAGTGATCTCGATTCTGTGATATATTTCATGTTTATGTTATGCCTGATTTATCAAATCGATTTATTTGTCCTGTGTCAAGGTTTACGCGTAAAAGTTACATCCACGAGGTATATTTTAAAAACGTTTGCGTTGTTATTTATGTCATAAACCTGATCCGTTTACAACACGGAATTGCATATCTCAATCAACAATTTTGTGAAGAGTGGGAGTTAAGTTTTAAAATAAACTGAGCCCCTATTTTTTGCATTTGTTTTTAATAATATGGAGGCGTTTTTTATGACGTAAGAATGAAAAACCGATGATTTCAGAAAAATATCATTTTGTACCCAACTTCACGGCTTCATATTTTCAGTTGTATTCATTGCAGTGACCTCTTTCTAGTCGCAGTTTCTACATTTACTTTATTTATTTCTGAAATATTCTCCCCAAATATCATTCGTGCTTTTAAATTTTGTCTATAATTTTTTTCTCAAGCTAAGTTGCCAAAACGTAATATAATTCGTGTACATTGGCAGTTTGTTATCAAAGATTCGGATAATAGCCTGTCAGTTTACACTTTTTATATTTATATTACCGGGCAAAAACCTTTCGAAAAAATTTTACCGATAAAATTCTAAGCCCTATTGATATTCATGTTTGAGAATAAATTTCTCAAAATTTTTCAATAATTATGAGTAGGTATACATATCAAGAATTTGTGATTAAATACTAGGTATATTGTAGTAATTATTTTTTTAAAGTTAACATTTCTTTTAGCGGCAAATATGATAGTTTTGAAATTTTCACCCAAGCAGCGATCGTTATTTAAATTTCCTTCATACAGATATGGTCCAACTATGAATCCATTTGCAATGCCACATCAAACAGTTACCCCAAATCGTGTCTGGAATCTGGCTTGTCTCACCCACTTACTATTTTCTTGAGACCAGTATCGACAGTTAGAACTCCATTATTATAGAAGAGATTTGTCGCTGCATATAATTTGTTCCAATAAATTGGGATTTCTCTCTAAAAGAATTGAAAATTGTACCAAAAAATCTAGTCTGCATTTATTATCTCCTGATCTTAAGTGATGCAGCAAATGAACTTTATTTGTGAAAGATTTATTATTTTAAAAATTTTTATAAGAAGTTGCAGACATGTTAGTTACTACCTCCGATTAAAGAACTTATATCTAGATACATAATGGCATTGATTTATTTGTCGCTGAAAGACTCACAATCTAAGGCACTTCTTCCCATAAGTTGCTGATTGGCCCATCGGCGTATTCGCGGCCGCTCGTGCACGCTCGGCTTCAGTTCGATTATCATAATCTCAGTTGACAGTTCGGCCATTAATGTCAATAAATGTTTTTCGTGTTCTCCGACCAAAAACTGGTGAAAAAGTAATTTTATTTTAAGTTGTGATTTGCTTAATACCTAAATAATATTCTCTATTCATATTTACACAGTTTAGTGACAATATATTTTGTGCAAATAAATAGTGAAGTGCTCTGCCGTTTGCAGAAAGCAGTTTAGAAAAGAAGAAAATAGATCGTTCCATAGTCGTAACATGATGAAGTTCAGTTTACAGTTATAAAGTAAATAGCAATTAAATTTTAATATCCTTTCAATACATATTTATCTTACTGTTTTATCTTATAGACTGGCGGTACATGACCAGTCAGGTGCAACGTTTTTAAAATGCATGCCAATCATATATATTAATGAAATTACCATGAATATACCAGAAATGCAAATTTTAGGCAGTCGTCGCGTGCACAAGGGGGTTCAAATCGGTTTTTTTTGTGTCTTTTTTTTGGGTTTTATTTTTTTATTTTTTTTAATGGATGCCAATAGTGCCAAACGAAAAGCCGTGAAAAAAAATCCAGCAGAAATTCATTGGCATGCAGTTTCCGCGCTCAAAACAACTGTTAATGTGCACATTAAATCGTAAAATTTTTTGGTGTTCTTGATTTTGGATGATTTTGATTTTGGATTTTTTTTTAAGGCTTTTCGTTTGGCACTATTGGCATCCATTAAAAAAAAATAAAAAAATAAAACCCAAAAAAAAGACACCAAAAAAAACCGATTTGCACCCCCTTGTGCATGCGGGGACTGCCTAAAATTTGCATTTCTGGCATATTCATGGTAATTTCATTCATATATATGATGCATTTTAAAAACGTTGCACCTGACTGGTCATGTACCGCCAGTCTATTACTGTAATATCGTATGCCTACGTCACATTATATAAAGAGCCGGTAATGCAGGGATCATGCCTGTCACCAAAACTATACAATCTATATGTCTCCGACTTCCCGGAATTCCCGAATTCGAACCCTGCCAAGTACGCCGATGACACGGCCATGTACGTGCATTCGCACAATGCACAGGCAGCTAATATGTTGCTGAAGGCTCACGTGGTCCGTGCCACGGCGTATTACGACAGGTGGAAAATTCGGATCAATGCCGAGAAGTCGGAATCAATTCTATTCACGCGCCGTTTCACCGAAAATCGGATTCTAACACCACTTTCGATCGGGGGTCGCCAAATTCCAATTAAACGGTGCGTGAAGTATCTAGGGGTGAACTTGGACAAGAGACTGACGTTCAACATTCACATAAACGAGACAATACGCAAGGTCTACTCCATGTCCAGGAGTCTGTATCCGCTCCTGGCAAGGAGTAGCGGACTCAACAGGACAAATAAAAAATTGTTGTATACGATGGTGATCAGGCCGGCCATCACATACGCGGCGCCGGTGTGGTGCAGCATACCGACCACGACAATGAGGAAACTCCGAGTTCTCGAACACAAATTTATGCGCCTCATCTCTGATTCGGGCAGATACACCTCCCTCAGAGATCTATATAATCGTTGCCACGACATAACGCCACTAGCGGACTACGTCCAAGAAATCTCCCAAAAATTCTATCAATTCAAACTGGGCGATAGTCCGCTAACCCGCAACATAACACGAATCAGACAGCATAATGCGATCCTTTTCGATATCCGACACCCCTTACCATACCAGGCGTTGCCTATCTTTCGGCAACCTCTCTAACCACACTTCCCTCTACGACAACTTCTCCTTTCCCCACCTTTAATCTTCACCAAAACCTACAACCTACCCCTCTCTATTCCTTTTATTTGTTTTTACCTTTTTTGCTCCTTGTCTATTTTTTGTCTGTAAATTCAGTCTCGACCAATAAATTCTTAACAAACTAAAATTTCATATAACATTACACACTTTTAACTATCCACGACACTTTCCTGGCGTCAGGAAGACTACCAGGGTGGAATTGTCTCAAACGGGTTTTTTCGTTGAGTTTTGTTTTCCCGTGCCAGCAATCAAAATTTTTAAGTGTTCGCGTGTGCGCGAAATCGATAGTTTTTTACGGTTTTTAATTTTAATTATTTTTAAGTATCCTTGTGTACTACGTTATACGATACCGTTAAATTTAAGCCTTTTTCCATTAGGCAGGAGTTTTAACTCAGCAAATAATTTTCATCACCGCCAAACCGGACCCTACCCGCCCAGTCTCACACCCACCTCGGCGATGTTCGCCGTGGTTGTCTGGCTGGCTCCGGGCCGGACTCCGAAATGGCGCATTATTGTACTTTGTGAAACATTAATAAACGCTTGTTGTTGTTGTTGTTGTTGGTAATGCAGGAATTGCAATAATTCATTTTAATGAAAATATTTACCATTTTACACATTTTCTACACACACAACGCCACTGTTGCCTATGGGATGTGATATTCATCTATCCATTTTAATGGACATATAATGTGACTATGTTAGGAGCAAACAAGGTATATAGTGAAAAGATAGCCTGTTATGTATCTAGATATAAGTTCTTTAATCGGAGGTTACTACATTTAACTGACGTAGTGACGTGTGGGGATTATTTATTATTGTATTCATTTGTAGCTCTTTTTCTCCTTAAGGTTTTTGCTTTTTTTAAACTTACCGATATTAACTAAATTATCACATATGTTACAATTGACGATTTTCACGAAAGAAAGTTTGGTAAAAAGTGTCTAGATTGGTATCACTGTAATTCACTGTACATGTTGACCAACTCGTCCAATTTTCAAACTTTGCAACAATTAAATACCTATAATATAATAATCAATATAAATCATCTTCATTAGGTTGTTTCGTAGTCTACAATATTTAAAAAAATGTCGAATTATGCATTTTGTTAATCACTGCTGCCAACTCTTCTAAACTGAGAGTTGGAAACAGTGTTTGACAAATTGCATCATTCGACATTTTTTAAATATTGTAGACTACGAAACAACCTAACAAATATGATTTATATTCAATGGAAGTAGGTTTAACATTAAAGATAAGGAATACAATGTTATGATTATTATATTATAGGTATTTAATTGTTGCAAAGTTTGGAAATTAGACGAGTTGGTCAACATGTACAGTGAATTACAGTGATACCAATTTAGACACTTTTTACCAAACTTTCTTTCGTGCAAATCGTCAATTGTCTTAGGATTAGGCTTTGGTCTCCCAGGAAAACGTTTTCCATATAAGACCACAGCTGCAGAAGCATTTTTACGGCATTCTCCGTAAATTAAAATCGTATTTAATTTGTCTGGGTTTGTATGTAAACCCATTTCTTATAGCAATTTAACCAACATAGGATATAAAAATTACATTCACAATAACAGTTGAAATTGAATCTAAAGCATCAAATGTCAAATGTTTGTAAAGAATTCCAAAGGCGATTATTAGATTTTGATTCTGAAGTATATATAATATAATATATAAGTATAATAAGAAGGGGGCGAGCGAAGAGGCGACTTCAATGTGAATATCCGTTGAAGCAACGTCGAGCGCAGTTAGTACTTGGATGGGTGACCCATCTTGGGAAATACAGCGTTCTCGTCCCACCTTCTAGCGGCTTGTATATCAGTGTATACGCGGAAGTTACGTAATTTCAGACGAGGATTACGTAGTGGATATACCATCCTTCGGAGGGGATGTAAAGCAGGCGGTCCCTTGTCTATTAAATGTTAGACAAGTAAAAGATCCCCACTTTTCTTAAGGGAAGAGGTTCGGCAAAATTTCCAGATTGGGGGTAGCTCGTCTCCTGGCGTCGGTGATAGGCCCTGGTAGCGGAAATAGGCCGACGTTAAATAGTTAAAAAAAAAGTATAATAAGAGTAATAATTTGTATTTCATTATTTCCTTTATATACGACTAACAAATAATACGAACATTAAATGGGTGGTTTTTGGTATATAATGCCATCAATTAATCCCACAGGGAATTGATGAGCGAATTCTGGTCATTATACCCCCTCGTGTACCAATCAGAAAATTATGCATGAATCAGTCTATCTGTGCACATTAAAAATGCCATAGAGACCGGTAACTATGAAAAAAAAAATAAATAAATAAAAATAAACAGACGCCGCGCGCCGGCCGTAAACAATCAAAGTAAAAACGGGTTTTACAGAATTGTGTTTGATTGTGTTAGTTTTGTGGTCGAAAGAATGGAAAATGATTCAGAAGATACTATCCCCTGTATTGCCGTCCTAACTTAAAAAGCAGTAACTCCAGATTTTGTCAATTTCGAGTTGCTGCGTTTTAAGTATGTTTCGGGCATTTTTACACCTCTTTGACTAAGTTAGAAAGTAGTATTGACCATATATTGCAACTCTTAAAACAAATTTCAAAAATTTTCATTAAGTTTTTAGTGGTGGCCCAGCTAAATAAACTAAAAAAGACGTTTTCTCAAAACCAGTAAAGGTGGAGATACTGCTTTCTGAGTTAGGAGGGCAGTGTGTACTCCACCAGAAATAACTTAAAGAGCAGAAGCCACAGCATCTAATTTACTACCACAGAAATCAAAAAGTTTTTATGATAAAGCGTACCAAAGTTTCATGGATTGGCGAATTCAGAAAAAAACTAACTCGCTTTCTGAAAATTAATCCAAGCAACGAATGCTCAAAAAAGGGTGTAGACAGAAAATTTGACTTCGGAACTTTGTTTGGACTAGTCTGAAGATGAACATATCAAAAGTTCCCACTCCTAGGCGCTGCGCTAGCTCGAGTTGTAATCTCCATCCTTAATAATAATAGCCTTCATTATAGCATCGTTGTATCACATTATTGCTAAGTTTACCATTATCTTTATGAATATTTGAAACAATTCTTAGAATGTTTTCTTCAATATTTTGTGGTAAAATACAGTATCCCGTTTAAAAGTCCAAAGTCATTTTCGGTCAAACCGAAAGTTGTTTTACTGTTTTCATTTAGATCGTGCCATCGTTTCAGAAAAGAAGACGGTCTAAGGATTAATTATTACTACCACACTGATTATATTTGATACCTCAACTGATATTCTTGCATTTCCGTCCAAACCGCAACGTTTTGAAGCAAAACACAACACACTGGTTTAATCCGGGCTCGTTAGTAAGATTCTACCTAAGGACGCCAAGCCGATTATATCAGTGTGTGGTAAGTTTTAATTCTAATCTTAAGATCGAATAGGATTAGGGTCCAACTAATTTAACGCTATTCGTAATTCAGAGTAAGTTATTCGGGCCGACTGCTGTAATTAACTCCGTTAATATACGTATGCTGCGGATAGTCCGGAGTTTAGTATGCGCACACTTGAATACTTGAGCTGCATTCAGACCGCAGATTTGCAGGTCGGGAATTTATGAGGGACCCGGCTTTCTGGGTTAATGAAGAAAGGTTTTCCATTTTATTGTATGTTGTTTTATATCACAATTAATTGCCAATGCGTGAACGGATACAATGGACAGTTTATGATGTTCAAGTTACAGTGCAAGTTTAAAATATTGAATAGATTCAATAAAATCGACAAAAATAAAATTGAATTTAGAAATATTTTTATAAGCTGTTATCTGCTATACAGGGTGTCCGCTGTATACGTACACATATTTTGTAGGATGACATGTTGGCCCAAAGAAAGTAAACAAATCCTTATAGATAGATAGGTTTTATTGCTCATAAAAAATGCACCGTGATGCTTTGACATGTGCTAATTGCATCAAAAAATAATTTATAAAAATATACAGTCATTACATGTAGTTGTATATAATATTCACTAAGAGTAAGTAACAAATATCATTAAAAGTTTAACAATGTCTAGCCATAAGCAGCACGGCAAGAGACAGATAACATTAAAATTTAAAAGAGATGAGAAATAAAATTCGAAGCGTAAGTAATTTGGTATGATTATAAATCTATGTAATTAAACTCGGTGCTATAATAAGCCTTGGCTATAAGATGGATTTTCAGTTTATTTTTGAATCGTCTCAGTGGTGCCTCTTTTATAGGTGTTTGGAGGGAGTTGAAAAGAGTAATTCCAAAGTTGATTCTTTTTGTGTACAGTAATCTCTGCTTGGATATTTGTATATCGGTACTATTGCGGGTGAATGGTTGTCACAGTTTCTGGAGTATTCATCCAGGTGACTTTCTATGTGTACTAGATTAAAATAGATTATACAGGTTGGTAGAGTCATTATTTTATATTCTTTCAACCATGGTTTACATATGTCTAACTGACTTATTCCTGATAAGGTTCTAATTGCTCTCTTTTGAACAGTAAAAATTTGTTGGACATAGTTACAGGTACCCCAGTTGATTATACCATACATCATTAAGCTATAGAATAACGCGTGGTGCACAGACAGGCCGACAGACAGACAGACAGGCATTTTTTTTGCTCAAACTTAAAATCTCGACGTTTCGTGACATTTTAAACCTAGATAATATTATTTAGGTATTATGCAAGTCACAACTTACACACTTTTTATTTATTATGAAAATGCCTACTTTCTGTATATTGTTGCCCTAATCTGGCCGCGCTAATATACTAGTCAGGTAAATACTTGAAAATACTCATTATTGGAAAACCAATCAAAACAACTACTCTTCTAGCTAATACTGACGAAGTATTGAATTACATGATAGGATTCTTAGCATTTTAAAGAAAAAAAAATGTATTCAAACTACTTAAACCATTTATTTACATTTAGTCATTCACACTTTTTTTTAAGCCTATTTGAACAATAAAAAATTTAAAAAAATTTTTGTCGTTAATATACTTCCACTGAATGTGGAAGTAATATCTGCAATTTTTAGGTTAGGTTAACCCAAAGCCACTTTGCCGCAGCACTATTCTAAAGTACAATGTCTTAAGGGTATTTGCCATTTTTTTATTTAATTTCATTGAAATCTTTACTGTAGGCAGATTTTTGTCCAAAAAGGGCATATTCGCCGATGCCGACAGCGGAGAATTCCTTTTATGAAACACACACCGGCGTTTTCTTAAAGTTTTTTATGCCTCATTATCAATACAATAAGTAATAGACACAATAAAAAGGCAGATGCAAGATGACATTGAACTGTACTGGAATACTGACCGACACAATATACATATATTTAACATACACATATACCTGAATACTATATAGCGACTATAGCGACTCACTCACTGGAAATCGAGAAGTTCCAGTGAGTGAGTACTACCTGGCCTGAAAATATCGTTATTACTTCCACATCCAGTGGAAGTATAGTAACGACAAAAAAATTTTTAAAAATTTTTATTGTTCAAATAGGCTTAGAATGTCATGAAACGTCGAGATTTCAAGCTTGGGCGAAAGAAAAATTTCTGTCTGTCTGTTGGTCTGTAACTTTTTTTGTGCGCACGTTTACTCTGGAACCGTTTGAGATATTGACTTGAAATTTGGTACACATATGTACTTTAACGAGATCTAGAACTAGATTATATTTTCATCTTGTTCCGTCGAAGGGTTGGGGGGTAAATTGGGGTAAATTTGGAGTAAATAGGTAAATCAAGCAGGTAAGAGTTCATAAAATTGATATTTAGTATAGACAAGAGAAGCTAAGGTCTCAAAAAAAAATTTGGCATTTGCCACCCCCATTCCACCCCCATTATTAAAGGGGACGAAAAAAAAATGTGATTTAGTGTGTGTACAAGAACCAGAAACCTCAAAATATTTTTTTACTTTATCCACCCCCCACTACCACCCCCTGTCACCACCCCCACCCCACTACCGATGTGGGGTATCGTTTTATGGGTTTTTGGGGTAGAGGATTTCAAATATTATATTATTAAAGTTCCATAAACAATTATTTCCAGATACAAAATTTTTTCTTTGTGTGACTTGGATAGAAAATCCGGATGTGGAAGTAGTGATTCCTTGGGCAGCGGTTTTTTAGAAAATAATTAGTTTAAGCAAAACCGTTGGAGTAAAGCAAACATATTAAAGACTTTTTTCGCTTCTTTTGGGTCAATATACTATTATGCAAAATATTTGTACGTATACATCGGACACCCTGTATACAGTGTGTCCCACTTTTCACGGAGCCACCTCATATCTCGCTCATCTGATATTCGAATATTTGAAAATTTTGGTGGTGAACATAATTTGATTTTAGTCACAGGCATCCGATTCTACTGGATGGAAAAAGGGGGGGGGGGGGGGGGGGCGATTTAAAAAAAAAAAAGGACTATTAGCGATTTTTTTAGAAAAAAAACTAGTAAGATATTCTTAGTCAGCGCCTTTAGAAACCTTTGTACAAGATTACATCGGCGTGGGTTCAAAGGTGTTTGAGATAGGAGCCGTCAAAAAAACAATTTTTTCGACTAAAAATAATTTTTATCTGTAAAACGGATTTTCAAATAAATAAAATTCTTCATTTCTTGTTCAGAATAATGTATTGTACTAGTTTGAATTGATTTTACCACGAAATAATTATTTATTTAATAAGGCAAAAATTCAAGTTCGTACATATCTATCTAATCTAATATCTTTTCTAACAAATAATCTTCAAGTAAGCCATGAAAACTAGTTATTGCAAGTGTCAATGTATTGTTGAACGTAAATAAGTTAATCTGTTAAGAATTCACGTGAATGCTGGCCTAATGTTAGATAATAAGTGAAGTGTACATTTTTGTGTAACAAATATGGTTCGACGCTTAACAATGCGAGAAAACGTGAAGTTGATTCGATTAGTGGGAGATAATGCCATATCATTTAAACAAGCTGCTGTTATTTAATTTACGGCCTCCTGACCGTCAGCCTCCCAGTCGCCATAAATTGGTAGCAACCATCAATAACAATTTTAACAATACAGAAAATGTATGTGAGTTAAGACCAAAGAATTATAATTTACAAAATCTGCAAATTGAAAATAAAGAACGCATTTTATAATATTTTAGAGAGAATCCAAGATGTAGCATAAGGCAAGTAGCATTAAATCTAAATATTAGTGAGAACATGGTTTGGCGTTGCTTGAAGAAACACAGAAAAAACAAAATGACAAAATTCTCATTCGCGAAAAAGTTTCACTTTACACACTTGTTGCGTAAATACCTATCTCCCTAACTATTTTTTCTAATCCTGTAGTAAAATGACAATTTTTTTAACGTCATGCCATTTCGGTTTCTGAGTATAACTCGTTATAAAATGAGTAGGTATCACGTTTTATCATTAGAGATAAAATGATGTAACGCATTGTGAAGTAAGGCAGGCCCTGGAATCTGAAATACGCCTCATCCCACTCGACAATCGTGGCACCAAAAATCTAATAAAAGAGCACTAAACCGATAATATTGAAATGACATGCGGTAGACTAAAATTAAAACAAAATATAATTTAATTGTATGCTATAAAATATTTTTGAATACATAATATAATAAAATCTACAGTAATGATAAAACAAAACTGCAATAGTTCATCTATATTCAAGTTAAGTTTGTAAAAACAAATTCATTCTCAGTTTACAAATTTCATTTTTGATGTCCACCATTTTTTCGCTAAAACTAATAGTCCAAGATCCCAGAGCTGCCAGACCTACGTCATTTTAGCAAAGCTAATATTTTGACAACAGTGTAATATCTAGTTAAGAACGTATGCGTATTTGCTAGTTTGAAAGCGGGGCCCTTTTGCAGAAAACAGGTACAAAAGGTACATACAAATTTTACTAAGTACGTTAAAGTATGATAGCTGGTTTATTTTCCATGTGACACACTAACGACGTGGTGTAAGCGTCAACCTCCGAATCTTAAGGTCCGAGGTTCGATCCTGAGCGTTCTCAGCTTTTTTTTTCAACAAATATTAACTTAAGGTGGCGATTACCAAGGAAGAGACAACCGAAAGGGAAATATTTATTATTTTTGGCCATAACTTTTTTTCTTAGTACGTATATTTGGAAAAAAAACTGAGAACGCTCAGGGATCGAACCTCGGACCTTCGGCTTTGAGGCTGACAACAACAACAACAATAACAATTTATTTTATTTATTTTATTTATTTTATTTATTTTATTTATTTTATTTATTTTATTTAATTTATTTTATTTATTTTATTTATTTTATTTATTTTATTTATTTTATTTATTTTATTTATTTTATTTATTTTATTTATTTTATTTATTTTATTTATTTTATTTATTTTATTTATTTTATTTATTTTATTTATTTTATTTATTTTATTTATTTTATTTATTTTATTTATTTTATTTATTTTATTTATTTTATTTATTTTATTTATTTTATTTATTTTATTTATTTTATTTATTTTATTTATTTTATTTATTTTATTTATTTTATTTATTTTATTTATTTTATTTATTTTATTTATTTTATTTATTTTATTTATTTTATTTATTTTATTTATTTTATTTATTTTATTTATTTTATTTATTTTATTTATTTTATTTATTTTATTTATTTTATTTATTTTATTTATTTTATTTATTTTATTTATTTTATTTATTTTATTTATTTTATTTATTTTATTTATTTTATTTATTTTATTTATTTTATTTATTTTATTTATTTTATTTATTTTATTTATTTTATTTATTTTATTTATTTTATTTATTTTATTTATTTTATTTATTTTATTTATTTTATTTATTTTATTTATTTTATTTATTTTATTTATTTTATTTATTTTATTTATTTTATTTATTTTATTTATTTTATTTATTTTATTTATTTTATTTATTTTATTTATTTTATTTATTTTATTTATTTTATTTATTTTATTTATTTTATTTAATTTATTTATTTTATATACATTTATGCGCCTCGTCGGAACCTGTCCCGGAGCCAGCCAGACAACCACGGCGCTGAGTGCCGTGGTGATTGCAGGGCTGGGCGAGGCAGGTCCGGTTTGGCTTAACGACGGATGTCTTATAAGTTAGTACTCCTGTCTGTCACAGGCAGACTTAAAAACTAAAATAAAATTAAAAATGTGTCCACACGGACCTAAAGCTAATTAAAAGAAAATTATAAAAAATTATCACTCACTAGGCAAAGCACTTATTTAATTTTGGTTGTTGACACGGGAAAACAGAACTCAACGAAAAAACCCGTTTGAAGTAATTCCACTCTGGTGGTCTTCCTGCCGCCAGGAAAATGTCGTGGAACTTTAAAAAGATATGGTAAGAAATATTTTGGTTTTTAAGAATTTATAGGTCAAGATGGAACTTAGAAACAAAAAAGGACAAAAGAACAAAAAGGATAAAACAGATAGAGAAGGTTGGTTATAGGTTTTAGTAAAGATTAAAGGTGGAGAAATAAGAAGTTGTCGTATAGGAAAGTATGGCTAGAGAGGTTGCCGGAAAATAGGCAACGCCTGGTATGGTAGGGGGTGTCGGATATCGAAAAGGATTGCATTATGCTGTCTGATTCGGGTTATGTTGCGGGTTAACGGACTATCGCCCAGTTTGAATTCGTAGAATTTTTGAGAAATTTCTTGGACGTAGTCCGCTAGTGGGGTTATGTCGTGGCAACGATCATATAAATCTCTGAGGGAGGTGTATCTGTCCGAATCAGAGATGAGGCGCATAAATTTATGTTCGAGAACTCGAAGTTTTCTCATTGTCGTGGCTGACGCTTACACCATGTAGTTAGCGTGTCACTTGTAAAATAATCCAGCTACCATAATTTAACGTACTGAGTAAAATTCTTATGTACCTTTTGTACCTGTTTTCTGCAAAGGGGCCCCACTTTCAAACTAGCAAATACGCATACGTTCTTAAAAAAATTTTTCGTTGTGAGTGACTTGGATAGAAAATCTGGATGTGGAAGTAGTGATTCTTTGGGCAGCGGTTTCTTATATAATTAAAAGAACATGAAAAACCGCTGCCCAAGTAATCACTACGTCCACATCCAGATTCTCTATCCAAGTCACTCACAACGAAAAAACTTTGTATGTGAAAATAATTGTTTATGGAACTTTAATAACATAATATTTGAAATCCTTATCCCAAAAACCCATAAAACGATACCCCACATCGGTAGTGGGGCGGGGATGGTAGTGGGGGGTGGATAAAGTAAAAAAATATTTTGAGGTTTCTGGTTCCTGTACATACAATAAATCACAATTTTTTTTCATCCCCTTTAATAAGGAGGTGGGGGTGGTAATGGGGGTGGCTAATGCCAAAAATTTTTTTGAGACCTTAGCTTCTCTTGTATTACTAAATACCAATTTCATGGACTCTTACCTGCTTGATTTACCCATTTACCCCAAATTTACCCCAATTTACCCCCCAAACCTTCGACGGAACAAGATGAAAATATAATCTAGTTCTAGATCTCGTTAAAGTACATATGTGTACCAAATTTCAAGTCAATATCTTAAACGGTTCCAGAGTAAACGTGCGCACAAAAAAAAGTTACAGACAGACAGACAGAAATTTTTTTTTTCGCTCAAACTTAAAATCTCGACGTTTCATGACATTTTAAGCCTATTTGGACAATAAAAATTTAAAAAAATTTTTTTGTCGTTACTATACTTCCACTGGATGTGGAAGTAAAAGTACATTGTTCCTGTCATAACTTTTTTGTTTTTTATGCAATAGAAATAACCAAAAAATCATTTAAAAGCCTAATTAATGGACTTTCATTTTAATTGGCAGAATTTTAACACAAATTCCATAGTTTCTAAGATATTTAACATTTGAATTAAATACTTCGTTTTATAGACATTCAGACTTTCAGACCTCCGAAACCATTAACTCAGAAATTCATCCCCAATTTAGTAGCTTTCTTATTTGTCTCTAGCATGTTTTCGCTCAATGTAATACCTTTCGAGATGTTTGACTAAAACCTATTGAACTGTTACGACCTAGTACACGAAAACAATCCATTACAGGGTAAAAAACTACCACTCATCTTGAATTATGAACTTGAGTCAGGGAAAAAATAGTGAATCTACCAGATACCGCGTTTTGATTGCAGTAGATATGAATGTGGGACGATAACTAGAATTTTTGTAACTATGTTATGACACACCTACGATGGGGTAAGAGAATGGGACTAAAAGTTATTGGTGGGTCTTTACCCCCTGACATAAGAGAAAAATGCTCTTGGAAACCGCTATATCAGAATTTTGTATGGATTGCAGCGATTACGAGATTACTCCGATATTCATCTCTTCGCACCCTTACCCCCTCATAAAATCCACATGAGAGTTAAAAACAGACCTCTAGATTATGGCGTTCGGGAAAGAGATACTTACCTTTAGGTAAGATTTTTTTTCGATACAATATAATTATTGTAAAATTGCTCAGATTTCCACCATCTAACCTGCGATGAGGAAGAATCACGAGGCCATGATATTCCTAAAGAGCACTCTTGAAAACCCTTGCTGCAGGATTTTCGCTAATGTGATACGGCGATTGCGATATCTCTGATTCACCCCCTCGTACCCCCACCTTCTTATAAAATTCACTTGAAGTTTGAAAACAGACCATTAGGACATTAATTTTATGTAGAGCGCTCTTAATTATCCTTGTGACAGAATTTACCTTAATGTAATATTCTCACAGCGAGATCGCTTATCACAACTTTAATCCTTCATATCTCAAAAACCAAAGATATGCTTATCTTGAAATTTTTTAAGAATCATTAACAATAATTTAACACTTAGTTTGAAACAAAATTCGAGAGCGAAAATATGGTCAATTTTTGGGGTCAAAGTGAAAACTTCTAGTTCTTGTACTATAATACACTTAAAACATGCGTGGCGCTAACCTAGTATAAATAGTTGGTTAAAGTATAAACCCGTTTAGGTAACTCAAATTTTAACCCGTCATTTTTTAAAACCACTGTTATTGTGGTCTAAAATATTTGACTAGTGTAGTCTAGACTAGTATAATTGAATTACTAATATCCCTTAACATATATTCAAATCAAACATTGGTAGTAAATCTTAGGATAGCTACGTAAGCCGTTTTATCTATTAGATGGCCGGGCTCCTCCTAGGAGGGGTAAATTCTGTTTAGCAAATTCCTTGGTTTATTGCATACCGTGCGCGTATTAGATGTGCCCAGTGACGGCCGGACGACGCTATGCATACGCCGACTTCATTATGTTTATCGGCCCGTACATTTTCCGTTTGCACATTACATCCTCTCGCAGCGCTATCTGCTCCACACCACCCCAATGTCAAATATGGAAGGAGCACAGCGGGAATATTTAATGTACACTTAAATGAATATGCGGAGGAGATTGATGGGAGGACGATTAATGAGTATTAGACGCGGTCCTGGCGCCTTCGCCAGAACGGAGGATGGCTCGAAATTGTTTTATATCACTATGATTCAGCATTTCAGCTCATAAGAAAACTGTTTTTGACAAAAGCAATTTATGATACTAGTTTTATTCTATTGTTCGAGCCTGTAGAACAGTATTTTTTTTAACATAGCTTAAGTTATGTCTTGTGCTGTCGGACAACCACCCAGTGGTTATTTTTTTTTACAAAAATGCTGTATATTATTCAATTTATAGACTTTATTCAGTTAAACTTTCCACAACGTGTGTGTATATTCATATAAATGATCAGTGTTCATTGCTCTAATTTTAGATTATATTAATATACTAATCTTAATTGTCTTTATTATACTCTTCGCAAAAACGAAGAGTAGTTTGTATTTGATCGGCAGATTTCTAAATCAGTAAATATCGCTCGTAGAGAAAAAAAATTTATATCGTTATGTTAGTGAACGAATTCTGAACAACTTTCAAAATGTCCGTCTGTCCGTCTGTCCGTCCGTCACGTTTCTTGTAAGCACGATAACTCAAGAAAGAAAAATCCGATTGTATTGAAATTTGGAGAGTAACTTAGTGTTAGCTAGAGGAAGAACCCTATTGTTTTTTAACAAAATAGATTGGTAAATAAAAAAGTTATTAGTAATTTAAAATTTAAAAAAATATTTTTTACATTTTTTTATGGTTTGTAATAAATAGAAACCTTGCGAAATGTTATTTCCTATCACTATTTTTTTTTTAAATACATTTTACTAATGTATGTTTCCTAATAATCACAATAAATTTTCTAATGGTATATATTACACTCATTAACAATTTTAGTAATAAGAAATGGTGGTGTAGCGGCAAGAGTTTCGTCTCGCAATCCAAGGGTCCCGGGTTCGATCCCTCACATCGTGATTTTTTTTTTCATATATTTTTTTTTCACAACAAAGTTGGTATCACAAAATTTAGAATGTCCAAAAACTAACATTATTTACAAGAAAAATGCGAAGAGTATCCTATAGAATGTGTAACAATTATATAAAAAGCTCAGTAAATCGGCGAAGAGTATAATGCTTCCTCTAGTTTGTATATTATTATCGAGTTATATTTATTGTTTATTATATTTCCGCATATGCAAAAATTGGGCTACATCCCTCATAAATTATATTCGCTAGAGCCGTGTAAAGTGTTTTACGGTGTTTTATGTAAAATGAGAAAAGAAAAGAAAAGCCATTTGTTTGAAAAATTTTCATTAAGGCACCGAATAATGTATAGAAGCACTATTTATTTAAAGAATAACTTCTTTTTTCTTCCTCACTTAGTATCTGACGTTCCTTAAGTCGAATGACTACTTTATCTTTTTGGTAAACCTAACCGACTTTTATACAGGGCCAGTCGAAAAGTGAGAAATTCTAAATTTGGCTATGGAATAACAAATACCCTGCTACATGGATGTGGAAGTAATTGTAATATTCAACGTTAAAGCTGTGATTATTATTTTCTAAAGTATGTTTTGCGACTGCTGTCAAATTTTGGTTTAGTGCTTTTCATTTACATTTCTCGGCCAGGTGAAAATACAGAATCTACATTCCCAAAGCCATTTATTTTTTGAAAAATAAAGTATTGTTTGTTTGACCCATATTAGAATTATTTATTCATGTTAATACATCATACAATGCTTACACAAGTCAGTAAATAGAACAATAGTAAGTAACATTTAACATATAAAATGTATATCTACTTACACAACATTAATTTAAAATTTAAGGTAAAAGACAATGATTGCTCCTGTCTGACATATTTAATACAATTTTAAAATATTTGTGCACTAAAATACACAAAAATACACACAATTTATTATACAAAAATTATACACAAAATTTATTACCCAACTGTATGTTTGTGTAATTGCCTCCCCGAGAGGGAATCACAGCCTCAAAAATTTATCGTCAAGGAACTCGGTTATACTATAATGAGCTTTATTTAGTAATTCTTTTTTTATCTGTTGTAAATATATGTTAATTGACAGATCACGAATGTGATTTGGTAATTTATTGAAGAATACAGGCCCATAATAATTTTCAGCATTTCTAGTTTTTTGTAGTCTTAGGAATTTAAGAGAAATATTTTGTTTATGACGAGTTTCGTATTTGTACCCAACTGCATTTGACTTATAATATTCTATAGGTCGTGTGCGCGTGACGTCACAAAGCTGAGACCTTAGGAAAACAAACCGCTGTCATTGCTGTCAAATGACTACTGACTGAACCTAAGAACTGAATTTTTCATAATTTATGGACATTATGGCTGCATTCGATAGACGGGTTTACCACGGTCGGACCTGTCAAAAGCGTTCGGACTGATGGTCCGACTTGATCAGCTGAGTGGTCGATGTGGTCACATTTTAAAACCTGACTTGTGTTGTCACTGCTGTCAGAATCGTTCGACCCGTTTGAATTCCCTTCTTAAAATGGCGACAATAAATAAGTCTGTGATAAATAAGGAACAATATACATTTGTGGAAATTACACATCATACCGGAGTAAAATTTAAGGTCCGATTACTATTCAAATCTATGATAAATCACTGTTAAAGTTAAAATACCGGTTTTTGGGGTTATGGTTGACGTTTATGGAGATTGGAAAAATACTTAAAATTCTGGCGCGTTCGACCGCAAGTTCGGTTCGACCACAGTGGGCGGACCACATCGGTCAGACGTCGAATGTAGCCTATATCGTACAAAATGGCAAGTTTTTGTTGTATTATTAATTGTGGAAGTGTGGCAATACCGAGACAACATCAGTTTTTATAAAATAACGTCGATTTACAACCAGAAGAGGTTAGGATTAAAAGATTCCAGGCAATTAAAAGGAATTATTTTACTGGGGTATTCCAAGCATTTTATTAATAGTAAGTTGTTGCTTATTAATTTAAGAATTTGATTTTTATTGTGGATTTATGTTGTAGGAAAGACAGCCGTAATTCAAGACCACGATGATCCATCCAGTTAGGTGTTCTCTGTTAATATGAGATACAACTTAAAACCCAAATGTGAAACTAAAAGTGCTTGTGATAATAATAACTACTGCTAAACCAAAGAAGAAACAATTCATGGTAAAAAAATAACACTCTATATTGATTTGTCAGCATTTTTAATAATCATTTCTTGTGTTTAAATTTTAGTTGAGTGAGGGTAGAACTGATGCTGTGGGAGAAAGAAGTGTAACAGCAGAAATTATTGTACACCTCATGAGGAAAATACACAGGCTACATTAAGATATCTGATGAAGTGCATAAGTTAAGGAAATTCCAAGTATTGCTGTCATTGATTGATCTGGCAACTAAACGTCCTTTTAAATTATATTGTGTTGTGCTCAAAAACCCAGTGTTGGATTTTTAACATTCAAAAACTATGAAACTAAGACAAAGTGATCTGAAGTGAGTGAACACATAAATAAAGTCCAAATGGGCGTTGAAACTGTCAGATTGTAACTATAAATGTTCTGTGAATTATGTAATTACAATGTTACTAAGATACTTCGTACCTATAAGTGTATAATATAATCATTTATTTTTTTATTGCAATATAGATCTTTCTTTGTATCTCCTGTTAAGTTTCTTGTTGATTCTTCTTACGAGTACTAATGGAACATATGGAACCTTGGATAATAAAGAATTTGATATTTAGTAAGTATATTTTGTTTTATTTTCAGTTAGATGCATGTATATATAAGTTCAACATAATCCACTATTTCAATTCACTGCTAACAACAATAATACGAGTGATAAATAAAAAAAGTGAACATACGTGTTTAATAAAATACAATAAATATTTAACAATTGACCTACCTACATGAAATAATAAAATGCATGTTAGACATATTATATAACAATAAGACACGATAAGGAAAAGTTCTTGCACAAATTACAATGGTTTGTATAGTTCGATCTATAGTATATCATAGGTACACTGGAAGAAATTGTGTACATCTGTTTACATATGTCAAGTAGTTCACAGTACTTCAGCCCTTCATCTTTAATTTATATGGTATTTTTCATAAAATTCATAACAGTTAATCCTTCGACCATAGCCACCGTTTACTGCTAAAAATTGAAAGGAAAGACTGGGTAGTGAACAAATTTTGTCTAGACTAGTAACACAGTCACAATGAGTACTGAAGGATCATCTGGATCAGTAATAGTCCAAGTAGTCGATGGCTTTTGTTGAAAATGGTATGTTAAGAATTCATAACCTGAAAAATGAATTTGTATGTTAGCAATTACTCATTAAGCAACATTTAATTAGGTAAGCATATATCGAAAAAAAAAGGTTGATCATCGACAACTAATTCTTACCTTTGCAAAAAGCTTTTATCCTGTAAATTTCTTAGAGAGTACTTCTTTCACCCAACCATAAATAGCTTTAAGATTTTTGAATGCCTTGAACTCATCCTTTTGTCTATGCATTACTCACAAAACCACGTAATTCACAATATCCCCATGTGAAATAATATGAAATACACCAATATTTGTACTGAAGTCATCATTTCTCAAAATATAAAGGATTTAATTCGATGACACCAACTTTTTCCATGTACCTAACCTCTACATTATGAGACGATTTTGTAAAATATAAACTTATCTCCATATTAACGAACAAAATTCACCACACGAAATAATTAAGAATAGTTGTGGATGTTAAATAATCCAAATTAAGTTTCAAAATATCACAAGAACGGCAAAATATACTTTAAAACAACACGTTCAATCGGCACGTCACTCGATGACAGCTGTTTGTTTTCCTAAGGTCTCAGAATCTGTGACGTCAGCGCACGCGACCTATATTATTTTTTACCAATTTTAAGCACTCAAAAATATATAATGAAGGTACCGTTAATATGCGTAATTCAATAAACTTTTGTTTAACATCAGCTCTATAATTTAATTTTAACATATATCTTAGCGCTCTTCTCTGAATTGAGGACACTCTGTCAACGTGACAGGAATGCCCCCAACATAGAATAGCATAGGCAAAGGTAGGTTGGAACAAAGCATAGTATGCCATCAGCACCACATTTATAGTTACATTTTTGGCTAGGTTTTGCAATAGATATGTATGTCTACATAGTTTAGTGGATATGTATTCAATGTGGGATTTCCAAGTTAAGGTTTTATCCAAAACTACTCCAAGAAATTTAACTGCTTCGCTGCTGTCCAGCTCATGCGCCCTTAGACTAAAAATTATGTTTTCCGTTTTTGTGTCATTTAATATATATTACAGTTATTGTAATTTATTTTGTATATGGTTTTAGTTTCGTGTTTTGGTGAAGTTTAGATTTGAGAACTAAGTTCCAAAAAACTTGTACAACTTTTCTAGAGTTGAAATAGAATGTAAGGTTCAATAATTGTTGTGAATTACTGAATTTCAATAAATATTTTAAGTATTTTCAATATTTTTTTTGCCTTAAAATGCTAGAAATCCTATCATGTAATTCATACTCAATATTAGCTAGAAGAGTAGTTGTTTTGATTGATTCTCCAATTATGAGTGTTTTAAAGTGTTTTACTAAGTAGTATATTATCATGACCAGATTAAGGTACCAATATACAGAAAGTAGATAATTTCATATGAAATAAAAAAGTGTGAATGACTGAATTTAAATAAATGATTTAAGTATTTTTAATATATTTTTTTGCTTTAAAATGCTAATAATCCTATCATGTAATTCAATACTTCGTCAGTATTAGCTAGAAAAGTAGTTGTTTTGATTAGTTCTGCAATAATGAGTATTTTAAAGTATTTACCTAACTAGTACCCTACTAGCGTGCCCAGATTAGGGCAACAATATACAGAAAGTATTTGCTTAATTCCTAAATAATATTCTCTAATCCTTTAGATTATTATACATGGTATAGATAAATTAATTGGACAAAAATATGTATTTGATACGTTAAATAACATAGGTGGAATAGTAACCAATAATAAATTGAAAAAAAAAAAAATGAATAAATAAGTAAAAGTTAACATTTCTTGTATAAATATACCTACACGCATTGTAAATAATAGTCTACATATGTAAAATATAAAAGTACAAGAACACAAAATAATGAAAAATAATACTAGTAAATACTACGGGAGCCCGCCCTAAGTGTCCGTGCACCTCCCCCCTCCCCCCTGATCCTTGGGGACAATGTTTTTCATAAAGATTAAACCCTAAGGAACAATTTAAGACATGTCTTACAAAATATTTGGCTGCACTTTCAAAATGGCGTCCGTTTAATAAAAAAATTTGCAAATATGATTTTTGTCATTTAACACAAAAACTAAAAACGATGAAGAAAAACTTTCTGCACAAAAAACAAAGTGCACAAAATTTTCTACAATTTTGTAACTATACGTTGGATAGGAGTTGCCATTTTCCAGATAAATGATTCAGCTCTTAAGATAAAATATAAGATTCAATATAAAACGTAATACTACGGGAGCCCACCCTAACTGTCTGTGCACCCCCCGATCCTTGGGGACAATGTTTTTCGTAAAGATTGAAGCTCAAGGAACAATTTAAGACATGTCCAAGAAAAACTTTCTGCACAAGAAACAAAGTGCATAAAATTTTCTATAATTTTGTTCCTATACAATAGTTGGATAGGAATTACCATTTTCCAGATATCATTGTTACCGTTTTCGAGATAAATGTCTGCAAATTACAATATTATTATTATTATTATTAATTTTTTTCAGTTTATTTTATTTTTGTTATGTTAATAATGTAAAGTTATATTATATGCCTTACAATAATTGTCACAGTTATTTCCTCTAAGTGATTTACCGATATATGAATTTCTATATTTTCTTAATTTTGGACTCATTTACCTGGAAAATGGTAACTCCTATCAAAATATTGTATCGGAACAAAATTGTAGAAAATTTTATGCGCGTTGTTTTTTGTGAAAAAAGTTTTTGTCCATCTTTTTTAGTTTTTGTGTTAAGTGACAAAAACAACATTTTTTAAAGTATGGCCGTTATTTTGAAAGTACAGCCAGTTTTTTTTTAGGACATGTCTTAAATTGTTCCTTAGCCTTTAATCTTTATGAAAAATATTATCATTTATTTATTCCGGAAGGCTCAACGCTATAAAATGCACCGTATGATAACATATTTTTTGTTAATAGTTTTTAAATCAAGCGGCAGAGAATTATACAATTTAATACACCACCAGTAGAATGGTGATTTTTCAATGTAGTATTATGCGATGGTATTAGGAAGTTACTGCTTCTCGTGATATAATTATGACGAGATGAAACTTTCTCCAAAAGGTGTAAGTTTTTTTTCATGAAAAATAAGCATTTATAAATATGAATTGATGGAGTTGTAAGTAATTTATTTGACTTGAAACTGTGTTTACAACTTTCCCCCGGTTTTAAGTTAAATATTAAACGTACTAGTTTTTTTGGCAAATAAAAAATCTGTCTCGTTCAGTGGCCATACCCCCACCCCCACATAATATACTAAAACTTATATACAGATATGCAAGTGAATAATAAGTATTTATAAATACCTTAAGATCAGATTCAATCAATTGTATCACTGCAAAATAAGCCTGATTTAATTTTTTACACACCATATCAGTTTGAGATTTCCAGGATGGATCTGCATCCAAGACAACTGATAAGAATTTACTCTTGTAGCAAAATGTAAAATTCTGTATAATACAGGGTTTCCTATTGTAAAAGTTCGTGTAAGTTGTTTTGGACGAATTTAATATAAGTTTATTACGGTCACACCAAGCAGGAAATTCATCTAGTACATTAACTTTTTTATGGAGAATATCAATATTTGAGTCTGCCATAGTTATGGTGCTATAGTCAGCAAATATAGTCACTGGCCCACTTTTTATATGGTTTGGCGGATCGTTAACATATAACATAAAAAGTAAGGGCCCTAGTACTGACCTGAGGGACTCCTCGGAATACAAATAAAAATTCTTCTGAGAAGTGTGTACTAATCCTCACAATTATTCTACGGTTTACTGAGTATACCAAGGTTAAAGAGCTTAGATGTAATAAAATCCACATCCGAGGTATCAAACGCTTTGGACAAGTCGAATTGTAGCATTGTCACATATTTACCTTTATCTAAATTTCTATAAATCGTATCTAGTAACTGGACGCTAGCAGTCTTTACTGATTTACCACCCCTGAAGCCTTGTTGACATAATGTAAGAATAAGGTATTTTTCAATAAATATCGATAACTGATCGCAAATTACCTTGTCCATCATTTTAGACAGAGAACTAACTCAAGTTATCAGTCTATAATTATCTATATCTAAGGGATCACCCGATTTTAATAATGGTGCTACATGGGAAATTTTTTAAATATTTGGCAAAGAACCACTTCCAATTGAGTTATTTATCAAATGCCTTAGGTGGGTAGTATACATCTTTAATTCTTTTTAACAATTGAAGCTAAAACTTATTGCTATTGCATATTTTGTGTATTACCTTTTTTATTATAGGTTCATAAATATGTTTCGGATAGGAATTTGTTTCAAGGACTGTTTTCATTTTCTTCATATTAGTTGGCCTCTATTTTGGGTGTGAAAGTTGAATGGCACAATCTATTGACCACACTTTATTGGTAGCTGTTAGATGTATGTTAATTAAAATTTAGATATATTTGAAAGCAAACTTCTTTTGTGTACCAACAATACCAAATATTTATTAGTTATATCTAAAAACTTTATACAGTTTTCTTTTTCTATTTGGGTGGTGAATTTAACGTAGAAATGCATATACATACACCGAAAATCCCAGAATACACTTCAATTTCTAGTTTCAGGGCAAAATGTGGGTGTACAAGTTTATTAATAATCTATATTATGGGTTACCGCGGTGTTAAATTTTCTGAAAAATAATGGTAATGAGTCGGTAAAACCTCAGCTGAAGAAAGAAGTTGGAAAGTCCTATTGACCCACTGGTTTAAAATCCATTAACATACACGATAATTTCTGCATCCTGATAGTTTGCCCGGGATGCATATTGAAATAAAAGTTTAGCAAACGGCAAAATTGGGAAACTTCTAGTGCCGCATTAGAACATAAACTTGCCGGGGACACAAATCGTAGTTACGAATATGTCTCAGTTGGTAGATTTGCGAGTTAGCGGGGCTGATGCACGTGGAGGAAATTAGTCAAGTTAGGTCGGCATTTGGGAATAATGGGCGCGACTGTCATACAGAATCGCATAAATAAGTAAATACGCGAGTTGGTAACAGCCGAATTATGGCACGCCGGCTCGGAGCTGGGAAATGGAGACCGGAAACATCTCAGAGACGGCTCGAGCTCCAGGATGAAGCCGGAATTTTTACTGACGGAGTGAAATCCTGCGGGGGTCCGTTCGACGTCGATTTGAATGTTGGACGAGACTTATGTTGTTCCATTATTTCCACTTGTTACCCGATGGAAATAAAGTTCGTGGTGGTTTATTCAAATTAACAGACATTCTTGTGTAATGCTCATTTTTGTTTTATTTCATTAAAGTGTGTGTTTATGTGTAAAGACACGCTACACCTCGCGCTGCACCGAATATCAGCTCTCTTCACTTTGCAATAAATAATTAAAGTTGAAATCCTCGCGAAATGCGCTGTGACGTCACTGTGAAAACGTCTAGGTAGCATTGATAAACTGATGTACAATTAACATTATTAACACAGTAACTTGAAATAAACCACAGCTGACGACACTCTTGGCAACAATTAATTAGTACATATCGTAAAGCTCTTTGAATATGCCGTTTTTGGTCTTTTTTGGTGACAAAGTTGTTAACTTTTCAAAAAAATCTTATTTAAATAATGTGCCGTCTTTCTCTATTACAGATTGTATATATTAAGAAAGGTAACATTAATGTAATCGACAACTACCGTCCTGTTTCTATCATCCCCATATTTGGAAAAATCATTGAAATTATTTTCAAAAAGAGATTTACAAATTTCTTAGACCGTAAAAATGTTGTCAATTTGGTTTTAGAAATAAATGTTCTACCACTATGGCAGTATTTAAATTAGTGTGCGACATAGTTGAGGACCTTGAAGAGGGCGAACATGTAGCCATTAGCTTGTGCGACCTCTCCAAGGCCTTTGACTGTGTCTCACATGAAATACTTCTGGGAAAGATAAGTTTTTATGGGATTCGATGTTTGCCATTGAATCTTTTCTATTCCTATGTTAACAACAGACTTTAGTGTGTCTCTATAGATAATTTAAACTCTTCTTCAGGTTAAACAAAGGGTCTCTCAAAGCTCTGTTTTGGGGGCCCTACTCTTTATATTATACGTCAATGATTTTTTTCACTTTATATCACCAAAAAAATGCATCGCCTATGCTGATAATACATCCATTATTGATTTTAATTTTAATATTCCTGACTTAATTGAGGATAGCTTTAGTACTATTAAACAAACTTGTGCTTGGCTCTCTCCGAATAATCTCAAGTTAAATGAAGAAGAAACCCAACAAATCGTTTTATTTTTTTTTATTTTTTTTATTTATTTATTACTGCAACAAAATTAATAAAACAAAGTGTTTTAATCTAGTTTAGAATGAAAAAAAATGACACCTGAGGAGACCTCGTATTGTGTCGAGCAGTATATACATTATCTTAATTCTATATCTATGTTGCATCATTAATATAACAATACTAACAAAAAGAATGGCTGTAGTAAGTTTGGCATGATTATCTCATTTGTAATATACTAAGAAACTATACCTAATACCTATGTAATTTCTGATATAATAAATCTATGGATATAAAAATGCGAGTGAACATGTTGAGAAAAACAATTTGATTTATATATCGAGGTGAAAATCATGAAGATACCATATTTAAGAAAAAAAAAGAAATGTGTCGGAGGGCGGTAAAATAATATGATACATTATTAATATATTTCTCAACAAATAATTCACTAAGCAAGGGTAAAAGTGTTAAAATTCTTGGCGTTGTTTTAGATGACACTCTTAACGGGTCCAATCAACTGTCACACAATTAACAAGTTCGATATTCATGAGACGTAGGCTAAAAAATTAACTCTGTTCTAAAACCTTAAGAACATGCTATTTTTCATTATGTCATGTTCATAGTAATAATTATGCTATCCTTCTATGGGGTGGATCATCCCGAGCAGCTGTAATCTTTCGTCTGCAGAAGAAATTAGTCAGGTTGATTGTTAATGCTGGTTGAAGGGATTACTGTTTACCAATATTTAAGAGTCTTGGTATAATGCCGGTTCCTTCTCTTCACATTTAATTTACTCTGTTTGGAATTCACAAGAACGTAAATTATTTTTGTACTAACTCAGATTTTCATTCGGATGGCAATAGGTCTGCCAATCAACTTGGGCCTCGTCTTAGAGTAACAAAATCAAAGAAAAACTCTTTAAACCTTCAATTATACAGTGACATTCTTATTGAAGTAAAATCTCTTAATTTTAATAGTTTCAAGCACTTAATAAAAAACATTTTAAAATATTGTTTCTATTCAATTGATGAATTTGTAAACACACAATTTTTAACTTACCAGCGTACTTAACTTCACCGATCGAGGTCCAGTCACTGAAACCGGTACCGTACCCCACCTCAGATTTGTTGATATCTTTTAGTTTAACCTCTGTTTATTTGGTGTGCTCTGGCCATTTCGTGGGAGCTTGCCTCTTCTTTCTTTTTTTTTGTATTTTTTATATCGTGTGAAATATTTGTATATGTAGTGATGTGTATACATTTTTAAATTTTTACATTTTTGTATTTTCTATTTTTGACTTGCCAAAAACGTGTTTTGAAACTTGGTCAAATAAAATATCTATCTATCTACATTTAATACCTTCTCCACGTTAGGATCAATTGTTATAGTCTGTTACCTAGACGCTAGTATTCATGGTCTGAAGTCATGTTTCAAGAGTAGATAAAATCAGGCAAGTTTTAATCGCTTATATTTCTGGAAGAGGTTTTTTAAAAATTTTTGTTGTCTATGGTGTTTTTAATGATGTTAGTTTACGATTTTGAATGTTTTAATTCAATTTTGATTTTTTGTGTAAGTTCCCTATTGGTAGGCTTGCTGTTAAAATTAGTGTTAAATGAAATATATTTTAATATTTTATTAAGCCTCCGTTATTGACAGTTTACATTTTGTTGAGTGAGACGCGGATATACAGAACGTCAAAATTTGGAATTCAGTTCTGAACATCAGTCTACCCTTACCAAGATAATAGGTCACCGATAACCTTCATTCGGAGTAATTTAAATGTCATCGGTTACATATTAGACGTACTGGAACTCATTTCCTTCCTCCCAGAAGGGTTGGATAATAATCTAATTTGCCAGTAAGATGATCTCTGTTCTCATACGGCAACGGTTATAACAAGCTCCTTACAAAAGCCACCACTTTGGTGCTTCCATGGCTGGCACGGTTAGCCGATCTGTCTCCAATTGAGCATATCTGGGATATGATTGGTAGAAGAATCAGATAAATATTCTATCCCTTAGATAATTTCAACGATTTTCGACATCCTATTGATAAGGCATGGGACAAGACGACACAACTGCAATTATTTATTGATCATTTATCTCATTGGCAGCGTGCCTAATATAATAAATGGCTGTAAATATAACGTTAACTGGGAAAAACGAGAAATTATCATTTTTTCTACTCCCTTATGTAAATTTGCTGTTTTCTGTACAGTCTGTAGAACGGATAAGTAGGCAATTCCAATTAACTGAACGGATATATTTCATATCAGTTCTAGGACGGATATGAAATGAAACCGACCAATCACAGTTCGTGTATTAAGTACATAGGCAACTATTCGTTTTAAAATCAAATTAGTGCGTAAGCTATTAAAGTAACTGTCAGTGTGTATTTGTGAAATATATTAATGTTTAATAAGTTTTATAGTTTTTTTAAGCTGGTCGTAGAAAAAGTATGCTGTACAACTCTAGTGGATTATCCATATCGCACACAAAAGATTTGTAGCACTGCGCCTACGGCGCGGCGTCGTGCTCAAACTTCTTTATTGTGCGATATGGATATCATATCCACTTTTGTTGCACAAACTAGTATTCTGGGTTTAAGCGTGCCATACTGTAAACGCTTTTTACTCCTTAGAATTTATTTTTTTGATAACTTCGAAATATACGTTAGGTGATTTTTATTTAATATAGAAAATAATGTACTATACTATTGGTGAATGAATAACTTTTACGCCTGCGAATTTTAAGTCAAAGGAAATACAATACCTATTATTTTTATTCTCCTTTATATTATATATCAAAGAACAATCTCTAGCTATTTCGTTGACGTACAATTCACAGACATGTATATAGGTATGTAGTAAAGTATCGAGATCTTTTTGCATTATAGTATTTTTGTGTGAATAATGAACAAGTCACAGCTCTTAACGGTCTGAGGAATTGTCTATATCGATTTATACAAACAAACATAAACACGAACTTTTGGATAATATAAAGTAGATTTATTATTTCAGTTATTATTGGTATTATTAGTAAAAATTCAATGCGGCAATGTTATAAATGAACAATGCAGATTTTACTGAATTCAAAATATCATCGTTTTAGGTTACTATGTTATAGTTATGTAGTAATAGTTAAGTAATATATAATAATATAGTAAACTGTTAGTCAAACTAATAAGTTGGCAACGACTGACTGCAAATTTTACTAGAAATAATTTTTGAGAAATAAAATGTTTAACAAAAACATTAACACTACTTTATTTTGTATCATTTATTTATTGTAACTTGCACGTTACTGCAATTTGAGCACTCAAAATTTACAAAGAATGATGAAAACGTGTTATTGTTTTTGTTGTTAGATGCAGTGCACATCTGATATTAAAGGGAACGGATGTCTGTCAACTCCCACAAAACGATAATAGTACCCTTCACCAGAAAGAGAAAACTGAATAACCACCCATACTAGATGAAACAATTCCATTTGTGGAGGCAGTGAAAGATCTAGGTATAAACTAGATAAATCACTTAACAGGAACTTCCACTTGGAACAGGTAATCCTTGTGGGCATGTCGAAGAATTTGTGGAAAATCCTGTGGCATTGGACCCCCAGCAAATACATTGAATATACGTTACGGTTATAAGACCAAGGTCGGCGCATAACTTCATATTTTGGTAGTCGTAGGGGCTAGAACAAACGACCAAAGCCAAATTATCTGGACTGCAGAGACAAATATGCCTGACTGGTGCGATGTGTATCACACTGTCAGCTGCTCTAAAAATCCTCCAGGATCTAAGCGATTATTAATATGCCGCAGGCTAGCATCATGGAACGCAACAGGCAGTCAGATAACATGGATCGTCACGACATCTTAGATATGCTTTCAGATGTGATGCTTGTCATGACCAACTACGGGCTGCCTTTTAGCATTCCCTGGAAGAGACGAATGGGATCGGAATAAAACCGACCTGCAAAGAGCAGATATTTATTTCACAAACAGCTCCAAAATCCCTGAAGGAACTGGAACTGGAGTATACAGTTGCAACCCAAAGATAAGAATAATTTCGAGTTTGGGTGGTAATGCGACTTTCAAGTTGAAATTTATGCTATTGAGTTGTGTGTACTAGGGTGGCCCATCTTTTTCGAAATCGAAATTTTTTATTTCTCACCCCTGCAAATGGTTCCATTTGAAGAAAAAACAGTCCCCTCAAAATATTATTGAGGCAAATTGAAGGCAAGGGGTGCCGCAGAATGCATTATTATGCAATAATAAAAGTAAATGGAATTATTTACATTCTTTGGTTGATGCATTGTTTTTTTTTTTAATCAGCAACATTTATCTTTAGAATGACTAATCAAGTCATACAAATATCAAAGACATTATCTGTTGTGACTATGACATGTGTTATACTACTGTAAATTCGTAGTCTAAGAAAACTAGACTAGAAGTTTTTGAAATAAAACTCGTTTTATCTTTGTGTATTTTATTATGAAACGTTTTTTTCATACATAGTACCAAATATTATCCTAAATCTACAAGACATATAGTAATAAAAACAATATTTTTTGCACTAGGCCAAAGCATGCGACAGGGTTTCTTTTTTTACATTTGGAAACTGTGATTTATAATCATTTACAACTTGGAGTAAAAACTGTTTTTGGTCTTAATTTTTTGTTAAAATGTCATTATAGTCAGTAATAAGTTTGATTCCTCTCTCAGCGGCATCATTTACAACTTTAATTTTGTTTACAATATTGAAACATCGGGTATAACTTTCATTTTCCCTGCATGTTGTTGGATCATTTTCCAAAAATTCCATAGACAAACCTAATTTTTGAAAAAACTGTTTAGTGTTCTCGCATATGAAGTCCTGAATTTCCATGTTTTCAACGTCAGTAATGTTACTAATCATAAGTCGTTTAATACCCTCTTGATTTGGTGCTTTCCTATTCAAAGCTTTAACCATTTCTCTTTTAGTGGTAACTGAAATATCGTCATCAAAGAAAGATAAGCCAACATTTACTGAATTAAGGTATCACAAATGGTTCACTATTTTCCTACTTGCGGCTTGAGATATTTCTTTGTCGATATTTTGATAATTAATGAGTTCTTTACAAAAGTCTAAGTCATGAAGCGGTGCTTTACTAGCAAATGTCGCTGTAAACCAGGCCTTTACATAAACCTTTACAATAAAGAGACATATATCTTCAATACCTATTTTTTCTTGGAAAAAAAATATTTTTAGACAATAAATGGCTTTGGCCATCCAACGTGCATGATGAAATGCCCCTGGTTGATAGAATGTCGTGTGAGTGGGCTCTTCTTCAACAAAAAGTTTAAAAAGCATTAAAAATTCTTTAAAATCATCACGAGGCTGTTGCAAAGTTAAAGCTGCATTTAGAAACTTTACAATTTCGGCTTTAACTGGTTGTAAAATGTGTTTAATTTTTGATACCTGAAATCCAGTGGATAGTTTATTTTGATCTATTTTAGGCCAAAATTCCCTAAAACATTTAAATAGTGGCACATTTGGACCAGATGAGGAAGGCATTTTTGTGTCGAACACATTTCTCAAAACCACTTCAAAAATATGATGTCTACAAGGAAAATATAGAATATCTCTTTCTAATTTTTGTTGCAATAGTGTGGCTGCCCCATTTATATAACCCATATTTGATGCTGTTGTATTACAACACAAAGCTATTACCTTTTCGTCCAAATTCCATTCACAAAGCACATCATAAACTGCTTCAATCTGTTCTCTTCCAGTTGAATTGGGCAAAGCTGGTACTCCAAGTAGTTGTTCAATATCTCCACTAGTAACTAAGATAGCAAGTCTATCGATATTTCCCATTCCAGTGAGAGAAGGTAAAAGTTTTCCATCCCAATGGATGACTGGGGCCGGCAATTCAGAATTACCGAAGGCAGTTTTTAATATTTCAGCTCTTTCTTCGCGGATGCGTTGTCTAGAGCGCTGAAGTGTGGTTCTGCTGATGGACAAAGATGTGGTGTCATGTCCTAGTGCTTCTGCTACTGCCGTCAAAATATGGACTCCATACCTGTCGCTTATTTTGCAAGCATCAAATGCAGCGGCTATTTTTGGTGTGATGATGTTACATGTTCCATACAATCTCCTCTTTTTTGGCTGTGACGGGCCAGGCTGGTCTTGTAACAACTCTTCTTGGGCTTCGATTATTTCATCTTCATTTTCGTTGGAGTCGGCTGAATTACTACTTGATGATGGATAGGTGACTGTTTCCTCGAATCTAGCTTTTTCTTGTTGACTTCGTTGCATTCGTTCGGATAATTTCTGTAATTTCTCCTCAGCTGATTTTTCTTGAGAAGCAAGTTGGTAATCAATACCATGCATAAATCCACGACGTCCCTTTTTTCTTTGGTTAATTAAAAACTGCTTTTCTTCATCTATTTTCATCAACTCCAATGCATTTGCATGAGAAATGTCAAAGAGATCGTCCAATTTTTCGAAATTTTTTTCTTTATCTCCCGCACTGGCCCTTTTAGCCGATTTTTGTAAGTTCCTCCACTCTGCATAAAGTTTATCTGGTTATTTAACACAATGAAAATCCTGACGTGTCGGAATGCGAGCTTTATCCCAAAAAACTGACACCTCTTTTATTGTTAATTTAACACTTTCATGTACACTTAGCTTCACTTCACGAATGTTATAAAAGAGCACTTGTAATACTTGTCTATTAGACGCCAATTTATTGCCAATGATTTGTGACGAATAGTGTCCAACTAAGTAAATGAAAGTATCCTTTCGTAAGGATCTAACATCAGCCATCGTTAAATGTTTTTTCAAAAAGGAACGTATGCTAGAACTTATAATGTCACCACTGTAAAACACAATTGCAAACTGACATAAAAACCTACCGTAGGTGCATTATATTTCCAAACTTCCAAAACAAATAATTTCTAGGAAATAATTACACCAATAAAACATTATGAGAAAAGAGGTAGGTAGATATTTGTATTTTAAGTAAAATTTAAGTGTATTACCGTAATAAAATCTTATCTACAAATTTCTACCTGAATGCGGCACGGGTTACCGTAATAAAATCTTATCTACAAATTTCTACCTGAATGCGGCACAGTGTTACCGTTCACCGAATTATCTGAAACTTTGACATAAATTATTCCTAGTATAATAGTATATTTTCGTGGGGTGAGACTTAAAAAATATTCAAAAAAAATTCACCCCCTATAGAGATGGGCCACCCTAGTGTGTACGGAAGTTGAAACAAACACAGATCAATAAGAATCTCCTCATACAGCCAAGCAGCTCTTAAAGCTCTTGAATCCTATCATTGCAGTTCTAAAACGGTTTGGAACTACCAGAAGGCTCTAACCCGATTGAGCAGAAACAACGAACTGACTCTCGTCTGGGTACCGGGCCACTCTGGCATGGAAGACAATGAAATAGTCGATTCATCAGCCAGAGAAGGTGCGGAATCGTCTAACACTGTGAAAACAACCATCTTGGCCTGGACTGAGATGAAAATACTCCAGTTCTGGCAAGAACTATTCACTCTCTTATCAACCTAACCTAACCCACTGTTTTTGTTATGTCAGAATTACTGATCACAAAGTAACGTCTTACACAATTCAATTTTTGTAAAACAACTTTCTCAAACCTATCAGATATTTTCCATTTTCGCGAACTACCAGGGTACGTAAAAACACATTAATTTAGTGAAGTTAAATTTTTATTTTATTTTTCATATACTGTTTAACCAAAATTTAAAAAAAAACGTGTATCTTTTAAATACGCAAAGGAAACGTATACGTAAGTATATATTAGCATATAGAAGTAGGTAAGTATGTATTTCTCTTCTCTCTTCAGCGAATTGAATTCAAAGGAATGATGATCAAATCCTCATATTTTCTCACTTTTGTAAGTGGAAACTCATAACGGATAAGAGCTTTGGAAGTCATTTTATAAATTGCTTTTATATTCTTTGTGTCGAGAATTGTTTTCCCTTTGTTTCGTTAGCTTGCTTTACATAATCAAATATACCCTATTGAATGTAGTAAATGAAAGCAATGCGATTTTGATCCTGCCTAGCAGTGCCGCGTTATATTTGCTTTTTTATTGTAATTTGCCCACAACGAATTGCATTTTTATTTGTATTGGTGACCGCGTTTCGTATTTCTGCACTGTAAACAGATTGTAACAAGTAAAAATGACCGATTTATAGTTTGTTCATTTTGTGCATGTTTAGTGATAATTATTTCAAAAACAATAATCTTGATTCTCAACACATTCAGAAGCCCGCAACAAATTTGAAAAAATATGTTTCTGGATACATGTTGTTGGTTGTATTTATTGGAACCTCATAGTTTCAATAATTCCGCGATTTTTTTACTTTTCAAGGTGCTAGCAAAAATGTTCCTATAACTTAAAAAAATATCTCCATCAGTTTTTTATTAATCAATTCAAATTATAAAAATTTACAGTTAGTTCAGGAATATTACGTTTTTATTCCGACAAAATTCATAAAGATTTGAAAATTGGTGGGTATGTTGGGAATAGCATAAGGATTACTAAACCAAAAAGTTCCCATCCCTAAATAGTGTGCTTCATCCCCCAGGACGTCCTTTCTACCCCCATTTTGAGTTTTTCTAGATTATCTCGGCAACGGTGTAATTTTCGACAAAAATACCTATATATAAAATTGTTCCTTGGAAAATTCTCTATCAAAAAGGTTTTTACCACTTTTTTCCTAAAATTAATAATAACGTGGGAAATATGGCGCAAACATAAGGGTTGGTTCCGACTAGCACTCTCTACAGTACGATCTACCTTAAAGTTTAACGTTTAACGCTTAAAATAGCAGTAAGCACTAAAATTTATCTACAATTTTAATAAATATACAACTTCCACCCCCTCACCTCTATAAAAAGACCGTGTTGTACTTATTTCCACACCACCCTAGAGGTAAAATACTTGGCGCGTTTTTTTTAAAGTGGTATCCTCTGTAGGCCTAATCCACTAATTATCAAATATTAATTATAAATCTTGGTCGTCTTCCACAGATTCAACATTCAAGCATGGTTGTCCATGGCAATGATAACACATTGTAGAGCAACGCAAGCCTCTTCTGCAACTACACCTGTATTCGCACCCTAATTTACATGAACATGAAATAAGCGTTAAAACAGATTCGGGAGCTGGTTCTTTTATAGTCATTATTGGGATTAATATACCGCCAACTTTTTTCCACCCCCAATCGGTAGCTTTGAGCGTCACGTTTTTCCATGTTTGAATTTGGTGAAAAACTCGATAACAGTGTTGCCGAGCGGCAGCAGAAGTTGGTGGAAGTTTTGACAATATAACAGTGTTGCTGGCTTTACCAACTAGTCTGTTAAAAGACATAAATCTGTATTCATCTAGACTTTTTTCTGCCGAGGTACAGTTGTATAAATCTAAAATAAATCGCTCTCCCATGTTTGCAATTTCTTCATGAGTAGCTTCCTCATTGTTGAAAGTTTGTACAATATGTTGTAAATCACTTCTTTTATTAAATACATTGATTGCATTCACTAATAATATACTATTGCATCTGCGATGAAGTACCAACCGTAAAGGGCAATGACCTATGGAAGTGCGGAATGATGTGCTGCATAGTATACATTTCGGTGATGGTAAATAGATAACGAATTATATGACTTGCGCTAATTACGGCCCTGATTTACCAACGTACTATTCGTTTGAGGAGAAATGGTCTAAAAACCTTTTTTGTAGAGAATTTCCTGTAGAACACTTTTGTACATAGGTATTTTTGTCGTAAAATGCACCATTTCATGGATAATTTTAAAAAAGCGAAAATTGAGGTGAATACTATGTCGTAGGGGATGAAGCACACAATTTAGGGGTGGGAACTTTTCGGTTTATTATTACATATGCTGTCCTGATTATTTCCACCAATTTTCAAAACTTTATGAATTTTGTCGGATATATCGCAATTTGAACCGTAATATTACTGAATTAAGTGCAAACAGCAATACCCTCCCTTTTCCAGGAAAATTAACTAGTTAATCCTTTATAACTATGATACAGGATAGGTATCTTATTTAAAACGGAAAACCCCGAATAACCCTTAAAAGAAAGATTTCGTGAAAAATTACCGAGACACAGTTGGCTAAAATTATGAATCAACGGCCAAAACCTAATTTTTTTAATTTCTATTATTCCTGTAATACTTCTTAATAGGAAGAGAACATATTATTTTCTGAAAAAGGTATAATGAGAGGTAGAGATGACTTTACTCTTCTGTAGCACAGGCCGAAGAGGCGGTTAGTCGACAACTAGTATTCAATATTAGTATGTGTCTAACTATTTATTGTTAAATTTTAAAGTGTAATATATATTATTTATCAATTGTCTGACAAAGGCCATGGTAGGTTAAGATAAGTATCCGTGCATTTGCAACCTTTTTGCGTTTGGTTCCTTCCAGTGATGTATCTTTGGGTAAGATACTACCACAAAAAGTTTTGACATCAAAAACTTCATAATATCTGGGACATTTTTTTTTTTCGAAAATCCGAAAAAAATTTTTTTTTCTTAATCAAATGAACCAATTTGTTTGTATTTCACATATGTTGTAAATTTACTCAAGACAATTTATTAATGATATTTTCAGGAAATCTTTTCATGAAGAAAAAAAAATTGATGCTTTTGAATTTTTTGAAGAATTTATCATAAAAAAAAACATGTTATGCTAATGATATATGATAATATTAGTCATCTTCATCACTGTCCTCATTTATTGTAACACTGATATCTTCTGCGAATAATTCAGACAGTCTTACTGATGGTTTCGGAATATCGCCAAAAAACCTTCCATATGATAAATTCATGTATAAGTAACAGAAAACTAAGTTAGTTTGTTTTCTGTTACTTATACATGAATTTATCATATGCAAGGTTTCTTGACGATATTCCATCATAATGGGATCTGCAACTAGATTATATTTTGATCTTATTCCATTGAATGGTTAGGGATAAATGGGTAAAGCAAGCAAGTAACCCATAAAATTAGGATTTAGTGTATGTACGAGATGTCGAGGTTTTTTGATATCAGCCGCCCCCACTATCATCCATTTTACCACCCTCATACCATTTTTAAAGATTTAAAAAGTAAAATTGTAATTTAGTTTATAAGAACCAAGGGCCTCATAATTTTTTTTGCAATTAGCCGCCCCCCATTACCAGCCCCAACCTTTAAAAAAAGAGAGTAAAAAAATAAAATTGTGATTTAGTGTGTGTCCAAGAACCAAAAGCCTCAAATTTTCTTTCAGTAACAGCCACCCCCGTTACCACTACCAATGTGGCTTATCGTTTTATCGGTTTTTGGGGAGTAGATGATTTCAAATATTATATTATTAAAGTTCTAAAAATTATTTTCATATAGTGGAGTGCAAATATAATACCATTTTTTTTTTGTTGAGACTTGGATAGGAAATCTGGATGTAGCAGTAGTGATTCCTTAGGCAGCGGTTTTTTAATTTAATTTTTAATATTACGATCTTTGAAATTAGTTATATTACCCTTTCTACAGTATTAAATTATATTAATTATTTTATATTGATATAATTAACTTATATAAATTTCTTTTTTTTTCTTTCATCCCGTAAGTCTCACTTTCATAAAGAGTATTAATTTTTTAAATAGTTTTACGTTAGTTCCTACATGTGATTGGCTTATACAATTTTTTTTAAAATTTTGAATGGAGAGCGATGTTTCTGGTCCTCTGTGAAACAAATCGTTTTTTATTTTTGAGGGACATATTTTGGCATAAATCCCTCAGCTGACATTGTTTTTCCCTCCTCTGTAGAATTTAAAAAAAAATTTAAATGTCATTTGAAAGGTATCTCTAACCCTGATAACGACTGTGGCTTGTTTCTGCATATTGGTCGAATGGTATTCACAAAAATAAATATCGACCTGTCTTGGAACTTTTCCATGAAATTATTTTTTCAATAATCATTCAGTTATTTAGTGTTTCATTTCATGTTACACCCTGTATAACTAACCACACACTGCTCAGTTTAAACAACTCAAGTATCGTTAGTAATTACATGAACAGTTTGTAAAAGTAAATTTTTTCTCAAACGCGCGGATTCCGTTATACAAAAACAATAATTATCAGTAATATTAATTAAACTCATTTAATAGCATCCATCAGGAAACACTAGCGAATAAAATAACATCTGGTGACGATATGTAACTGTTCATGTCCTGTATCATTTTACAGTTTTTTAATTATGTTTAAAAAACTTGCACTGGCACATTTTCAGTTGTCTTGAAATTATCAAGAGGTTGTGTAAAGTATAGAAAAGTGTAGAGTCAACAAATCAATTATCGCTCAGTTGTGATATTTTGTAAACCAACAAGTCTTTGAGATGTGTTTATACGCGTATATATTTTCACAAATATATACCCTATATTTACAATCTTTACACACCTTTCTATTTGTTCTGTCTATTAATTTAACGATTCTAAAGTGTTAATAATCTTTTTTTCTGCGACTGTCATTTGAAAATAGTCATTAGTCATCTGATAACTGAAAGTTGATATTTGCAGCTAAGCGAGAGACTTGAATCGCTTTCTACCGGCCTGCGGAAAGTGAATATATTTTCCACTTAAAACATGAATCCCTTCTTAGAAACGATGTGTCATGGCTAACTTTAAAAACGAATTGCTGGGGGTTTAAAAATTTTGAAAATTTGTATTGTTTAAATTGGCTTAGAATGGTATGACACGTCGAGATTTTAAGTTTGAGCAAAAGAAAAATTTGGTCTGTCTAACTTTTTTTGTGCGCACGATTACTCTAGATCCGTTTTAGATATTGACTTGAAATTTGGTACACGTATGTATTTTAACGGGATCTGGAACTAGATTATATTTTGATCTTATTCCGGTGAAGGGTGGGGGGTAAATTGAGATAAATGGGGCAAATAGGTAAATCAAGCAAGTGAAAGTCCATAAAATTGGAATTTAGTATATATAAGAGAAGTTTAGGTCTCAAAAAATTTATTGGCATTAGCCACCTCCATTAACAACCCCCACCCCCATTATTAAAGGGGTGAAAAAATAAAATTGTCATTTAATGTGTGCACAAGAACCAAAGGCCTCAATTTTTTTTTACTTTATTTGCCCCCACTACCACCTCCCTTCCACCACCCTCAAGGTGGTATATCGTTTTATGGGTTTTTTAGGTAGAAATATTATACACTGGTGGCATGTTAAAATATTGAGTCGATGCCAATGTAAGGTAGAAGAGAAGAGAAATGGACAAATAATATGCTGAAAAGAAAGAGATTTAACCTACGCTGTTGCCACTTGTCTCTCTAGCTACTTTTAGTCGTCAAGATAATCCTTCCTCTTTTACTGAATTTTCTTTGTGACACATTTGCGTCAACTCATTCTGTTTCTGTCATTTCTTCATAATTAGACAAAGATTATGTTTTGAGGACATGGGTGAACTATGGATAAAAAAACGGCACGCCCATAATTGCCTGCCTGTTTAATTTAGACATCCCAATGGGAGGTGCGCACGTGTAGACTGTGGGAGGAGCTTCTTACCTGTTGCCGGCAAAGGATAAGATTTGACATTGGGGGAGATTGGGGAACGTAAATTATTTTACGCCATGTTAAAATACGCAGCATAAATCTAAATAAGGATAACAAATCATGATGTTTCTATGAACTACTGTTAATTAAATTATTTTAACAAGAAACCAATTGCAAATAAAGCCGTATTAATCAATAATTGGATTTCATCCGATTTCGCATTTTCTTTTTACCCCACTTTATCCCATCACTGCAGAGTATTCGCTTAGACATCCCCACCTAAAATGACTGTGATCTGGGAGAAATCCTATTTATTTAAAGAATTTTTATTTATTTTATTTATGTACCTAAGGAATGCTAGTTTAATTTTCACGTCACATGGCTAAAAATGTGCAAAAATAAAACAGTATTTTAGTTATTTGAGCATTAAAAAATGCATCAAATAACTACCAACCAGCAAACTCCAATATGCGTAACATCATTTTTGACAAGAGTAGTACATCCCAACTCTTCTTGAAATGTACTAAACAATTGCTGTTTTCATCATAAACGTCTCAAGCTGTAGGAGGGACAATAAGAGGGGATAGAGGGCGGAACTCTTAACATACACAAGTGCTGGCATCGTTGTTGTTATATCGCTCTCTTTCGTGTACATTATTTTGCTCTTTATATTTCACTCTATCTTATTATGAGGATCGACCCAAGAATTTTGGCTGCCACTACTGTATTATTAAAATTCCATAAACAATTATTTCCACATACAAATTTTTTTGTTGTGAGAGACTTGGATAGAAAATCTGGATGTGGAAGTAGTGATTCCTTGGGCAGCGGTTTTATTTTTTTAAATTATGATACGCTGCTGTTAAAATTGTCATATATTTTTTGTAGCATCTTGGGAGTATTTTATAATCCCTAAATTTATCAATTTAAAAAAAAATTCTCAACTGACAAAAGTCAAGACCTTTATTATTTAGAGTCCCTTAATTTTTAATAAAAAATCTTATCAACAAAATATCGAGTTGACGTGCACAATTTGCACGTCAAAAGACTTTTAAAATGCTGAAATTGTTGGACTTTACTATTGCTAGTCGGGTCAGTTCGAGTTTGTCAACAAGATTTTGTGCTCTTAAAACGAGTGATAATATCATTTCATGATATTCAGATATTTCATGATAAACGGATAATACCAACCAGACACCAAAAAACTAACCGAAATAACCTGCGGTGTTGCCAGACTGCCACCATTTTCTCTACATTTTCCGATTGCTCAATGTTATTGCGTTTGACCACTTCAAAATTCCCCTCTTTAAACAGCTGTTGTCTCTAATCTTTGACAATGTCGCGAATGTTTGCGACAGGACGCTAACTAGAAACTGGACATGCGCATGATAGCACGGATAGCATTTTTTTGAGAGTCCACATACATGATATCGATTTAAAAAAAAGAGGTATTTCAAAATACTATCCCAAGATGCTACAAAAAAAAAAAATTAATTTTAGCATCAGCATATCATAATTTAAAAAACCGCTGCCCAAGGAATCACTACTTCCACATCCAGATTCTTTTCCAAGTCACTCACAACGAAAAAATTTTTGTATGTGGAAATAATTGTTTATGGAACTTTAATAATATAATATTTGAAATCTTCTACCCCAAAAACCCATAAAACGATACCCCACATCGGTAGCGGGGTGGGGGTGGTGATAAGGGGTGGTAGTGGGGGTGGATGAAGTAAAAAAACATTTTGAGGTTTCTGGTTCTTGTACACACACTAAATCACAATTTTTTTTCATCCCCTTTAATAATCGGGTGGGGGTGGTAGGGGGGTGGCTAATACCAAAATTTTTTTTGAGACCTTAGCTTCTCTTGTATATACTAAATACCAATTTTATGGACTCTTACCTGCTTGATTTACCTATTTTCCCCAAATTTACCCAATTTACCCCCCAACCCTTCGACGGAACAAGATAAAAATATAATCTAGTTCTAGATCTCGGTAAAGTACATATGTGTACCAAATTTCAAGTCAATATCTCAAATGGTTCCAGAGTAAACGTGCGCACAAAAAAAGTTAGACAGACAGACCGACAGACAGAAATTTTTTTTTCGCTCAAACTTGAAATCTCGACGTTTCATGACATTCTAAGCCTATTTGAACAATAAAAATTTTTAAAAATTTTTTTGTCGTTACTATACTTCCACTGGATGTGGAAGTAAAATTATCTTACCGAATACACCTCGAGCATTGATAAATTCTCAAAATTTTGTCGTAGAAAATGCTTCAAGCGTGTTGCTTAAAGGTAATAGCCCTCGGCCTTATTACCAAGCAACACGCTTTCAGCAGTCTCTATGTCAAAATTATCTGGGTATTATCAATGCTCTAGGTGTATTATAGGTGATAATACCGATTTCAAAAAATTAGAAATAGTAGATGCTACAAAAAACATATAATTTTATCATCAGCGTATCATAATTTAAAGAAATAAAAAAGGACATTATTTTTTTTAAAGACCGTCTACTGATATTACCGATTTCAAAAAATTAGGGATTATAGAATACTATCCCATCAGCGTATCATAATTTAAAAAAATAGAAAAGAACATTTTATTTTTTTCAAGTACGAAGTACCCATTGATTGCTTTAAAAAAATTATGCGCGGTAAAAATCCATCCCAAAATTCTACAAAAAAATGTTGGTGGTTGTGTCGAAACTTCACAAAGGTTAAAAAAAATCCAGAAAAATTAATGAATTTTTTGTTCAATGTTTTAGTTGTCAGATTTTGTTCCAATTTATTCCACGTTTATGTTCTGGTAGTATCTATAATTGGTTAAAATTTTATTTGAATTGGTTGTACCGTTCAATAGATAAAAATTATTTTCGAGAATTTTCGATTTTTTTTTATTCGTAATCGGTTTAATATTGAGGGCTGAAATTTGTCAAAATTGTAATTGATATTGACAACAATCTAAGCAAAAAAAGTGAGCACAATCCGCGCGGGGACAAATTCGCCCATCTTATCCGACTGTGGCCTTTGTTTAATATTAATAATTTCTGAATACCATGCTTTGAAATCAGGAAGAGGGAAGCCCACAGTAAATCAGCATTAAATTAAACATATGCACACTCTGACAAAGGATTAGAATTGCTTAATTTTCTCAAAACATTCGCTCCGGACCTGCACTCAGGATGTAGCCCACACAGTTATTAACTGCTTCATTACTTTGACTACCTCTCAACCAGAACAATTACAGAAACTACCGTTCCTGCTTTAGCTTCAATTGTCCCGAGAAAGTGACGCGATAAAAACCAACTAAAATATTTAACTGCAATTTGGTCCACTTAAAATTGTTCTAAATGTAATTCGCTCAAAATACAACTGGCTAAATTGTATAATGGTATCTGTAACAAACAATATGAAATCATGAAGTTACGATGATGCATTCATTCTAAACGTTAAATATTTTCGGTTGTGTCGTCACCTAATTTTCCACCCAATCCCATAGTTAATGATTGACAGTTTTAAACAAGACATCTCCTGTGAACTATTCATTCTTATATTATATGAAAGTGTTGATGTATTGTGCCTTATCGCTCTGATAAGTGTGAAATTGACTAAATTAAATTACGTATTGATTGATTTTATAAATAGATAAAGTAGAATTAGAAGGGTAGCTTTATTTATAGTTGTCCTTTATTAAGACCTTACTTCATCGGTAGTCAACAGGTTTTTTAAAGTTCGTACATATAGGTTACTTCATAAGTAATGGTACATGCTTTTAGAGGGGAGAATATTTACTAACATAATATTTTGTCCAACTCCTATAGAGTATTTTCTTAAAACTCCCCAGACTTGTAACTTCTTTATTGTTGAAGCGGTGACCATGTTGGGCACATCAAATTGTAGACATTTTTAAAGCCTTTAAACATGCATACAGGGAGATTTAATAAAAAAATGTTGAAGAAAATGTTAAGAAAGGAAACTTAATTTCTTTGAAATTTTTTTACCTCACCCTGTACATGAACTGTGTTAATGTTTTCTTATGAAGGTTTTAATTAGCTTCAATTTATGTTATTAAAATGAAAAAAATTAAAAAACAAAAATTTTGCAATTTTCTATTTAGTATATTTTAATATGTTTGTTTTTAAAAATATTTATTTCTTTTGTTTCGTTGGATATTGTTTGTGATATGTCTTTTACAAATAAAGCATAAAATTATGATTTACATTCTTTTCAGTTATTAAAAAAAAAAAATCAGTTTGGAATCGGAAAGAATGTTTTTAATTTCTTTCTCTAAAACCAAAAAGAATTTCGAGTATGACGTAATAACAAATTGAAGCGAATTAAAACCTTTTTAAGAAAACATGAACGCAGTTCATGTACAGGGTGAGGTAAAAAAATATTTAAGAAAATTAAGTTTTCTTAACAATTTAAAAAAATTTTTTTTTTTAAATCACTCTGTACACATGTTTAAATGTCTGAAAAATATCTACAATTTGATGTACCCAACATTGTCGTTGCTTAAAAAATAAAAGAGTTACAAGCCTGGGGAGTTTTAAGTGGCGCACCCTGTATAAGGAATGGACTTGTAATTCGTAATTCAGCGCAGCGTTATTTATTAAATTACTAAAAAAAAAAAAAAAAAAAATGATCCTCTTCAAATGGAAAAATCATCGACCTATAAGTATGCTATCGAGTTTCTCCAAAGTGCTTAAAATAACCATGTGTTCAAGAGTTTTATCCTTTCTGAATCTTCACAAAATTATTGCTATGAATCAACATGGCAATGACTTATCAAGGGTAATAACAGACAAAACAACTATTTTAACAAATTATGCAGATGATAAAATCATCCTTATCTCTGAAAAACTTTTGCTATGATAGAAGAAAAGACACCCTAGCATGTCACAAATTTCAGAATAGTTTAAAAATAATTCATTAGTGTTAAATACGGACAAAATCAATTGCATTGTGTTCAGGCATAGTGAAAATGATAATACTTTTCCAACAGAAATCCAGATTAATAATGTAGATGTTTCCCTTCCAAATTCAACAAAATGATCATTGTTGATCAGTATATGAAGTGGGAGGACCATGTACATTTACAGTTGCTTTATGGAAAACTCAGCAAGATTTGCTACTCCATTAAAGAATTAAAAAAGGTTGTAGATGAGAGTACTCTATTAACAGCCTATTAAGGTAATTTTTATTCGATATTGACGTATGGCATATTGTTTTGGTGTGGTTCACACTTCAAAATTCAAAAACGGGTGGTCAGAACAATGACAGGGAGCAGAGTAAACGAATCATGTCGAGGTTTATTTAGAGCACTTAATATTTTAACTGTGACGGGGATCTACGTATATGAAAGTCTCTGTTTTGTTTACAATAATAGAGAAATTAAAAAAAATGCTTTTATAGACTACCAACACGACACAAGCCATAAAAATAATTCTTGTTATCCCGTCCACAAGAGTGCTTTGCTTGAAAAGGGCTGTTATTATAAATGTCTGAAATGGTATAACTGTCTGCCCAGACATAAAAGAAATGAAAACCTTAACACTCTTTAAAAAAACAATCAGGAAAATATTAATACAATTTGAACCATACAATTTAAATGAGATTAATGATGCCACCTTCCTATGATTAATCTGTTGAGATGCTAAATAATGAAGTAATGCGATGTCCTTCATATATTTTTTGTTGAATTTATATTAATAAGTATGTAACGTAAGTATCGTAGTTTATGAGATATTTAACATTTAAATTAAATACTTCGTTTTAAAAACGTTCGGATGCCGTATTTATGCTTCCATATCTCCGAAACTGTTAGTTCTAGATAAATTAGAAAAAAACGTAAAATATGATAATATTTCATAATTGCATTGTTCTTGGTGTCAGTTAAAACAATTTGAATTAATTCCACTATTTTCATAATTGTAGGTTAAAATTTAGCACTGTAATGCCCATAAAAATCAATGTTAAATCGCTCGCATTGCCTTTTCAACAAATATAAGCTTTAAAGAGAATGAAATAAAATGCAAATCTGTTGTGAATCATGATGCGTTCATATCGCTTCGCAAACCATAAATCTTATGAGCTTTTGATTTCCACCAGTAAATATTCATAGAGCAGAGCCATTTCCTGATATAATACCTCTATATATGTACATAAACAACAGCTTTGAATATCAGCATAATTAATCACATTACGCTGGATAATGAATTGATACATTTCCTTTATGAGTGTTTCTTTTAAGCTGTTGTAGTGTGCGTCAAACTGAATTCAATAGCGAACGAGACGTTGACGAGCACCATCTTTAATATTATCATTTATTTAGTGTATTCAGGTAGCGCTGCCATTCTCCTCCATGCTCTATTAATATTAGTCTGAGCCTTATGTTATTCGCCTCGGCGCTATGGGGGAATTAACTCTTCTGTTAATGTAGTTACTTGAAAGAGATAAAGCAGCACAGATAAATTGCTGTTCCGATATTATACATGAAATGTATAAAACATCGTCTAGATTCTCAGGGTTGATCATCCTGATTATAAAAGGGCACATTAAATTATGATACATCATTGCAAAATACATTGAACACTGCACGTTATTTCAAAATGCGCAGTACACGACAAATTCATTGCCTCCACTAGAGGCATCGTTTCCTAAAATTCCGTTAAAATAAACATAAACAAGATAAACGTAAATACACCACATATCACATCCAAAGCTAAGGCTGTCCGGAAAGGAGTTACACATTCATTTGGAAAAACGCATACATTCATACCACCGGTGTTGTCAGTACCGGGACTGGGGCTCGAATCCGGAACGCGATAGACAGTCGGTCAGCATATTCGCCAATTTGCCAATTTAAAGATCATTTTATATTATTTAACTATTATACATGCCATTTTATAAACCGTTCTAGACATGATGTGTAAAAGAAAAATTGCAGATTTCTATAAAACTAATTTGCGTTTTATTCATTGATGTTGACTTTAAATAATGAGACAATTCAAACTTTTGTCACCTTATCATATAAGTTGCTATACAGGGTGCACCATTAATAATAAGCCATAGTTCAAGGATAGAGTCTTTGGACCAAGATATGAGGATATAACCAAACATGCTTTAGTAAATTGTTGTTGTGAAAAAAGATACAGGGTGTTAAAATTGTATTTTTTTTTTCATTTTTTGCAATATCTTAACTATCTCTTGACCGATCCTCGCCCAATTTGCTAAGGAAACATTTTTTAAGCTAGGAAACAATAATTAATCTACTACGTCACGCTAGCCCGCCCAAGTAACAATTTAAGTTTTATCACAATCTACAAGGGGTTATTAAGTCTATATAATAAAACTGATCGTAAAACTTTTTATACTAGATAACCTCTTAAAAGCTACAATAAACCCGGCATAAAACCAAAAAAGACCTTTTATAAAAGTTATAAATATCTTCCTTAAAACTACCAATAAAACCAACAGTACTTTAGAACCCAAATCTGCAAGATGTTTTCAAGTCTACCGTAAAATCTTTTATAAATCTTCTTAAAATCGTTAGTACTTGCAAACAAATTTTAAGGGCCGGTTTTATAGGTACAGTTTAAACCTAAGTTTAACTAGAAGATTCTGTTGAGGTCCGAAATAAAAGTAAACAGCGTGTTTAGCAAAGTGTATATTAAGCAAACAGGAAATTAACAAGAACTCAAAAAGACGCTTCTCACAGCAGCTTTTTTACTACAAAAATCATTCGATAACTATCGATAATAACTCAATAACAACTATCAATACCACAGAATCTTTATTCAAATTTAATTAACAATTTCCTATTTGAAGAATGTGCCTAATATACACTTTGCTAAATACGCTATTTGCTTTTATTTCGGACCTCAACAGAATCTTCTAGTTAAACTTAGGTTTAAACTGTACCTATAAAACCGGCCCTAAGCTTGCTTCGAGAATATCATAAATAATTGTGTCTTTAATAATTCTTTGTCGAAAACTTGTTGCACTTAAACTGTCTAAATCAGAAAATGTCGCCAAGTGATAAAATATATCTGCCTCGATTGAAATATCTGCATGTGCTAACGTTTTAAAATTTGATATTAATAATAAACAACCTAGTATCAAAAAATTGTCAACGCAGACCACTTTATTGATAAAGTATATCAAACAAATTTAAAAAAAATCATTCATTTGTCAGCTTATTAACTATTATTTACAATTAATAAAAAAATAGTAACCCTAGTTTTAGCTTACTCAGTGTTATTTTGGGCTTTTTAGGGGTTTATGCGACATATTAATACATTTTAGATAGCTGCAGGCTAATTGTAAACAGTAAGAATAAGAAAAATATAACTAAACGCTGTTACCCCAATTTTGTTCAAACATGTCTGCCATAGTTAACAGAAACAAACATGGCTGAAAAATTAATAAAATCGTTTATTTTAATAGAATACCCTATTAAGAGTTTGTGGCTTTAGGAAATACTTTTATAAAACAAAAGGTTTTGTTAAATTCCAATTGCTCCACTTTATTACTATTTTAAAGCCTGTAAGACTTTACCCAGCCTTACTACTCTTCTTTAAAACCCTTAAGATTTGTCTCTGACAGTCTCTAATCCAAATGTACTTAGCTTAAATAACATAACCTATAGAAACATTATTTCGTGTGTTTTTGAATGTGCGATCATTAATTTTTCGTTATTTCTGTAAGTTGGGGAACCAAAGGATTTATAAGTGCTTTATAAAAACCAAAAAGTTTTAACGTAGCGTAATAAACCTACCAAAGAACTATTAGGTTTTAAGGAACCTTTACCAATTATCGTTAAAAGCAAATAGTATTTATGGTAACATATATTAAGGCTACTTAAGAGTTATTAGTTTTATTGCTTGATTATAAGGAGTACTTAAAGACCATGTTTTAAAACTCTCATAAAACCTAAAGATTTATAGATGTCTACCACAAAACTTAAAATATTTAAAATCCACTATAAAACTTAATGAGTTTATTGTGGTTTTGAATAATGCAGCAATTAAGTGGCTATAAGACCAATAGGTCTTAAAGAGCAATGAGGTTTAACAAATTGCTTTAAAGATAACTTGAAGGCCTTTTTGTAAGTACATATTATCTGCAGATAAATTGGTATGCACAAAAGAAATAATAAAACCCAGTTCGGTTTATTCACCTTCTTAAATCTGTGATAAAACCCAATAAATACTTGTTGGCATTTAAATTGTTACTTGGGCGTGGAGGGCGCTTCATGGACTATACATGACAATGAATATTTTTCTCTTTTTTTTTTTACGAAACGTAGTGGCACTTTTGACTAGAAAATCTCATGCGGGAGTCATCTCTACGTAAAAAGGTACACTTGAGAGAAGTTTATAATTCCAATTGTTTTCGAGAAAACTGCCGCATAGGTCTCAAGAATTCGTTGAAAACATACTCAATTTGAAACGGACAAATTGGATTTATTGAAAAGTGTGCTTTGGTGACGTCCTTTTTCAGTCATGTACGTACAATTTCATTAGTTTGACATTTTGACAGAACTAAGACGTCACCAAAGCACACTTTTCAATAAATCCAATTTGTCCGTTCCAAATTGATTTTGGAAAGAGAAAAAATATTCATCATCAGGTATAGCTCATGAATTATTGTTTCTTAGCCTAAAAAAATGTTTTTCTTACCAAATTGGGAGAAGATCGGTCAAGAGGTATATGAGATATTGCAAAAAAAAGGGAAAAAAAATTACAATTTTGACACCCTGTATCTTTTTACACGGCAACAATTTACTAAAGCATATTTTGATCCGAAGAATCTACTCTTGAACTATGGCCTCTTATTAATGGTCCACCCTGAATATAAGTTTTATTAATTCTTTTGATCTTTCAATTTCAGCATCCTTTTTAATTTTTCCTCAGATGAAAGGAGTTAGGATTTGTTCTTTTATTTATACTCGTATTTGTTAAGTCAACCTGATTAAATTCATCAGCGTTGTTTCTCCCTGTGAGTGACATAATGTTGACCCAAATTTGAATTAAACTCCTCACTCTTGAAATACTATGATATTGAAAATTAAAAAGTTTGCAGTTGAAGTGTTTTGTCCATTCCTTGATTAAACCTAATATTTGTGAAATTAATATTAGTTTGTTAAAAAAATATTGACGAAAGTTTTTTAAAGCTGTTTAATCATTTACTCTTGTAATTGTTTACATCGTTAAAGTTGATCGATTTTCTAAACAAACAATCATCGTGTATTGTTTGCAGAGTAATAACCAGTAGTTTACGTAGAATTCTGTTTTGTTGACAAGTGTTTGCGTTTCTTCCTTAATATCGATCTAATTTTAATTTAATAAAGCCGGTTTTTATACTGAATAAATTACAACACAATCGAAAGAGGTTATCTAATGATAGAAGTGTCATTTATTTTTATCCCAAAATAAATTTCAAAGAAACTTGTAGTTCATCATTTTGCCCTATAAAATGTGGAGGATTAGTTTTTCAAAATAATTCGGCAACGCTCGATCCTACGCGAAAAATTCAAGGCAAAGTTGAAGAGGACAAAGTAGTATATATATTTATAAAAAAAATTATTATATAATGTACGTTTACAACATGACATATTTTATATTATCTATATTATTGTAATATACACTTGTATAGAAACTAAAAAAATTAAACCGCTGCCCAAGGAATCACTACTTCCACATCCAGATTTTTTATCAAAGTCACTCACAACGAAAAAGTTTTTTATGTGGAAATAATTGTTTATGGAACTTTAATAATATAATATTTGAAATCCTCTACCCCAAAAACCCATAAAACGATACCCCACATCGGGAGAGGGGTGGGGGTGGTGATAGGGGGTGGTAGTGGGGGTGGATGAAGTAAAAAAACATTTTGAGGTTTCTGGTTCTTGTACACACACTAAATCACATTTTTTTTCATCCCCTTTAATAATGGGGTGGGGGTGGTAATGGGGGTGGCTAATGCCAAAATTTTTTTTGGGGCCTTAGCTTCTCTTGTATATACTAAATTCCAATTTTATGGACTCTTATCCGTTTCATTTACCTATTTTCCCCAAATTTACCCCAATTTACCCCCCAACCCTTCGACGGAACAAGATGAAAACATAATCTAGTTCTAGATCTCGTTAAAGTACATATGTGTACCAAATTTCAAGTCAATATCTCAAACGGTTCCAGAGTAAACGTGCGCACAAAAAGTTACAGACAGACCGACATACAGAAATTTTTTTTTCGCTCATACTTAAAATCTCGACGTTTTGTGACATTCTAAGCCTATTTGAACAATAAAAATTTTAAAAAATTTTTTTGTCGTTACTATACTTCCACTGGATGTGGAAGTAATAAATTGACGGGATAGTATTACAGTGGCTTACATCATACCTCGAAAAAACCGCTGCCCAAGGAATCACTACTTCCACATTCAGATTTTTTATCCAAGTCACTCACAACGAAAAAATGTTGTATGTGGAAATAATTGTTTATGGAACTTTAATAATATAATATTTGAAATCCTCTACCCCAAAAACCCATAAAACGATACCTCACATCGGTAGCGGGGTGGGGGTGGTTATAGGGGGTGGTAGTGAGGGTGGATGAAGTAAAAAAATATTTTAAGGTTTCTGGTTCTTGTACACAAACTAAATCACATTTTTTTTTCATCCCCTTTAATAATGGGGTGGGGATGGTAATGGGGGTGGCTAATGCCAAAATTTTTTTTGAGACCTTAACTTCTCTTGTATATACTAAATACCAATTTTGTAGACTCTTACCTGCTTGATTTACCTATTTTCCCCAATTTACCCCCAACCCTTCGACGGAACAAGATGAAAATATAATCTAGTTCTAGATCTCGTTAAACTACATATGTGTACCAAATTTCAAGTTAATATCTCAAACGGTTCCAGAGTAAACGTGCGCACAAAAGTTACAGACAGACCGACAGACAGACAGACAGACAGACAGACCGACCGACCGACCGACCGGCAGGCAGGCAGGCAGGCAGGCAGGCAGACAGACAGACAGAAATTTTTTTTTCGCTCACATTTAAAATCTCGACGTTTCGTGACATTCTAAGCCTATTTGAACAATAAAATTTTTTAAAAATTTTCTTGTCGTTACTCTACTTCCACTGGATGTGGAAGTAATAGGAAACAAATTATTAAATTTAATAACAGTGATTCAGAAAAACGGGCTATAAAACATTTAATACCTCAAGGGTCGGTACTTGCTCATATACTCTTTTAATTTTTTTTATATAATCCAACATTTTTTATTAAATAAATGCGTACAGGTTTTTAGTCTTTTAGCATTAGCGACACTATTAAAGTTCTTATTTCAATATTTTTACAGACGACCTATATATCATGTTGTTATGTATATCAGTTTCCTTATATTTCGGCATAAAATACAAATCAGCAGAGATCATTGATATAACAAAGAAACGTTAATGGACCTATAACTGACAGATTTAACCACTACATTAACTCCAGTATTTACTTTATCGACCATATATAGGATTTGTTCTATTCAATGGAGATAAGTATCAGTTTTCTTTTGTACAGTAGGACATTAATCATTCTTTCTGGGTTTTATTATCTCTTTATTCTTATATACAACTTTAGTTCGTATTCTATTTGGAACAGAGCCTCAAAAAATGAGCAGCCACATTTATAAATACACTTGAAGATATATTTCTGGTAGAAAAGAACCGATTTAAGTGCAGCTTCGACTTCCAGGAAGCTCATCGCATCCAAAATATGACGATAGTTCAAAATTAAGTGGATTGATTCGTATAAGAGGTTTTCATGCACATTAGAGAGTGAACGTTTCAACTATCATGTCACCCAGAAAACATGCTCGTCGTGGTCGTGTGGCGAAAAAAAAGACATTTATCTTGAAACTATGTTGGAATTATTCCACCTTCATGACGGTAATGGGGTTAAAATCTTTGCAAAATACTACATTTTAGTGAGTGTTATGTTCATTACCGACTAACTTTATGATGGGATATCTGTAGATATACATTATTTAATCGACAATGAAATATGGGAAAAAATCGTTAGATACGATGAAAGAATAATATTTTTAAAGGCACAATCTCCATGAACGGTTAATTCTGATGCACAAACCTTGAGGGAATACAAATAAAAGGGTTTAAGAATTACCGGCACCTTCGCCATTTCGTAGAATGAAATCAAAACGTCCCGCGGTGGTCGATTTCCGGATTTATGGTGGACAAAAATATAATCTGCTATGTAGACCCGAAATTAAAGTCACACTTCAATAAGGGATTAAGGTAATAGGTTTTTATTTCTGAGCCGTACGCAACATATAAGATTAGGTAAATGAAACAGTTAGGTAAGCGAAATAATTTAGGTGCGTAAAAATAAATCAGTTGGTGTGTTTAAGAAAATTTATTCACTGTCAATATCATATTCGTCAACAATATCAACAATATATCTCCATACAGGGCGATATATTGATTTTTTGTTAATCTGTTCTTCACCAGTGAGGCTAATGCTTCATCCGCAGATAGTTTTAAGATTTCGGTTGATGTTAATTTCCGTGGTCGCTGCTTCTCTATGTTTTCAGATATTTATTTTAGCACTCTGCTCTCAGTATATTTACCCTCAGACCCCAAACGAACTTGTGCCTAGGTAAGTTCCTCTGTACTATGCTGCAAAAGAGGTTGAACTCTTCGCTTGCGTACTATCCAAAAACTCTGTCTTTGGTCGGCTCCTGAGAGAAGGAACAGTTTGGCTACTGGTACTTGAAATGCTGTGTACTTTCTCCATTAGATCATCAAATGAAAACTGGCCAGTTAAGTATATCGAATTTTTGGTACGAAAATTTGTAAGGCTACTATGACTTTCTACCCATTTCTGTTTAAATTGCTTACAAATACTTGAACTTTTTTTATTGAGCTCATTGTCGATCGCATCCTGAAAACTTTGAAGTGTTAGAGACTGCAAGATATGGTTATATACAGCTACTGCTTTCTCAGCGGCATCGGTTTTCTCAAGCCAAATATTAAAAAGATCTTGCCACGAGATGATCGTCAAAACAGTCTTGATTTATTAAATTAATAGGCTTACCTATTGTCTCACTTTCCATATTATCACTAATAATTTTCTCACTGGTAACAGCTATCAGAATTCTCTCTGGAATGCGAAAATATACTAACTAAGCACGTGTATTTAATTAAATTTTATACGTTCCTGCACCCCCCTACGGCCAGAGGAAGTCTGTTTCCAAGAAAACTGACCTGGATTTTATTACTACTGTCTATACTGTAATAAATAATGATAAACTAATCTGGATTACTTAACACGACCACTGTGCGTCCGTTCAAATACGGATTAGAAATCTTTTGTTACTCAATAAAAAAAAAAACTGTTTTGCTGAAACTTTCATTAGAATTTTGATGATCAGACATTTTAGGCCTATACCCATGTCGGAAGTAATGTCATATAATGTGTGTTGAGAATTTTATGTGATATATAGCGTTATCGCTATAAATAAAATTAAAATCGAAGTTAATATTCGTATATTTGTTTTTAATACATGTTCATATTTTATATGATTTTGGTATTTTTAAGTATATTGATATTATATTTTTATATCGAATGTTTTTTATTTTTCTTAGCGACTCCATGGAAACTTCTCCATTATGGATCGCGTTTTCCTTTTTGTTTCTTAGCGACTCCATGGAAACTTCTCGCTTTCCAGTGAGTGAGTCGCTATAGTCGCTATATGATACTTCCCTTTATATCTCACACTATACTATATAAATCCTATACGTCGACATTTCCTGTACTTCAATGCTATGTTCTATACTCGAGCTCACCTGTTACGTATAATCGTATTTAAAATGGAACCCCAACAGAAACAGCACTGTTAAGTAATCTGGTTATTCAATTTGGAAGCTTTATAGGTGATGAGAGTATTTGGTTTGTAAGGGATTGTGATATTAGTTAGCTCGATATGCTTATTTTGTTTCAGATATATCGACATTCTTTTAGGTTTACTGTTTTTTAAAGAAATACAATTAGAATAAAGAAATAAAAATCAATGTCGAAGTTACAAAAAATGAAAGTCATTCAACAAATTAATATTAACATATTATATAAAATATTAATTATTATGTAAAGCAAAAAAACAAATTTAAACATGAATGATCTACCGTCCCTCTCTCTGCGTCGTTTCAACCGAGTAGACAATTATTTTCACCAGCGATTTTCTCGAAAATTGCTAATTCAAGAAAAAAGTTGCTTCCATACTGTATCTTTATTTGTTCTCAATATACTTGGTATACTTGGTATCTATTTCGAAAGATACAAAAATATTCCCATGTGCAAATTATCACATTTCATTGGCGTAGAGAGAGAAAATTCATATTTTCTATTCTTATTAAAATTTGACCTTCATATTAACATATTTCGTTAACAAACATAAATTGAAAACACGATAAAAATTTGAGAAAAAAATCAGTGTTCTAGTTTTGAGACCTTGGCTTCTCGCACATACACTATATCTCAATTTCATGGATTCTAAGTAACTGTTGGAACGGACCCGTTGACTTCAATACAAAAATTACACCATTGCCGTTACTTTTGACATTACTTCCGACATGGGTATGCCTAAAATGTTTCCCTGATCATAAAAATTCTAATGAAAGTCAGTTTTTTTTTAATTGAGTAACAAAAGATTTCTAATCTGTATTTGATCGAACGTTTTGATTTCATTCTACGAAATGGTGAAGGTGCCGGTAATTCTATAATAAGATATGAGTTATGACAATATGTTTTAAAAAAGGAACTAAATAGTAAATTATAAAATTTAAGATTAAGAACAAGAATTTTCTTTTTTTTCCTGTCCTGTAATTTTATTAATAAGTTGATATATTACATCATTTGTTGACTTTTGGTAAATGATTTGTTTGATGTTGATGTTTGATATTGGTCGGAAATTATTATCGTCAGGAAATGCTTCGCCTTTATGTATATAAACTCTACTAACTAATTGGTGTTAAGCTTAACCGGACCTACCCGATCCAGCCCCACAACCACCACGGTGCTACACCCCGTGGTTGTCTGGTTGGCTCCGGGACAGGTACTATATCTTAATTATTATCAAGAAAGATGTAAAAGCAAAGCAAGCCTTTATGAATTGAAATGACTTTTGTGACCTTCAGAATGCCAGGAAAAATTTCAAAAAATCTTCCTTCCATTTATTTTATCATTACTATACTTCCACTATGTGGGTGTAAAGTAAAAGTAGGTTTCTTAAAACACTCTGGTTTCGAAATATTATATTTGTTATGAGGGAATACCCTCACATTGTGTTTTTGTCGGAAATGTTTCAATACCTGAAAAATATTTCCGCTACAAATAAACTTGTGTTCGCCTTCAACGGATGTGATTTGTTTGCTACATCTCGGCGAATAGCGTTGGCAGTCTGAAAACAGGAGGGTAAGTTAATTGTTTTAATCTCGCTTTCTCGTTAACTAAAAGCATATTTTGCCGGACATAGGAAGGAATCCGAGCGTAAAATTGCCGTTGCATACTATCAGAGCAGGTGGAATCCAACGCCTTACGCGAAACTTAATCATTTTTGTCTTAAACGACACGCGTTTGAATAATTCATGAATTTAGGTCGAATTGAGATTAAATTAACTGGATGCAAATCCTTTGCAATTCGTTTATTCACCATTCCCGTTTCTCATTAAGCTGTTACAAAATAGCAGAATTTGTTATCGATACAACTTTTGAATTAGGTGGATGAAATTCTCGTGTTCTTTTGGGTACAATATTTCAGGAGCGGGCAAAGTTTCGTTGCCGGCGTTTTATTAAATGGAAATCTCTATTGTTTTGAAATCCCGGTATCTACTTCAGCTTTTGTTAGTGCAAAGTTTTAGATTAAAACTTAATTGAGCAAAACTCTATATTTTAAAAAGAACAACAAAACAGTTTTTAGAACGTGAAGAGCTTTGTTTGCCGCTTTTATTTTCAATTAAAATTTGTTTAGAATAAACAGTCTGTGATGTTTTCGGCTCAACGATTCGTTTTGTTTGCCGATTTTTATTGTTCAAGGGATTACGTCCTATTATGTAGTGTGTACATTTGCTTCCTTTCTAATAGAATAAACAACTTATTTCAACAGATACTGATTGTAAAAAGGATTTTTTAATAAGGTCCTGTTTTATCTACTAGATGACTTCTTCTTATTCATAATTTCTTGACACGTGTTTTATGTGCATTATTCTAGTTGGCCTTCCTATGCTGTATGGCAAATCTGACAGCGTCACATCTGTCCTGTTGCCTGTTAGACGTACAGTTTCACCAAAGATCTTCCCCATCAGTTCTTTCCTGATATCGGCCTAACGTTTTGAAGGGCTCCCCTTTTGCCGCTTGCCATTTTGTTTTTCATGAACTATCTATATTGAGAGTTGCAATCTCCATTAAATGTGGCTAAAGAATGATAGGATTCGGGAAAATACGGTGCTGGAGATTCGCTTTGGGGATTAGATTAGGTTAGGTTAGGTTGATATGTGAGTGAGCTAATATACAAACCCTTCACTGCAACATCTGGTCTATTGTGGCTCACTTCTAATTATGCGTCATCCAGTAGGTTCATCTTTTTAATAAAGCAGACTACCTTACTGGGTGAGAGGTTATCTAGGTCCTCTGGCAGCTGATGCCCTTTGCCAAAAAATGAGGACCTGGTTCTTTATGCAGCAGGACAGGTACATAGAACGATCGCTGTCATTCCATTCTTCTCAAAACATACTCGGCATTCAGCGTTGTCCGCTATTCCGAGTCCGTGTAGGTGGTGGTTTAGTCTGCAGTCCTGGTATATAGACCAACTAGAGTTCTTAGGTGTAACCTACTTAACTCTAAGTTTTTTAGTTCTTGCTTTCAAAGGATATGTAATCCTTTTAATGGACTAATCCTGGTAATTCTTGCCAGTATTGGAAGATTTTCCTCTCAGTTCAGGCCAGTATTGTTGTTTTCGCAGTACTTGACGATATGCCAAGCACTGGTTCTGGCCCGATAAATTTCGATACCGCACCTTCCCTGGCTAAAGAATCGGCTATTTCATTGTCTTCTATGCCAGAGTGGCCAGGTATCCAGAGTCAACCTCGTTTTTTTGCCTTTTGGCAGTTCCAGACTAATTTAGAATTGCATCGATATGAACCAAGAGCTTTAAGAGCCGTGTAGCGTTTTCACTTACGTTTACCGTATGCAGTATCTCAGCATACGGTAGTTTTGAAGTTCCCAAAGGTCGTTTTGAGCATATCCATATAGATTTCGTTGGGCCTTTGCCACCTTCACATGGTTTTTCTTACATTCTTACTGTTATTGCACGTTTCACTCGTTTGGCAAAAGCTTATCCTTTATCAGATATTTCTGCCGAAACTGTTGCTAAAACCTTGTTTCAAAATTGTATCTGTCGCTTTGGCATTCCGCTACATGTCACTACTGATCAAGGCGTCCAATTCGAATCAAATCTGTTTTGTGAATTTTCAATATTTTTAGTTTCCATCGAATTCACACACCTTCGTATCAACCGCAGAGTAATGGCATGGTTGAGAGGTTTCATAGAACCTACAACCCATAGAACCCCTTAAAACAACAAAAAATTAATTTAAAAAAATGTTATATTTGAATTTTAAAATAAATCTTCAAAATTTTTATTTTTATATTTAAATTATAGATTTATTGCCATAAGCCGCTGTGTCTAGGATGCGTCTGTTCAAGTCTCCCTGCACGCAATTCTACGGCATTTGTGACCCAACAATTGTCCTCTCTTTGTAGGTCGGTTTTATTCCGATCCCATTCATCTCTTCCAGGAAACAGGACGTTAAAAGGTAGTTCATAGTTGATCATGGTAGGCTCGCATCTGAAAACATTCTCAAGATGTCGTGACTATCTATGTCATCTGACAGCCTGTTGCGTTCCATGATGCTAGCCTGCAGCATATTAATTAACGCTTGTTGAAGTCTGTGACTGTCACCCATTGAACCGAGAAAGTCATTGATATATGTTAAAAATAATATGGGCCCTATTATAGAACATTGAGGTACCTACGCAATATTTTATAGGTAAAGGCAGGGTTGGCATGTTGAAAACAAAATATTTTAAACAAGATGTTTAAAACATGTTTAAAACATGTTTAAAACATCGCACTGTGTTTTAAACAAATGTTTAAAACATATTTAATACACAATGCGATGTTTTAAACAACTGTTTAGAACACAGTTTAAAACATAGTGCGATGTTTTAAACAAATGTATTATTTTGGAGTTTATGGAAAAGTGCCGATGATGGTCCATTCCGATAAATAATTCCAACACACAGTAAACACACTCACAAAAAAATAGCCTCGGTAATCTTACTCATATAAGTCAAATGGTCATTGGTTACATGCACTAAACTGAGCATTTTATTTGTGGAGTGCTGTAAAATCCGTTTAAGAGCGCCATCTGGCATCAAGCAGTAATAGCAGACACAGTAACTTGGCACCGTTTAACTTTAGTTGAATAGAATTTTAAATGTTTTAAACCTGTTTTAAACAAAAAAAAACTGTTTAAAACAAAAAAAGAAACTGTTTTTTTTTCCCACCCTGGGTAAAGGTATAAGAAGATGATTGATTGGTAGGATTTTTTAAATTAAGACTTATTTAATTGATAGGTAGTGAGATATGTGCTCATAAAATTTGGTAAATCTAATCTACTAATATACCTACCATTGAAATTACAAAATTTTGTTTACCCACTTTGTAGCTCTCGTAAAATATAAATTTGTTTTATTTTGTATCCTGGCATTATAATGCACTATAATAATAAGATTATGCCGAACTTTGAAATTCCGCTCTAAGAGTTTGTTTCCTTTGTTCCAGGTATGCCTGCGCCATAAGCCACTACTCAGTAAGTACGTCATATAGAGAAGAATATAGCTTATATTATTAGCATCTGAATGAGTCAAAACGTCTTTCGCCTAAACCTTAAAATAATTACCGCTTCCACTGTTATTTCAGAGTAATTACACCGCCTTAGCGAAATGAAATTTTGTGTACTTTCAGTGCTTTCAGTGCCTTAATGGACGCATTTCTATGGTATATAAATATAGCAGTGAATGCTCAATTAACTCGCTCTTACGCTTTTAGTTTTCCTATACGTAAGTTTAAAGTCGGTTGTTTCTCCTAGCATAGAGGCACCGCCTATAGTTTAGTTCAATTTATAAAAAACTTGCATTAATTTCCCGGTACTTAAGAAAATTATTTTTCCTTCTATCGAGCGTAAAGTACATAAATACTTTACGCATGGAATGTAGTGCGTAAAGAAAGAAATATAAAAATTGACTAAAATAATCATCTTATTTTTAAAAGTCAAAAACTAGTTATTTAATTTTATATCCATTTATTTACTATCACTAGGTATATTATTATAAAATGTACCTATTTTCAGTGTTCTTCAACAATAATGCTTGAATTGTTTACAAAAAGTTCCCCCAGAGCATGTTATTCCACATCCAATGTAGTGAATTGGAAGTATGGTCATCGTAAAAGAAAAAAAAATTTTTGTTCAAATAGGCTTAGAATGTGTTGAAACGTGGAGATTTAAGTTTGAACAAAAAGAAATTTGTCGGTCTAACTTTTTTGTGCGCATGATTACTCTGGAATGGTTCATGATATTGACTTGAAATTTGGTACATACGTGTATGTACTGTCGTGCGCAAAAAAATGTAGTTTTGCTAAAATGTTGTGTTTAATTTTTGTGACATTGTCAGTTATTTGTCAAAATTCATTGCAAGTGTGCAAATAGACAGATTTACATTAGAAAAAAATAGTTGTCCTATTTTTTTTGCTCACGACAGTACTATAACAATATCTGGAACTAGATTATATTTTGATCTTATTCCATTGACGGGTTGGGGAGTAAATGAGGGTAAATCGGTAAAGCAAGCACGTAAGAGTGCATAAAAATTGGGATTTAATGTATGCACAAGAACCAAAGCCCTCAAAATAGTTTTTACCATCAGCCACCCCCACCCAATTATTAAAGGGGATGGGAGAAATCAAATTGTGATTGTGTATGTACAAGAACCAAAGGCCATCCACCCCCACTACCATCCTGACTCCGTTATTAAAGAGGGTAAAAAATAAAATTGTGATTTAGTGTATGTACAAAACCAAAGGCCTCAACAATTTTTTTGTAATCAGCCGCTCCCGCTACCACCCATTTCGAAAAATTTGGATGTGGAAGTAGCCATTCCTTATAGGCAGCGGTTTTTTTTTTATCTATTATGGTTTACGAGCTCCATCAGTCAGCGTTTTTCTGACTAAGTTTGGATCGATTGGACATTTTTCAAATTTTGGCTAAACGCAAATTTTTTATCGTCTTTTATTCTGAAACTTTAAAGTTAGATATTAGCTGTTCTGTGGAAACTTAAACACTGCAAGTTTCTCTACTAATATATTTTTGGCCGCTCTATACGATAACGTACTTTGTTTTCCTTAAATTAGTTATTTTTATACCAAGGCCGCGAAATTCCTTTTTACGTACCGAGAGAAAAATTATCGCCGAGGCCGCTTGCGGCCGAGGCAAGATAATCTCGAGGGCGCAAAAAAATTTCGCGGCCATGGTATAAACACTATTTTTTGTGCAACCGTAAATTATAGTTAGTAAAGATGGTGAAAATGACACCACCGTTTATGCTATATTTTGCTAAATAAACGCGGTGGCCTTAACGTCAGAGCGTTTCTATGGAAACGGTATATTTTGAATATATACTTGACAATTCTCGATTAATCGTAAAAATGTCTGAGAGCGATAATGAGATTTCAATTTCTTGTAATTCCTCAGAGTTAAAAAGTATTATAAATTCGGCGCTTGCTGATGTAATACCAGAAAAATCCAAACTGATATACAAAATATGTTACAGCGAGTTAAAATATAACAATTTGTGCTTGTCATATTTTAGAAATGTCAATTTTGAAGTGACTTAAATGGCAATTATTATGAAAGTGACTTTTAGTTTTTCGGCCATTACTAAGGGTAACGGCCGTGAAATTGAATTTCACGGACTGTTTTGAGAACGTGAAATACTCATTTCACGTACGGCTGCACAAAAATGTATTTTTCAATGCAAGAAAACATACAAAAATGGAAATTTGGAATTTTTCACTCCGTTTTGGGGGTGGTAAAAGTAATCAATCGGTTTTCAGAAAACACTGCATTAATAATTGTCAACGCAGATTTCGAACAATTTTTTTTTATTTAAAAATTGTTAAAAATATGTCAGATATATTTTTCAAAAATGTTTTTTCAGCACTCGACGTTTACTCTCGCTAGTTCTGTTTGATCAGTGTGGTATTGAAGATGTGTAGGGTTTCTCTTACGTGAACAGGGAACTATTTTACACTTAGCGGCGTTTAAATTCATTTTATTTGCACTCGACCAATTAATTGTTTTGTTTAGTTTTTTTTGAAGACTGGTTAGTGCGATGTTATTATACTATTTTTAAATAGTCGGGAAAAAGTAGATTGCCATAAGTTAATTCCTCGGCTAGATCATTACTAAAGTGCAGAAATAAAAGTGGTCCCAAATTCGACCCTTGCGGAACACCAGAACTAGCAATAAAATAAAAAGATGTATATCCGTTATAAGAAACGTACTGATTATGATGGGACAGGTAACATTTTAGTAATAAGATAGTGGAAGCATTAATGTTAAAAGTAGTTGATTCGTTCAGTAAAGTTTGATGGTCTATGCGCCCAAAAGGCTTGTGAAAAATCTGTTTAAATAACATCAAACTGACTGGTATTGCCTATATTCTCAACAATGAATTGTGTAAATAGAAATAAGTTCTACAGTGTTGATCTTTTCTCAGTGAAGCCATGCTGAGAATAGGAAATAGAATTATTCACATCACAATTTTTTTTTTAGTACCTGGAAAATAATGCAAGCAATTCGACCAATCGCACTGCACTATATACGTAACTTCAAAGTCGGTCGTTCCTCCTAGCGGCGCCTCCACCCTTCAGCTAGCGTGGCGGCGAACCCACAGGACACACGGCGAGTTCCTCAGAGAGATCCTTAGAACTCTAACCGCATCCTTCCCTGCCCCATTTACTCCATAACCCATCTGTTAATTACGCTCGGAAATAGGCCTCTGCGTCCCCGTGGCCTTTTCAGAGGGACTTACAAAATATCGTTTATGCTTACTGGGTGATTATCACGGCGCGGCGTGCTTGATTTACGCGTGGCGTTTTATTTTGTTGGATGTGTGATGGATGGAGGAACACGCTAAATAGAATCTAGTTGTGAATGGCACTAATGATCGCTTACTTCCGTCAGCTATTAGTTGTATAAACGAAATGAGATAAAGGAGGCCGATTAATGTAACAAATTTTTTGTTTATAAAAGGCCGATATGCATATTATGGCGATATATCGTGAGATATACAACTATAGTGGAGTAAAACTAAGAGTCTAAATCACATAATAAGAAGTATCAATTTTGCTGGAAACGTTACAAGGAGTATAGCAAAAAGTTTTGGAATAAATCTTTGTCCCACAAGTCATTTGTTTAAACAAAAGAATGTTGAAAATTGTGTTTTTTCGCAATTTTTCTTAAATATCTCTGGTTGTGTAGCTCGTATCGCAATGAATAAAAAAATAATTTGTTCATAATAAAATTTCACAGATATCTAGATTTATCCGAAACTTTTTGGTTAATTTGTTAAGTTGCAATAAATAAGAACAATAAAGAGCAGCCATTTTTAAACAATTGATGATAATTTAAACAATAATGCAAATATTTTAAGGAAATTTTAGGAAATGATGCCTCTAGTGGAGCTAAATCATCATACCAAATTTCAAGTTGGTATGTTGACAACAACGCCTATAAAACAAAGCAAAGTCAAAAATTGAATCGTCAATTGTTTAAGTGCATCAAGTCGTACAGCTTTTTTATACTCTTCGCAAAAACGAAGAGTATATTGTATTTGATCGGCACATTTCTAAATCAGTAAATATTGCCCGTAGAGAAAAATTTTTTATATCGTTATGTTAGTGAACGAATTCTGAACAACTTTCAAAATGTCCGTCTGTCCGTCCGTCACGTTTCTTGTAAGCACGATAACTCAAGAAAGAAAAATCCGATTGTATTGAAATTTGGAGAGTAACTTAGTGTTAGCTAGAGGAAGAACCCTATTGTTTTCAACAAAATAGATTGGTAAATAAAAAAGTTATTAGTAATTTAAAATTTAAAAAAATATTTTTTACATTTTTTTATGATTTGTAATAAATAGAAACCTTGCGAAATGTTATTTCCTATCACTATTTTTTTTTAATACATTTTACTAATGTGTGTTTCTTAATAATCACAATAAATTTTCTAATGGTATATATTACACTCATTAACAATTTTAGTAATAAGAAATAAGTAATAGTAATAAGAAATGGTGGTGTAGCGGCAAGAGTTTCGGCTCGCAATCCAAGGGTCCCGGGTTCGATCCCTCACATCGTGATTTTTTCATATATTTTTTTTTTTCACAACAAAGTTGGTATCACAAAATTTAGAATGTCCAAAAACTAATATTATTTACAAGAAAAATGCGAAAAGTATCCTATAGAATGTGTAACAATTATATAAAAGGCTCAGTAAATCGGCGAAGAGTATAATGCTTCCTCTAGTTTTCAGATTATGGCTTCTTTTATCTTCTTTTCGGTGATAACAAGTTTTTTAAGTTTTTCTTTTAACATTGGTAATCAGGTTGTGCAAACATCTACGTAACAATTTGATACGCATTTATCCTCTTTCAACAATGTTATTGATGAGTCTTTAATTTTTTTTTTGCCTCTTTTGTCGAATCGCAGTTTATTTTATGTCGGTGCTGCATCAAAAAGAAAAAAATATGATATCACAGATTTGCGAACAACTCAGCAAACAAAAATAAAATTAGTACAATATTATTTGTCTACGTCTTGGCTATAACTTATTACTCCCACATCCAGTGGAAGTATAGTAACGACAAAAAAATTTTTAAAAATTTTTATTGTTCAAATAGGCTTAGAATGTCACGAAACGTCGAGATTTTAAGTTTGAGCGAAAAAAAAAATCTCTCTGTCTGTCTGTCGGTCTGTAACTTTTTTGTGCGCACGTTTACTCTGGAACCGTTTGAGACATTGACTTGAAATTTGGTACACGTATGTACTTTAACACGGGATCTAGAACTAGATTATATTTTCATCTTGTTCCGTCGAAGGGTTGGGGGGTAAATTGGGGTAAATTTGGGGAAAATAGGTAAATCAAGCAGGTAAGAGTCCATAAAATTGGTATTTAGTATATACAAGAGAAGCTAAGGTCTCAAAAGAAATTTTGGCACTAGCCACCTCCATTACCACCTCCACCCCATTATTAAAGGGGATGAAAAAAAATTGTGATTTAGTGTGTGTACAAGAACCAGAAACCTCAAAATTTTTTTTTTCTTCATCCACCTCCACTATCATCCCCTATCACCACCCCCACCCCGCTACCGACGTGGGGTATCGTTTTATAGGTTTTTGGGGTAGAGGATTTCAAATATTATATTATTAAAGTTCCATAAACTATTATTTCCACATACAAAATTTTTTCGTTGTGAGTGACTTGAATAAAAATCTGATTGTGGAAGTAGTGATTCCTTAGGCAGCGGTTTTTTTTTCTTATAATTTTGCAAAACGTGGCATTTTGGGGCCGCAATCTTTTTTCTGCTACTTTAGATATTTTTATGGTTATAAACAACATTAAGTCTTGTGTACCACATTTTCGTGTTGTGTAACTGAAATTTTGCACAATTAATTGTTTCCTTGTAGACTAGTTCACAAGTTCAAAGCCGCGTTAATTCTTGATGAAGCTCGTAAAAATATGAGCGAGGGCTCATTGGATTCGGAATGACGTCTAGAAAAATGTGCAAAAGTTTCAAACCCGCACATAAACAATTGCAAAAGTTATAAACAAATGAAGGTTGAAAAAATAACGAGTTTCGTGTTTTGCAAATTACTCGAAAACTATTAATATCTAAGAAATTTTAAAGAGAGATTCTTAAAGAGGAAGTTTCCAATAAAAAAGTCCCAACTCCTCTATTATTAATAATTTTAATTTAATGTTGAAAATAGAGCATGTCGCGGCGAATACTAAGCCGTTACGATGCTCTGAAACCGGCCGTAATAAGTAAAAATATTTTTTTATGTTATTAAATATTAATTTAAAAATTTAAAAAAATTATGGTATTATTTAGACACTTAAAGGAACAATATTCCGTTGGAAAAAAATTGTTTCACAGATTTTTCATAAAATGAGCCTTTTGTTAATTAACAGTCGGATAATTGTTAAACAAAAGCCACTAAAATTATTTCGCTTCGTGGAGACCTTACGTCAACTATACTTTATGGGATTATGAGATTACGATGTTTTTAATTGTTATAGTCTATTAGTTATTGATTATTTAATCTAACAGAAAACCGAAAAATGAAAAAAAGAGGTTGAAAATTTTTTTTATTAATCTTAATTATTATTACTGTTTTTATATTAAAAAATACTATAAAATTACATAAACTTTAAATTTTTATTGCTATTTGTTTAAACAAATTTTATAAACAAATATATAAATTACGTATTTTTGAAAAAACTTTTTTTGACATTATATTTATAAAATATTGATTAAAAAAATTTTTTTTCTTAAGGAAAATTCTTTAATTGTTTATAATCATTTTTTTCCTTTTTTCATTATTTAAACAAATTAATAAGAAAAAAATTGTATTCTTAAAATTTATTATTTGCAATTCTCTACAAGATGTAAAAAATAATTTTTTTTTTGTTGTTAATTTATTTGTTTATTTAATAAACAATTTGTTATTAACTAGCGCCGAATGTGTTTATGTTCTTTTTAGATAGAAAAAAAATAACAAAAACAACCGTATACATAAAAATGTAAAAAAAATTAAATTTAAAATTCTATAAAAAAATATAAAGAAATTGTTTTGACATGTTTATGTATACGGTTGTTTTTATTTTTTTTTCTGTCTAAAAAGAAATATAAACACATTCGGCGATTGTTAATAAAAAATTGTTTATTAAATAAACAAATAAATTAACGACAAAAATTTTTTTCTTTTTTCCATCTTGTAGAGAATTGCAAATAATAAATTTTAAGAATAACATTTTTTTCTTAATAATTTGTTTAAATAATGAAAATAGGAAAAAAATGATTATAAACAGTTAAAAATTTTTTTGACAAGAATTTTTTTTTTAATCATATTTTATAACAAATATAATTGCAAAAAATTTGTTTAAACAAATAGCAATACAAATTTGAAGTTTATGTACTCTTATAGTATTTTTGAATATAAAAACAGTAATAATAAATAAAATTAATGAAAGAAATTTTTCAACCTCTCTTTTTCATTTTTTAGTTTTTTGTTAGATTAAATAATTAATAATTAATAGACTATAACAATTAAAAACATCGCAATGTCATAATCCCATAAAATATAGTTGACATAAGGTCTCCACGAAGCGAAATAATTTTAGTGGCTTTTGTTTAACAAGTATCCGACTTGAAATATAAACGCAAACTCTTAAAAAATTTGTTAATTAACAATAGGCTCATTTTATGAAAAATCGGTGAAACATTTTTTTTCCAAAGGAGTACTGTTCCTTTAAGTATCTAAATAATACCATAATTTTTTAAAAATTTTAAATTAATATTTAATAAGATAAAAAAATATTTTTACTTATTGCGGCCGGTTTCAGAGCATCGTAACGGCTTAGTGTTCGCCGCGCGGAGCTCTATTTTCAACATTACATTAAAATTATTAACAAGCTAAAAACGTACTCTTCGCCTGTGCACAGAACTTTTTATATAATTGTTACACATTTACACATTCTATAGGATACTCTTCGCAGTTTTCTTGTAAACAATGTTAGTTTTTGGACATCCTAAATTTGGTGATACCATCTTTGCTGTGAAAAAAATTATATGAAAAAAAAAATGAAAAAAAAAAATACTCAACCTGTGGGGGATTCGAATACGGGACCTTTGGATTGCAATGCAAAACTTAAACCGCTGCGCCACCACATATTGCTAAGAAAATTGATTGTCTGTAATATATATCTTTCAACAGTCATATATTCCAACTCCTATTTCTATGAAATATATTAGTAAAATTCATAAACAAACAAAAAATATATTATGGAAATAATATTTCGCAAGATTTCCATTTTAGTACAAGCGACAAAAATTGAAAAAAAATATTTTTTTAATTAAATAATTAATAACTTTTTTATTTACTGATCGATTCTCTTCAAAAACAATAGGGTTCTTCCTCTAGCTAACACTAACTTACTTTCTAAATTTCAATACAATCGGACTTTTCTTTCTTAATTTATCGTGATTACAAGAAACGTGACGGACGGACGGACATACGGACATTTTGAAAGTTGTTCAGAATTCGTTCACTAACACAATGATATGAAATTTTTTTCTCTACGAACGATATTTACGATTTTAGAAATGTGCCGATCAAATACAATATACTCTTCGTTTTTGCGAAGAGCATAATAATAGAGATAGAGTTTCGGGAGCTGGGACTTTTTTATTGGAAATCTCTTACTCTTTGAGAATCTTTCTTTAAAATTTCTTAAATATTAATAATTTTCGAGTTATTTACAAAAAACGAAACTCGTTATTTTTTCAATCTTCATTTGTTTATAACTTTTGCAATTGTTTATGTGCGGGTTTGAAACTTTTGCACGTTTTTCTAGACGTCATTCCGAATCCAATGAGCCCTCACTCATATTTTTATGAGCTTTATCAAGCATTAACACGGCTTTGAACTTGTGAACTAGTCTATTAACCAGTAGTACAACTTTGAGAGATATCCCGAGCTATTTTCTATTTGTTAAAGATAGCTAATGACCACGCTACTGTACACACACCAGCAATTTTGCGAGACAAGGTTCTCGTGTAAGTGGATATAACCTAATATAACTTAGCTGTAATGAAATAAAGCTATATAGTAACATATGCACTTTATCTAATACTTTTTACGACGCAATAAACAGTAGAAAATCAGTTAAAATTCAAGTTATGTTCATTCCAGTTGCACCAGACACTTTACCGCCGTATGTCTGAGATATCAGAACGCCAACTGTATATTCCTGACTTTTATTTTTTCCTTTACAGACTGTAGACATAAAATTTACCATTACAAAGATGAATAATGTTCCGGGGGTTATAACACCGACGAAGACCTTCATATATCTCTTATAGATACCGCCATAATCTCTGTTCTAAAATCTATTCACACATGGTGGTGAATTCAATCGGCGTGCCCAGAGATGATATAATTCTCTTTCTGCAAAGCCAGATTGGATAGTCGAATAGATTTACTACTTAAATTCTCTGTCGTTTCCTTTCGTGTAACATCTTCAGTAATGGACAGCGTTATTTTCTGAGAGAGCACAATAACGCGCACGCAGGCAGTAGTTATATATTGGCGGTGGGATGGCGTTATCACTTGTAATGGATGGCTGGCCCTTATATTTATGATTCCCTTCATATTACCTAACTTGAAGCACTCTGTTAAGTACACTCATTTCGTTTGATTGCGTCTATTGTCAAAATTAAACAATGATTTTGCAAGAACTACCTATAGTATAATCAAAGATAACTGGCCTCGCAAAGAATGGCTAAAGTAAACAAAGAGTGCTGAAAGTAGCTGTTCACTTTGTATACTTTGCGGTAAGAGTATATCAAGTTTCATCTTTGGTAATAACGACGACTACTTACTAAATATTACTTTTCTGTGTCAAAGGGTTTTTTTTATTTAGCGTCAGCAGACAGACAAATTGATGAAATTTAAGTACACAAAAGTCTTGTATTTCAATGGTACATTCACCCGAATTTTTTCAGATTTTTTTTCAACTTCTTTATTTCCCCTTCCCCACTTTTAGGAATTTTCGAGTGGCCATATCTCGAAAAATATGCATTTTTCGAAAAAAATCACAAGACTAAAAACATCTTATTTTGGGCCAAAAATATATGTTTTTTTTTTTCATTTTTGACCTAATTCCACAGTTTACGGAAGCCGTGATGAAAGGGGTGTTTTCTACCCCTTCCGATCATTTCCTACTCTAATCTTTTTTTTCAACTTTTTTATGAACGTCACTACAAACACATTGCAAAGGTTTCATCAAAATCCATTCATTAGCACTCAAATTAGACTGGATTAAGTGTTCTCTATGGCATAACAGCACACATCCTTTATTACTTCCACATCCAGTGGAAGTATAGTAACGACAAAAAAATTTTTAAAAATTTTTATTGTTCAAATAGGCTTAGATTGTCATGAAACGTCGAGATTTCAAGTTTGAGCGAAAAAAAAATTTCTGTCTGTCGGTCTGTAACTTTTTTTGTGCGCACGTTTACTCTGGAACCGTTTGAGATATTGACTTGAAATTTGGTACACATACTTTAACGAGATCTAGAACTAGATTATATTTTCATCTTGTTCCGTCGAAGGATTGGGGGGTAAATTGGGGTAAATTTGGAGTAAATAGGTAAATCAAGCAGGTAAGAGTTCATAAAATTGATATTTAGTATAGACAAGAGAAGCTAAGGTCTCAAAAAATATTTTGGCATTAGCCACCCCCATTACCACCCCCACCCCATTATTAAAGGGGATGAAAAAAATGTGATTTAGTGTGTGTACAAGAACCAGAAACCTCAAAATATTTGTTTACTTTATCCACCCCACTACCGATGTGGGGTATCGTTTTATGGGTTTTTGGGGTAGAGGATTTCAAATATATTATTAAAGTTCCATAAACAATTATTTCCAGATACAAAATTTTTTCGTTGTGTGACTTGGATAGAAAATCCGGATGTGGAGTAGTGATTCCTTGGGCAGCGGTTTTTTATTAGTAAACACCTAAAAGGTATAAAAAGTCCAAATCAGTCAGTTCTATAGTTCATCACTTATTTATGAAAGTATAAAACATTAAAATTAAGTAGTACCTACTGAATATTTTTTTATTCATGCTTATAAATTATAATCATGTATATAATAAAATAGGAATATATACAGAAAAACAGAGTGGCAACGCTGTTATCTTGTTATGAGTTGACAACAATCGGCCGAACATTTTTTGTTCCGTCTGCTTTGTTTATTTTTTGTGATTGTGATTCGGTAGCGTTGTGTTTGGTAATTTAACGTGCCTTTTCTTTAATAATATTTAAAAACTTGTGTTAAATCATGTGTTGGTGCATCAAATCGTTAATATTTTGGTTCAAGCTTTAAAGGTTAGTAGTATATAATGATATCAAATGCTTTCTGTATGTATTATAATATGCAAATACCTACTTTATTAGTTTAGCCTAGAATTTAAGTTTTAAACTTATTTATAAATCTTATTAGACTTGAAATATATTTTCTTATTAGTAAAGTGACAGAACTTACAATTAACTGTGCAGTCTAAACACAAATAATAATGTGGTAAAAATAGAAAGAAAAAAAAATAGAAAAATTAAAAGACATTTCGACAATATTTAAAAGAAATTTATTTCGGGTACGTCTTTGCTGTGGTAATCTACATTTTTCAAGGAAAGTATATGAACAAATTTATACTACGATTTATCGTGTACCTGTACTTGCCTTGTTACTACATTTTGAAAAAAAATGTAGTATAGGTTTTGCATTTTTCCACTGGACCATCGAAATCCGAAAAAAAGTCGGATCGAAATGAAAGTCATATCTATCGACTCGAGAGCGAATTTAGAAAATTCCGTCCTGTCGGTCTGTCTGTCGGTCTGTCACGCTCAGCCCCCCTAATCCGTTTTTAGATTTCGATGAAACTTGGGTGGTTAATAAGAGGCCTTTAGAAAACCTTAACGCTGGAAGCTCGGCTCCGTTCGGAAACCGGAAGTACCCGAGACGTTTCAAGTTTTTGGGAAAAATTGAATAACTCGGTAACGGACAGTCGGATCGAGATATTTCAAAAAAGAGATGGTGCCGCTAGCAACGATCTACAGATAAGTATACTGGAGACAATGTCGAAAAATAAATGGAAATTGAATTTTTTTGCGAAAAACTGGTTTTCTCGAAATCGGGCTAGGAAGCACGATAACTGTCCAGGATATCATCGATTTCGATGAGATTTGGTGGGATCGAAGGTACACGGCCACAAATGAAGCATTTTGCTGGCGGCCCGAATCAGTTGACCGCAAGTATTTTTTCCAAGGCCGAGTATGATTTTCCAAAGAAGTTGATAACTCCCCAACCGAAGGTCCGATTTTGATTTTCAAAAATGGCGATTGTAGGGCTCGATTAAATCTATTAGGTGACGTTTGTGAGAAATTTGACAAAACAAAAGCGAATCTACAAATCCTGGAAAACTTAATTTTTTTGATAGATTCTACAAATACCCGACAGTTTCCTAATGAAAATCGAAAAATAAGTATTCCATCGATCAATCTCTATAACCGGTATAAGGCACGGACCTTTTCGGACAAAAAATCTGAAATAAAGTTTTTCGAAAACTTAAAAATAAACGAGTTATTTACAAAGATGCATGACCACAATATAACCGATGCCCTTTCTGTATTTCAAAATGTAGTTAGCCTTTACTTTAGTCAATGCAAAAAGAAAAAAAAGGTACTGAGTCAGCCCAACAGGGATAAAATCATATCAAAATGTAGTTTTTAGCTTGTTATTAAATTTTTCATTATTTTTACTTCGAATTTTTCTCGGATTTTCACGTTTCAGACTACTTATGTAAATTATGAAAATTAAAGTCTTTTAATTTCGTCGGTTAGTCTGTGTATGTGTCGATCTAGTGTCTATCTGCTGGTGCTATATTTGCAAAAATTTTTGCAGAGAAAAATAATATTTGGTAGGTAGTTGACGCTATTGCCACCCTAAAAAAATATAATTAAAAAAAAATGTGCCAGAAGACAGTAATTTTTGACATGTGGTTAACACAACTGCTAAAGTACAAAGCTGATATACTTTTAGCGAGGAACATACAGGATGAACAATATAAAAAAAACCGCTGCCCAAGGAATCACTACTTCCACATCCAAATTTTTTTATCCAAGTCACTCACAACGAAAAAATTTTGTATGTGGAAATAATTGTTTATGGAACTTTAATAATATAATATTTGAAATCCTCTACCCCGAAAACCCATAAAACGATACCCCACATCGGTAGCGGGGTGGGGGTGGTAGTGGGGGTGGATAAAGTAAAAAAACATTTTGAGGTTTCTGGTTCTTGTACACACACTAAATCACATTTTTTTTCATCCCCTTTAATAATGGGGTGGGGGTGGTAATGGGGGTGGCTAATGCCAAAATTTTTTTTGAGACCTTAGCTTCTCTTGTGTATACTAAATACCAATTTTATGGACTCTTACCTGCTTGATTTACCTATTTTTCTCAAATTTACCCCAATTTACCCCCCAACCCTTCGACGGAACAAGATGAAAATATAATCTAGTTCTGGATCCCGTTAAAGTACATATGTGTACCAAATTTCAAGTCAATATCTCAAACGGTTCCACAGTAAACGTGCGCACAAAAAAGTTACAGACAGACAGACAGACCGACAGACAGAAATTTTTTTTTCGCTCAAACTTAAAATCTCGACGTTTCGTGACATTCTAAGCCTATTTGAACAATAAAAAAAAAAAAAATTGTCGTTACTATACTTCCACTGGATATGGAAGTAATAACTAAAACACGTTCATTGCTGTGTAAAAGTAAAAGAAAATTCCGTTCAAGCTTTAGTTGGCTTTCTGCTATAAATTTTAGTTTTAAAATGTTAGGTGATACTCGTTTTACAAAATTTTGCATATATACAGTGTGTTCAACATAAGAGTGTAACATCCTTATAACGTTTTAGTTTTTATCCAATTTGAACCAAATTTTTGTCAAACGATAGAACACATAAGGGTCTACATATGACCTAAAAGTCATTAGCCACAACTAATATATTATTAATTAATCGTTAGTCATAACTGATTAGTCGACTAAAGAATGCCCATCTCGGCTTACCAGGTTACTTAAAATTGGTTGTTTCATTGTAGAAAAGAAACCATACAAAAGAATGCTTTAAGCATAAATTTAATTTAGCCTCCCCATTATTTATTTTTTAATATTAAGTTCATTCGGATATGAAATATAAAATTCAATCAAAACGTACTGAAACTTTCCCTGAACATTCTTTAATTTCCACCCGCCAAATCCGAAAAATAAATGCCTGCTCGACCGCCTTGCGAACCAGATCCTATCCGTAAGATTTGCAGACGTTGTAAAAATAAACCGAAGGAATTAAAAAGTTTTTTCGATTATTTGTTGATGGGGTGGGAACATTTCGCGAAGGTAATGAGGGCGGCCGGCTACCCTGGGTAGGCTAAACTGCTAAGTGATTAGACTCGACACGTGCAAGGGCCTCCTGAGAAAACGGTGATTGATTGAGGCTGCAAGAAAAAATGAAGTTGGAATTTACAGTGCAGGGTGCTATTTATCTTTATTACAAAAGGGAAGCAATTTGTAAACCGACTCGAGATTATATCGCTGATATCGCTGTTCTAATCTAGAATGCGCTGTGCCAAAATATCATCGCGCGACTTGCGGCAGCTGTTATCGAGAGAAAAAACGCGCGGTAACGACGTTAATGGATGCCTTATTGAAATCGAAGTCTTTTGTTGATGCTGCGATTGAGACTCGTTGCGTCTGTTGTTGCTTAGTTTGCTCTGGATGTTAATTAATTCGAATAGTGGAGTGAATAAAGCTGAAAATCGAAACAAAGAAAGTCATTGTTTTGCTGGAATTTGAAGTATAGTAAAAAATATTCTTTTAGTCCAATGCAATTAGGTTTATACCTCGGAACCCATCTATAGTGAATGCGTTTGAATGATTTTTTTTTTGTTGGAGTTCTAATGCCATAAACTAAAAAGTTTACCCACTGAAAATTACCGCAATTTCGAAAATTTGTAAATTAAAAAAAAAAAATAACATTTTTAGAAATCTCAACAAAAAATACAATTATCGGAATTTTTAAATATTTATTTTAAGAAAATAATGATTGTTACAGTTTTCGAGGTTGTTTATACTTTTTTGTTTGTAACTTTTTTAGTTTTCAGTATAAAAGGTCGTAATACGTCTCAATCGAAAGAAAATTTTAATACTTTTAATTTTTACAAGAATAACAATTTTTCACACAATTAGGAAGTTTCCATTTTCTCATTTTCTCGTAATAAATAGTCGTAAAAATCTAAAAAATATCTGTAATTTTTTAAAAAAATTATCTCTATAAATAAAAAAGTTATGGTCCTTCCAAGTTTAAAATGCTGCGATTATCTGGGCTGAGGCTCGATTACGTCACAATACATGATTCCGCCAACAGCGAGCGGGCGCGGGCACCTTTATACTCGCTGGCAGGCACCGACAGTTTATAGCCAGCTTGCATTTGAGAGCCGAAAAAATTGCTAAAACATGCAATTTTGGCACGTTCATATTTTTCGAAAAACACCATTGAACGAATCAAAAGTGACATTTTGTGACATTTCAGAAAATCGAGCACACTAAATAAAGGGAACGGTGGACTTCTCTCCCCACCTCTTTCCACCTCATTCCCACCTCTTTCCACCCCTTTCCCACCTCTCCCCACCCCTTTCCCACCTCTCCCCACCCCTTCCCACCTCTTTCCATCACATTCCCACCTCTTCCCACCCCTTCCCCACCTCTTCCCACCCCTTTCCCACCTTTTCCCACCTCTTCCCACCCCTTTCCCACCTCTTCCCACCCCTTCCCACCCCTTCCCCACCTCTTCTCGTCCCTTTAGCACCTCTTCCCACTCCTTCCCCACCTCTTTCCACCTCTCCCACGTCCGCCATATTGAATTTAGAATGACGTCACATACTTTATCGTATTTTACTCTTCAAACCAAACTTTCATTTGATACCCATATCAAGGGGGTTGTGACTAAAAAGCCAATCCGCCATATTGGATTTAGAATGACGTCACATTGTCTATCGTATTTTACTCGTTAAACCCTTTCATTTGAGACCTATATCAAGGGGGTTGTGAGTAAAAAGCCGATCCGCCATCTTGGGACGTCCGCCATATTGGATTTAGACCGATAATGGCTATACTATGTTGCATTGTTACCAGACTTATACACGTGTGCCAAATTTCAAAGCTCTAGCTTAATTAGAACTAGTCGAAATTCAGCTTGCAAGATTTGACCTAAACTAACAAACAAACATACAAACATTGCAAGTTAAATAAAAGCTTTTAAAAAAAGGTGTAAAATCGAGCATTATTTACAAAGGTATGTATACATTTTGAACCCTCACTCATTCCTTACGTGGAACACTAAATTGTAATCAGTGCAAATGAAGCAGGTTATGGGCCATCTATTTTTAACAGACAAATATGAATTTATTTTGCCCGTGAACTGTATTAAATATGACATTTCTGGAATATCCGTTAACTTCGCACGTTAAAACGGGAAATGGGGATAAGCGCATATTGTGTTTTTCCCTTTGAACTTCTCCCATATGCAAAGTGTATTGTAAAACACATTTTTTCTGACAGGGCGTGCAGGATGCGAAGATGAATTTATTATTTATATCCCGCGGGATCCTTGTCCCTTTTCATGAGATAACAAGCATTATAATATTTTTATATAAACATTCGCACCTCGGTTTAGGAGCTTCTAATGGATTTTATATAAATTTTACAAATAGAGCATCGCCGTGGAAAACATAACGGCTCGTGTTATTCTTTTGGAAATCTTTTCTGACACGTACCGTACGGAACTGAATTATTTATTAGCGTATAGGCATTTTAGCGGGCGAAAAAATATTCATGGAACACCGTATTCAGAATGTATCGGAATTTATGATGCCGTTCGAATTAATAATTTTTCTTTCTCTCATATTAATGCAAAATTTGAAAAAAAAACTTTATATACAGGGTGTTCCTCGAGTAACTGTACTGTAAGGGAAGAAAGAAGACGTCGAGCTGATTTCGAAACACCTCCAAATGTACCCCTTGCAGCCATTAGTCACTGATATACAAGAGACTTTCTAATTACTTTAGTCAAATTAGGACTAAAAAAATTGCAATGCGAATTGTCGGGTCAGGGCAGTTTTTTGTTTTAACGTGTTCAGGGGATCAACTTAAGTTCACAGTTTAGTTTTGCAGTTTTTGCGAGGTCGACGTATTGTTTATTTATATTAATTTAATCTTTTAAACCATTTTTTCCATCGGTTTTCTTTGAATATCTCGAAATTAATAAGTCCTATGGAAAACAACAAAAAGAAGGAAAATGTTCGTTATAAGCTACAATAAAGGCACATAAACTATAATTAATTCCAATTGTTATTATTATTTAAAAAAAAATTGAATATTGCAAAATTATGTTTCTAAACAAATCACTGTCCTTTCAAAAATAATGGATAATATTCAAACACGCCTTTGCTCGTTTTTTTATTTCACCTCTTAATACTTTGCCAACGCTAAAATTGAAAAGTCCACTTAGTAGTATACTTAATAGTATATCCCCAATTCCTCCATGTGTCGCAAAACGACTGAAAATAAAAAAATTAAAATATTTTTCCATCAGTCATTATCCGGCTATTTTCGAATTTTCACTTTTGGTACCCCACGTCTCTGCAACCCGCGTCTCTTTTCGTGCTACTTTACGGCGCTCATGCCTTAAATATAGTTAGTTATTTCTAAAATGTCCTTTTCAATAAATTTTTCCTAAGTCGATATTTTACTATTTTCTGACTGATCGATTCCTAGAGGCTACCAGCACTGTTACAAATTTAGCGAAGGCGCCGCGCCGGTGATATACATTTAAAAACTTGGTTTTAGATTTATTGGAAAGAGTAGTTTGTCGAGAATGTTTTTAGCAAGGTTTCATCTGGGTAGACATTCCGAAAGCTGCACATCATCAGTAGAGAATAAATTATTCACGCGTAGCTCTCTGATGTTTGTTATTAAACAAATTAATTGCAAAATACCAGTTTTTGTCAAATATATCTTAAAATATTTTTTTCTTTCAAAATCAAATTGCTCCATCCGAAAGTACGAGAAATTTCACATAAAAAATGTATATGAAGTTTTTTTGTACGATCAAAAATGTAGGCTCCAGATTTTTTTGTTTAACTCACGAAACGCGGCGACACGTAAGTACGGGCGCGCTACACTAAATTTGTTGTAACTTTTGAACTAATTAATGAAATTGACCTCACAAGACCATTTAAACAAGAATGCTGCGAGTACATTTAATGTAGCAATATCTGTACTTAAAGTATTTGACAAATAAGTTATAGACAGAAATTTAAAAAATAACGTAAAAATTAGAAAAAAGTTAATAAAAGTAACAATCTTCGAAATGCTGTATCTAGGTTTCTATTTGTCGTATAGAGACTTTTACCAGCCACCATTTCAACGGGCTTAAGTCAGCTTTCATTTTAATATAATAATGTGTATACCTAAATTCACTCAGAAAAAAGTTACAGGACGAAATTTGAAAAAAAATAGTAAAAATTAGCAAAAAAAGTTAAAAGTTGCAAACTTTGAAACGCTCAGTCATTATTAATCGTAAAAATTTTTAAAAAATCTGATTTTAATGGGCAAAACGCCTTCTTTTTTTATGCAGCAATATCTATGCCTAAATGTACCCGAAAAAAAGTTACAGGCTAAAATAAAAAAAAAATAAAAAATTGCATTTTTTCGTTTTTTTTTTGTTTTTTTGACGTATTTTTGTAAAAAAAAAATGGCTTCTGAAGGTGCCTTTTCGATTGGAAATTTAATTCTCTACAACTTTTCTATTGACGTGTTTCTAGGAAAAATGCATAGTTTTCGACTAAAACTCAAAAATGTGAAAAGTGGACCTTTTTACTTCGATCTTAAATGGTAGCACTTCGCGGTTTTCTCATATTTTGGTGTCAATTGAACATAAGAAACAATAAAAACCCTTTAACTTTTTAGTTTCTTTCTACAGTACATAGACAATAGACTAATATGAGGTCGGAACATAAGGAGATTTGTGATGCAATCAGTAAAAACTCTACCATTTCTAAAATTTTTAAGATAAAAACCTGGGTCTTTCACATTTTACCCTTGAAGTAATTTATAAAAGATCCGATCAGTGAAAAAAATCTCAAAAATTTATTTTTGAAGATGTGCACTTCCAAAATTTCAAAATTTTGAGAAGCTTGAGAAGTGTACTTTAAGATGTTCAAGGGGGTTTACCTTAAATATTACAATAACACTCTTTTTTTACGAAAATTAAAAAAAAAATTTGCTCGAAAATTCGTGAAATTATAGGTAAAATAAAGGTTAATAACTCTTATAAAAAATTATTTAGCCCTACCCAGCATACGTTTATAGTAGGACCTCAAACTAAGTAAATCTGATGGAAACAAAATTTTTGGTGTATAAACCTATACTTGTCACGAAATATTGAAAAAAATAAGTTTTTTCGGTAAATCGACTCAGTGTTCATTGTTTCTAAAATTTTTATCCTGTTTAAAATATCGAAAACATATTAAAAATATTCACGTGGTACAGGGCTATTTGTGCCGGATCTGATTGCGCAAACCGTCAAATATTTTTGGAACAAGAGCAGAAACAAGAAGAGCAGGTCGAACCTTCATTAACTGAAGAAATCCATATTTAAAAATAAATTTATATCATCAATTAATTTGAATATTTATTATGTTTAATAAAAATCTTTTATTTTGCGTAAACCATTTTTACTTTTTATATCGAGATATATTATTTTTTTGAGACCTCACCAATACCATTTTGAATATGTAAATCCGAGCAAAATTTGTTTGAAATTTATCGAGTTACGTCATTTTTAATGAAATTTTTACCAAAAAGTCGGCCATATTGGATCAGCCATTTTGTATTATTACTTTTTGACATCATAATCTGTTTCAAAGACCTCGAAAACCCCTTATACGTCAATTTGAATTAAATTGCTTATAAATTTCACAACTTATAATAATATTGTAAAAAAAAAAGTTTTTTTGTTTAAATATATAATGAACAATTTCCTCACGATTATATGTTTATTACTTTTTATTTTAAGCTATGTAAAGGTGATATCAAAAGGTTTCAGGAAGATCGAAGCTTCTGTAATTCTGAAATAATGCATATTTTCAGCCTCCATTAACCTCCACTATAGTGTCTATCGTTTTTTATTTATTTGACGAATTTCTGACTTAATAATTTCTTGTGCAAATCGTTGATTTACCTGATTTCATCTCGCATGGCATTAATTATATTAACACGATAAATTCGCCTATTGTTATCAAGTAATGTATGATTCTAATTATGTCAGACCCGCCAACAAATGTATTTAAGCGAGATGAGATCAACTTTAACTTACACAACTACTTATAATAGATTCATATCCAGCGTACTTAAGAGACAAGTATAATACACGAAATTTAATGTGACATTAGAGGACTGCTTAAATGGTACATCAAGTAGAGTTAACATTTAGTTCTCTTTGAATTTAACGCGAATTTTACTATTATACTGCCAGTTTCGAGACTGAATATACAAGATAAGCTACTGTCATTTTAAATGAGGGGTTGCGCAAACGGGGATAGATATATACGCTGATATACATGACCTCTGTCACGATTCGGTGGCAATCGATACAAACAAGGCCCCATAGATAACATGCCCGGTCATGTTATCTGCATCGCTATGTTATTTTGTTATTTATTACCTGTTTACTGCCTCATAAGAAAACGAGAAGTTATTTACAGAGTTCTCGTAAATGTATTGTTATGAAACTGGAGAATACGACTGGAGCGATTGAAGCTGAGAGTAATTTTATTTGTTGAAATTTATTGCAATTAAGCCATTAACACGAAGAACAATGCTGGATGCAGACTTTATACTCATTATACCAGGTGCCACAGACTAGAGACTCCCCCCCCCCCCCCTATATTTCCTTTATTTTTTAACTTATCTATTTGAAATTTGGGGTAAAAATCTATAATTTATTGAACAGTATGAGCCACCACCTTCCCATTTAAAAAAAATTTGTTGGTGAAAAAGTAATTTCTTCAATTTTGGAGGCTTCGTAAATAGTTATGAATGAAATTCGGTGTTTTCACAAATTTTAAAATTTCATTGACTGTAAAGGTAATACTTAATTGTAACTAAAAACATTTGAATTAAGATTTTACCGTCCAAAACACTAAGCCATATTGTTGACGTCATCGGTCATATTGATGGTAAACACCTAACCTCAAAAATACGTATCTTTTAAAAATGTCCGAGTAATATGTCACTATTATGAAAACTTCCGCTTGGTTCTCGTACTTTCAACTAAAATCTTGTTCAATGTAATGTTCATAAAGTTTCAAATATCTTCTCCCAATAAAACAAGGCGATTTTTGTAGATTGGAAATCCAACCTATAATTAGCAGCTCGTTTTTAGTAATCAACAATACTGAGACATCATTTGCGTCAATTTTTAAATGTTTGCTTGGAGCCATACTGGTTTCAAATAAGAAGTGCGGATACAATCGTTAAAGATGACAATAAACTTAAAAAACCTAAAAGTTGAGGTTATGTTAGTTATATTAATGCAACCGATGATGTCATAGCCCGTTTTGTATAATACCCGTTCAGTTATTCAGTTTTTTTTATTTATTTGTTGAAATTTTAAATTGATAAATGAAAGAATGGTGTTTAAATATTGGTAAGTGCTTTAATGTATGGAGTACTTCATTTTAATAATATCAAAAAAGCAAATTTGCATACAGTGAATACACCTAATTAAACGAAAAGTTATCCCTTGCACTTTACCTTCCGTAGAACAAATGTTGGTATTCCAAAGCACTCTAGACGAATATCTTAAATATTTCTTGACATATCGGACATTAAATATGCTCCAAACATGCATATAGGTATTTTATGGTTATTGAAGGAAGCGCAGTAATTACTCTTACGCAGTAGGCTGTGACTGATGATACCATTACATCATTGTGGCTGTTTGACATTTCGTATTATTATTTGATCGAAATGGGTTACACGGAAGCAGAAAAACTTGATATATTTTAAGAATAAAAATAAAATCCTGAGATGAATAATATTTTATAACATAAAATAACAACGAAAATTTTACAACAGCCTCAGCATTAGGTTCATCAACTATTAAATTTGTTTAAAATGCCTACCATTATTTAAAATACAAAGCTTATCCTTTTCATTAAATTATTTAAAAAATTAGAAGTAGAGTTATTATTGTCCCTGTTTCCCTAATTTCAGTTTTAATTATTTCAACATTCTGACTAAAATCATAATTCACTTTGTCCTTTAAATACCCCCACAAAAATGCATCCAAAGGTGGAGAGTTGAATGCTCGTCATTCCATGAGTTGACTTCACTTATTCACTCATATTCATTAAACAATGATATTAAAAAATATACATACTCTTCATTTCTCGAAGGGTATAATGATATTGATATGGTTTCACTAGGATCGTGTACAGATATTGAGAAGTACTGTAAATGTTTAATCCGTTTTATATTCCGACAAACTTTTGTTTAATTTAGTCGTAAAATGCCGCGTATAGAAAGCTCAGATGTAATTGTTAATAAAATCTGTCACTGACTTTTCTAGTCCAATTATTCCCGAATAAATTGTTTACAGAACGATGGATAAATTCAAATACTCGCTTTGTGAGTTTTCACATCAAAGGATTTAAATTTTATCTTTGCTTCCATTTATATTGTAAATTGAAATATAATATATTTACTAACTGAACAGAAAACAATTTCTCTAAACAATGCTTTGTTTCGAATGGTATACAAAAGTATTTTTAATTCCATTTGCCGATCAGACCTTGAACTAGCGCACCTGCTCCAAACAAACACTTTTTGATATCTGACCCGTGAAATGGGATAACTGGTAGCTTACTTCGGGGCTCGCTGATTGATTTAGATCGTCGGTTGGCAAGTAGACTTTTCAATTAAATTTTTATAACAAACTGTTGAGTGTATAGTCCAGTGCATTTGGATGAGAAAGGTGCGTTATCACGGATGGCTAACTCGAATTTAAAAATTATGTAAAAATTGTAAAAAAAAATATAGAAATGTATTACTTTGTGGTTTTTGAGGTCGGTGATTACGCATTTCGACACAAAATTAATGTTTTATTTCAATATTTATTACATTTATTCAGTATCTTATGAAACATATTACTGTCACATATTACGATATTACACTTACAGAGCAACAAACGAGCAAGCAACAGAGAACTTTAGAAATGTAGCAGACATTCTGGCAAAATCAGACATAAATGTTCACTTGAACGAATTTTGGATGAAAAAGAAAAGGTAATAAAAACCACACATCGATTTAGGCGTAAACACTTCATTGCCATATTTGCTGACAATAATATCCACAACACTTAAGTCTTTAGACCTAAATCAAAGTGTGATTTTTATTAATTTTTCTTTTTAATATGAAATTCGTTCAAGTGAACGTTCGAAACTTCAGGTACATGAAACAAATCCGAACCAAAAATCAATTTAAGTTTTCTCCGAGCGTCATAACTAATCAGAAAACCTTAGAAAACTAAATAATTAAAAAAAAAACGCTGAGTGATGACAAAAATAAACAATATAACATGTAAAAGAAACAATATAGGACAACCATTTTCAAAGAGAAGAAAATACAAAATATATTAAGAAAAAATCTAAAAATAAAAGAAAGACGTTATAGCAAATTGTGAATTCACACTTAAACAAAACCAAAACATCCTCTAATAAAATAGTTTTGAATCAAATGATAAAATTATAGATAACAACATGATAAAATATAGATTAGCAAATAATTTTACAGAAATGTCAAGGGAGTCCACGAGCCCAGAGTTAAACAGATGCTTTAGCCCATTCTAGTAGTTATGTAATGGGAGTTTTCTTTGCCATCTTGAATGCTTTTGACGCTTTAGATTTGCCTTTTCTTTCACACAAACTAAATATAGTGTTGGAAACAATCTAAATAAGTGGATTGTATCATACCTCACTGATAGGAAAATTAGAGTCAAAATAGAAAACTCTCTCTCATATAAACAGGAGTTAAACATTGAAACACCCCAGGGTAGTGTGCTGGGTCCTCTGATCGTGGTATATGTAAATGATTTTTCAGATCACATAAACTCTGTAAATGCTAAATGCTTACATGTTTGCTGATGACACATCGTTTATAGATATGGCAGAAACTTTTGAACAATTAGAAAGACATTTGAACAATATTTTATATTTGTTTAATGATTGATGTTTTAGAAATAGACATAAATTATGACAAAACAGTTTGCATTCATTTTACAACAAAACAAAAATGGAGTTATAAAAGTTACAGCTGTTGAAAAGATTGATGAATTTAGGGTATTCGATTTTTGATTGGACTATTTTCTCGATTTTCGTGAAAATAATAAGTAAATTGTTATAAAAAAAAATCTGATATAACATCTGAAAGTGTTGATATCTTATTAATAATAAAATGTTGATATATTATTTATTAGCAACATTAACACCATTTGAAATTTAACGTATGAAAAGCAGAAATATTTTTTTTTAAATTTGATATCTTTCAAAGGGTTATATTTTACAAAATAAAGTTTTGTTGCCTTTTTTCATTTCATACGTCTTGTAACTTAGTGTTTTGAGAGTACGATCCTAGAATATGAGGTCAATTAACAACAAAATGTAATACCTACAGTACACTCTCACCGAGGCGTTGCGAGGGGAAGCGAGCGCGAGAGTGTACTTGCTGCTCTCGCATCGCCCCGTGCGCCCTCGCCTTGTCTCGTTAATGCACTCGCCTGCCCTCGCAACGCCTCGCAACGCCTCGCCAAGAGTGTACTTGCTACGCTCGCATCGCCCCGTGCGCCCTCGCTTCGCCTCGCCTCGCCTCGTTAACGCTCCGATTTATGTCGGTTTTTTGGCCACGAGTCAAAAGGAACACAAGCCGCGAGGCCGAGGACACCTAGTATATTCTCACTTGCTCTCGTCTGGGGGAGCTGAATTTTTGCAAAAAGGGCAATTGTTAATTAAAAATTTGTTGCAACTTACCTAATTGATGAAAAAATTTGAAAATTATCGACCATAAAGAGCTTCCAGATGAATTCAGAAAAAAATATTACGTCGAAACGCGACAAAACTCAAAGGCAAATTTTTACTCTAATGTTTATCCAGTCATTCTAATTAATCGTACTAATTAACTAATCGCTCTAATTAAGTTCTATCCAACAAAAATCAAGTATTGTGAGAACGTGAACAAAAATAAAAACTTATTTTATTTTCTCTTGTGAAAAGTGACTTTTATTTCAAACTTAATTCATATACAGGGTGTTCAAAATTCACGGAACAAAAAGTGGGTGATAGTGCAGTGTCTTCTGTGCACGAATTAATTACAGACAGACAGAAATTGGTAGATAGATTCTTGTTTCGTTCATGGCCCGAAAAAATAAAACTTTCTTTTGGCCCAATAAGGAAGATAGGCAGGAGCTGGAGTGCACTGGAATTATGAGCAAATTAAAAGATGCATCGGTTCCAATTTCATCAAAATATTTTAAAGTTTTAAATAACGATGAAATTGACACACTTTTTAACCAAATATTTAAAAAGTAGTACGTAGTAGATTTTGTAACTTCTTGTTTTATTTCATTTTTTTAAATAGGTATTAAACATTACAATTTTGTTCTATTTTGTTTTCATTTGTTTATTTTCATATCAATTCGAAAGTTTATTATACTGTTAGTAATTAGGTCATTCTGATGACGAGAGTCATTCTGTGTCATTCCGATGATGCATTGTTAACATAATTTTTGTACTACATTACACAAAAAAACGTTTGGAAACCATACTTCTTGGAGAAAAATTAAGTAAACCTAACCTGAGAAACCTAAAATCTGGTGCCCTAAAACATCATACATAGTTTAGAAGCATTTATAAGGTTAATTTGCTTATTAATTTATTAATTTTCTTTAAAAATATGGTCTGGCTGGGTTATTAGGCTACAGATGAGGGGGTTGATTGCCGTTCTGCAAAGATTACCTCATAACTAACATATTCTGAGAATTTTATCGATTTGGATTTCTGGAATAATATTGTAACAAATATTTTTTTCTTCAAGCGTATTAAAATGTTTAAATTATGTCACCAAAAACAGAAGTAGAAGTAGGACATTGTTTTACTAGTAACAAAATGTTAGTACCAAACGCCACCGTAGTGGGCATTGTTTTACTAGTAACATAATGTTAGTTCCGATAGCGCCGCCGTAGTGGGTATTGTTTTACTAGTAACATAATGTTAATACCGAAAGCCACCGGTGGCGCGCTATCCACTAGCCACTTGTCATATTGTGTCAACATGTAAGACTGTAGTTTGAATATTTGTACATTTATGATAAATGAATTTTTGCATTTTAATACGCTTGAAGAAAAAATAGTATATATTACACGGAGTAGAACGCCTTTTTTGTGTTTCGCCCAGTTTGCGGCTTCGGCTTCGCCTCAGCCGCAAATCCTTGGCTCAACACAAAAAAAGAGTGCGTTCTACTCCTAGTAATATAATATACTATTTTATAGTCAAGGGAATATTTTGACGTCCAGTTTATGTAATTTCCTTCATGGGCATTTTTCATATGCTTAACCGGCTACACCCTTTATTAATTCAGGCATGTTTCATTGTTATACAGTGAGGTAAATAATAATAATTAAAATCACATTTAAATTTTCAACACTCACTATTTCGATGAATTGTTTTCATCCACCATCTTCTTGGTTTCCAAGGATTTTCAATTTTATATTTTTTGTATATATGCACATAATTAAAATATGCAAACGCACAATAAGCTGCAGCAGCGGCAATTTCCATGTCATTATTAGAAAATATTATTTTCAGCATAATTTTTTTCTTTAAAATGCTAGGAATCATGTCATGTAATTCAATACTTCGTCAGTATTAGCTAGAAGAGTAGTTGTTTTGATTGGTTCTCCAATAATGAGTGTTTTTAAATATTTACCTAATTAGTATATTAGCGTGCCCAGATTAGGGCAACAATATACAGAAAGTAGGTAATTTCGTAATAAATAAAAATGTGTGTAAGTTGTGATTTGCTTAATACCTAAATAATATTTTCCCATCATGATAAAAGCAAATAAATAAAATTAATTAATTGCAAAAATATCCATGTCTTTCATTCACATTACTAAAAACAGAGACATTCGCCGAGCGGTCTCGGCGAGAGTGTACACATCGCCCTCGTGCTTCCTCATCTCTTGGTAAATGTCTCGCCGAGACATTCGCCGAGCGGTCTCGGCGAGAGTGTACTGCAGGCATAAGAGTGACAACTGTTTAACTAAAATAAACAACAAATATATTGCGTAATTTAATAGTTAAGTAATAAATTAAAAGTTGTTTTTGTTAAACAAATATATACACCAATTACAAGGCAATATAACACAACCTTTAAAGTGTATTTTGATTTTCATCATTTGGTTTTGTCAGTTAAAAGTTATAACACTATTTGTGAAGCGCGCGCGCTCTCAGACTATCGAAGCGCGTTTGAAGGATGTGACGCTGAGCTCCGTTCAAAGCGTTCATTTCAATATGTCTAGCTTCGATAGTTTTGCTCAAATGACTGAATGAGTAAAATGAAAAAAATGATGTATGCATTTTTTATGTAAAATTTCCTATTTTTGTCCTATCATTTTCTGCAAAAATTCAAACTAACAAAGTTATTTTCTAAATACCATATTTGTGCACCTAATTTGTTAAATTTAAAAAATTGCACTGAGGTAAACTTTTCGGATTACCATTTTTACTATTTTTGAGAATGTCGCAAATTTTCAGCAAATTCAACAGTTTCCGAAATAGAAATCAAAATGCATTGGACTAACAGTAGATATCAATAATGCTTAATTAATGACCAGCTGCTGGTTTGGTTTATACCGTGCCATTTGTTTAGCCTGTTATTAATTCCTGATGGGTTGATTGTATCGTATCGTAAATTAACGATATGGCCACGCCGTCTCCGAAAGAAATTATATTGATGAACGAATGATTAACTTGTTTTGTAAACTAATCGAATGCATTAATTGCTTGAAATGAAACAAGCCGTTTTATTATTATGTTACCAGTTATTATGTTCTGTATGTATAGGTGCTTTTGATCAATAGCATGTATTTATCTATACGATAATACATAACAATAAAGTAGATACAATATCGACATTAAGTTAGTTCATGTGTTACAATAATGTACAAATGATAACTTGACACATTTACAAATAAAATACAAATCATAATTTATTTACATATTTTCTTTTACATATTTGAAACTTTGATTGAACGTTGGGCAAAGAATTGTCAGTATTACCTTTATGAAACAAATTGTGCTATTTGCATAACAGTTGTTTTTACTTCTAGTATTATAGAAGTAGACTTCATTTACACTCACCACTTTCGAGGGTAAATATTCAGTACCGTTTATTTAAATGCGTAGTATCTTTTTATTTACTGATAAATTGTGTCTGTTGGCGCTATATCTACAAAATTATTTAACGAAGAAAAATGATATCTAGTAGGTGTTGACGCTATTGTTGACGAGAAAATATGGCATACTTTTATCGAAAAATATGCAGGTTAGGCACTCCAAAAAAATAATATTTGAAATCGTCTACCTCAAAAACCCATAAAATGATGTGCCACATCGGTAGTCGGAGTGGGAGTGGGGATAGGGGGTGGTAGTGGGGGTGGATGAAGTAAAAACATTTTTTGAGATCTTTGGTTCTTGTACATACACTAAATCACAATTTTATTTTTTTTCACTCCCTTCAATAATAGGTGGGAGTGGCTAATGCCAAAAAAAGTTTTTTGAGACCTTAGATTTTCTTATATATACCAAATACCAATTTTATGGAGTCTCGCTTGATTTACCTATTTATCCCATTTACCCCAATTTGACCCCCAATCCGTCAATGGAATAAGATAAAAATATAATCTAGTTCCAGATCTCCTTAAAATACATACGTATATCAAATTTCAAGTCAATATCTTAAACGGTTCCTGAGTAATCGTACTCACAAAAAAAGTTACAGACAGACCGACAGCCACAATTTTTTTTTTTGCTCAAACTTAAAATCTCGACGTTTTATGACATTCTAAGAATATTTGAACAATAGAAATTTCGAAAAATTTTTTTTGCGCTACTAAACTTCCATTGGATGTGGAAGTAATAAATGAAAAAATAAATGCACTTTCAAGTGCAAGTTAGTTTTCCACTAAAAATGGTTAATGCACAAACGATATATACGACGTGAAAAAAGAAAAATATGGAGGATTACTAAAAAGATTACTATCTTTACTCCGCCAAATTTTTATGCTTATTGTGATGTTCAAGCCCCTCATAACTTGAAAAGCAGTCATAGCCGAGACTTGTGCCCATGTGAACTTTTGTTCAAAAAAGCAAAAGCTACAACATATCCAAATTTCAGACAATTCGACTGAGAGCCAATTTCCATAAGGTTGTGGGGGTCCTTTGTAATATTTTATTTGTTTAAAGATGATTTTTATAACAAATTCGGATAAAAACAAGTTTTTTTTACAAAAAATGTATTTTTTAGATAGATCATTTTTAAGGAAAATAAAATATACCATTTGATTAATTGTTTAAAAAGCTACAACATAGTTTAAATAAACTTTTTGCTTAGAACGCAATTTAAAGGAATAAATTCGCAATTTTGATTTTCATAAAATCGCAGTTTTTTAACAAATAGCTATCTATAACTTTTATCGCAGAGTGTTATACTGAAAACTAAATTGTACGAAATTAATTATCTTTCAACATTATGATTAACATTTTTTTTGTAAAGCCTTAATTTTTGAGTTAATCACCAAAAACGCGCGTTTAATTTTGACGTTTGGAGAATAAAATTCAAAATCATATCTTGGTCAATTTTTCACCAAATTGGACAGGATTTATTTCCGATTCGAGATAATTTCATAGTCTTCAAGTTATATATTGTAATATTTTTCGATAAAATCCGTAGTTTTCAAGATATTTGCAAAACACCGTTTTTTTAAGCAGTGTTGAAGAAGATGATTTCGTAATTCGACAATTTCTCCTATATCCCTGAACCAATTTAAAAAATTCTTTGATGTGCTTTTAGAGAAAACTTGATAGAATGATACCAGACTATTGAAATCAACAAATTTTTTTTTTATTTTCGCATTTTATAAAGTTGTCTCTAAATACCCATCAAAAAATTTTTTGAATCGGTTCTGGGATGTAGGAGAGATTGTCAAATTACGTTCTCCGCACCGCCCCACTGCAAATAATTCTTTTCTCATTTTTAACATTTTTCTAATTTTATTAACAATAATTCGTTTAAACGATTAATGAAGCAAAAGCATACTGCTACGTGTTTACACCCCATTTTGTAAACACCCTGTATCGTGGATCCGAAAATTATAACACCAGGGTAACACTAAACACTAATTTATTAACTTACGAGCTTATCCATTAACATTAACATTAACTGTCTGTTCTGAGCTTATCCATGCCTTTATATAAAGATGAGGGATCCAGAATAGTCTGTCATGATGTCATCACTCTCTAGATATTTCCAGAAGTCCAAATTAAAACTCCGCGCGCGCCATCTCTAGGATAATCGCCGAACCAACCAACTGAATTGCTCTTTGTTAACTGTCTACCTTTTGAACTTAAAATGAACGCTCATAGATGTCTCTGGGGGTACAAGCATCTAATAATACTTTTATAATGGGTAAACATTTTTATAAATGTCATTTAGAGTTCATTAAAATGGGTTTCATCAAAATCGGTCTTGGTGAACCGTGTTCCGAGGTATAAACCTAACGTGACCCCACTACCACTATATGGTATTTTGAAAGTACATAAAAAGCGGACAATTTAAAAATGGAAAAGAATCGTGTTACTAATTTATGCATCAATAGGCTCATTTAACAATTTTTTATTATTACATATTCTGAAAGAGCTTGGTGAGTATAGTAAGTATGCCAGAAATTAGAATTTACTGACGCCGCCTTCATGTATAAAAAAATTATTAGTCGGCGCTTAAAAACGCTTAAAAACGCTCTGGATAACCATGTAGTCGAGTTGTGACGTCAGATGGCTGAACCGCCCAGTGAACACGGCTGTGAATGCAAGTTAGTAGAGTAAAATCTGGAAGTAAAGTCGCTTAGTTTTCGACCGGCGTAGAACCAAACCAGACTTAGTGGGATTCTTTAGTAAAATAATCGTGTACACGAAATAATTTTTTACGACATTTTTTGGTGGTCGAGAACTTTTTTATTACGGAAAAACTCAAAAAAATAGATTTTTAATGAAATATGTTTTTTAACGTCTCCACCGCTATATCTCTGAAAATATTTGTGCTATCAAGCTATTTTTTTTTTAGATTAAAGTAGACACAATAGCGCTTCGAACAACGTCCCACGTGAACCCGATTTATTTTTTTTAAGTTGGAAAAATAATAGGAAACTCAAACTTGTTATTTTCAGTAGCGTAATTTTAGACAATCGAGAATAAAATTTATTTATGAAAATTTGTATATACATGCTGCGTACAAATTGAAGCCAATAGTTGAAAAAAGTTTTTAGGATAAAAATTTTTCATGTTCCGTTCATGGTATTGAGTGAGCGATTTTTTTTAACGGGCCAAAGTCATATTCTTGCGCGCTCGGCTGTAGCAAGCCTGCCGATTGCAACGATCTGACGGTCCCGGTCGGGGTGTATGTATTAGTTTAACTTATCAATAGATACAAAACCAGTAGTGATCAAAAGCATCTAGGGGATCAATATTATTGTTCAATATTTCATATATTGTGCAGTAGTATTGATCATATGTTGCTAATATTAAGAAATTGTACAATAAATATAAAATAGTCTCCTTTTAGTAATAAAAAGACAGGTGGGTAGATATAAATACCTAATCTATAAATATCAATCAGTGTTACTAACTACCCACCTAATTAGTAAGTTTATTAGACATTTTTAAATGAATGAAAGTAAAAACGTACGCATAAAATGAGTTTTATTGTTGAAATAAATTTTCTATTTGGATAGATAAATATGTAGTATGTAGTTTATTATGTAGGCCCTACATTAAAAGCATTATAATTCGTTCATAACTGCCTCGAAATCTTTAGTAATGTTGTTACAGGAACGACATTTGCACTCGTTGCAACATTTTAGGCCTTCCTTAAAACAAGCACATTTTCGATTGTCACAATTTTTATCCGAACAATGAATACTTAATGATTTTCGACAACCGCCACTTCTACGCGACTAATCTGACCAACCCTGCATGCGGGTGTATTAATTGCGTCCCAATGTCGCATTTAGCGCTGATAAAAAAAAATCGCTGTTGCCACACGGTACATTTTAGGAAAAAATATATTGTTTCAAAAACTTTTGTGATTATTAGGCTTTATTTTCTTCGCTGCATGTATGTAAATATTTTCAAAAATAAAAAAGTTTATCGATTGGTGAAAATTTCAATACATAAAATATATATTTTTAGTTTATCTGATTTTTAGAGAAATGAAAGTGCGAATTGTGCCCAAACCGTTTATATTGGTAAAAGCGCTACAGTGTATGCTTTAATTTGACACAAAACAAATTTCGGTACCTTTAATAGTTTTAAAGAACAAAAAAAAAACAATTTTATTTAAAAATACACTTTCTTCACTTTTTATTGATTTAAAAAGTTCGAGACCACGAAAAAATGTTGTAAAATATGATTTCATATGCCCGGTGACATACTCAAAGGAACCTAACGTGTTTGACCTGGTTCTACGCCAAAAAAAAAACGACACGAAATCGCTGCTCTAATATAGGTATCGGAGCACGCCAAGTGACGTCACTCTACGGAATGTTGGCCGGCCGAGCGAGTTTCTATTCAGATGCGAATATCTCTGTGGCTATTGATTCAATTGAGCTGTAATTTTTTTCTGAGGCTATTAGTTTGTTATACTTTAAAGTGAGGAAGAAAAAGTAGGAAACTGCCATATCACTAAATGACCCTATTGGGATATGTATTTCCAATTACAAACAGTGCAATTATAACAATATTTTTTCAGTTTCTCTAGTTCACATCATTATTATAAGTACTTGGAAAACATATTAATACTATAAATTCTCTATGTATGTTGCTCGCAGTATCCGAAATGAAAAGTGCTTTAATATAGTAACGAGCGTAGCATATATTTAAAAGTTAAATTTTCCGCAAAAATAAAAAGTAACTCTGAACTAAGCTCATTTCTGAAATGGGAAAGCGTGTGAAGATTTTCATTTAGCCACTGCTGGAGTCTCGCTGTAGATGAGATTACATACGAGTTGCCATAGTAAACTTCATCACTATTTTACCGTCATGCTTTGCAATTTGCATGTGAAAATTGAGTGGTTTAAAGTTGTTCCGTGCGCACGGACTAGGAATTTTACTAGAGAAATTTGAATGCGGCGACAGGCCTGTTGGTCTGCCGATCTTCAATCTCGAGAAAAAAAATTATGATTAGTTTTGTCGCCGAGGAGATATATGAAAAATATCTAAATCGCCTGCATTAGAAGCTTTTTAAATTACGTATTTTTTTCTGATTTTTAATTTCCGTAATACATCCGTTAAAAAATACATCCAGTTTAGATTATTACTGAGCTATTATAAGGCTCCTTAAGTCCCTAATTGAACTATTAACGATATAGTACGCAAAAAATTAAACCAGGCTTATTTTGCAGTTATACAACTAAAAAATATCTTTGATCTTAAGGCAGTTACTACTTTAGCTGTAATTAGCTACTAGCTAATTACTTATTATTCACTTGCATACTCGCATATAAGTTTTAGTATATTATGTTGGGGTATGGCCACTGAAAGAGACAGAGTTTTTTATTTGCCAAAAAAAACTCATACGTTTAATATTTAACTTAAAACCAGGGGAAAGCTGCAAACACAGTTTCAAGTCAAATAAATTACTTACAACTCCATCAGTTTTTATTTATAAATGCGTATGTTTCGTAAAAAAAAATTACACCTTTTACTTCCACGTCCAGTGGAAGTATAGTAACGACCAAAAAATTTTTAAAAATTTTTATTGTCCAAATAGGCTTAAAATGTCATGAAACGGCGAGATTTTAAGTTTGAGCGAAAAAAAAATTTCTGTCTGTCTGTCGGTCTGTCTGTAACTTTTTTTTGTGCGCACGTTTACTCTGGAACCGTTTAAGATATTGACTTGAAATTTGGTACACATATGTACTTTAACGAGATCTAGAATTAGATTATATTTTCATCTTGTTCCGTCGAAGGGTTGGGGGGTAAATTGGGGTAAATTTGGGGTAAATGGGTAAATCAAGCAGGTAAGAGTCCATGAAATTGGTATTTAGTATATACAAGAGAAGCTAAGGTCTCAAAAAAAATGTTGGCATTAGCCACCCCCATTACCACCCCCACCTCCTTATTAAAGGGGATGAAAAAAAATTGTGATTTAGTATATGTACAGGAACCAGAAACCTCAAAATATTTTTTTACTTCATCCACCCCCCACTAGAACCCCCCGACTACCTCCACCCCCACCCCACTACCGATGTGGGGTATCGTTTTATGGGTTTTTGGGGTAGAGGATTTCAAATATTATATTATTAAAGTTCCATAAACAATTATTTTCACATACAAAGTTTTTTCGTTGTGGGTGACTTGGATAGAGAATCTGGATGTGGAAGTAGTGATTCCTTGGGCAGCGGTTTTTGATAAAGTTTCATCTCGTCATAATTATATCACGAGAAGCAGTGACCTCCTAATACCATCGCATAATTCTACATTATTTGAAAAATCACCATTCTACTGGTGTATTAAATTATATAATTCTTGACCTCTTGATTTAAAAATTATTAACAATTTTAATTCATACAAACTTAAAGTTAAAAATATGTTAACAGACGGTGCATTTTATAGCGTTGATGCCTTCCTTAATAGATAAATTTATGTTTATTGGTGTTATTCTTTATATTTTGTGTACTTGTACTTTTAGGTTTTACATATGTAGACTATTTACAATGCGTGTAGGTATATTTATACTTTTATCTATTTATTCAATTTGTTTTCCTCAAGGTATTGTAATATGTTGCACCCCTTAAAATTTAAGGTTATGTTACTAAAAAGTAGGCAGACTTCAACAGATCGAATGTCTGAATGAATGTAGTGTATTTGCACCTACTCGAAAAAGAACCTACCAGAAGATTCCAAAGTGACATCTGGAATTATCGAGAGAATGGTGGCGTCATCACAGAACAATCGAGATCTGTCATTTTTAGGTATAAAAGACGGATCGCATTGTCGGCGAGTAGTTCAGAAAGTTCAGAAAGTATAGAAAGTGAGGTTAAGAGTTCAAAGATAAACAAAGTGATTTTAGTCAGTAAAGTGTATTTAAATTAATAATAGTATTGTGAAGTATCCAGTAAATATTTAATAAAGTGTGTTAGTGGACAATCTCTTGTTATAATTTTTGGAACCCACGGATTTTGCAAGGGGTAGTTTCCTAAGGGTGGAAACACGTTACAATTGGTGTCAGAAAGCGGAATTTTATGACAAGAGGAGCTTTGAAGTTGTGCTGGAGTGTTCGAGAAGTATTCTCGCGGTTTAGTGCTAACACAGGACTAATTTACTGGACATTGTTCAAGGGTTATTTGTGGACAGAAAAATAGTGTTAAGTATTAAACCCTTTAAACTGAGTAGTGATAGAGACACTGAAAAAGACTAATTTTTTTGTGTTAGTGCGTGGAAATTACTAGAACTTTTCTATTTGGACATTAGTGGAGATTAGTAAATTCTCTAAACTGGATAGTGACAAAAGACTCTGGATAAGACTTTTTCGTGCTATTTCGAGATTTGTCTGGAAAGTTCCATTACCGATATTGACGTGACAGTTAAATTTATTTTATTTTAACATAATCTTATGCCTATAAAAACTAGAAGTATGGCATCCGATAAACAAATACAGGACTTATTCGAACAATTCCAAAAAATGATGGCGCAGCAACGGCAGGAAGACAAAGAAGAAAGGAACGAATTAAAGAAAATGATGGAAGATCAGGAAATAAGACGTCAGAAAGAAAAATAGGATGAAGAAACAAGACGTCAGAAAGAAAAAGAGGATGAAGAAACAAGACGTCAGAAAGAAAAAGAGGATGAAGAAACAAGACGTCAGAAAGAAAAAGAGGATGAAGAAACAAGACGCCAAGAAGAAAAAGCCGAATTGAGAGAAATTATGGAAGACCTGAAGATACGACAGCAAGAGGAGAAAGAAGAACAAGAAAAACGCCAGGAAGAATTAAGGAAAATTCTGAATGAACAAATGAAAATACAACAGGACGCTATCATTTCCACTACTGAGGAACTAAAGAAAGAAATCAAAGATGATATGGGTAGCGTAAAGTCTGAAGTTTCTGAAGTCAAGACGGAAGTCAGTCATGTAAAAGAGGAAGTGAGTGACATCAGAGGAAAAATGAGCGAGTTCGAAGGAGAAGTGGAGCGACTTAAACGACAATTAAGAGAGAAAGGAGGCCAGCTAGTAACATCATCGGGTCCTCGATTAAAACCTCCCTCCTTTGACGGCCAAAGCTCATGGACAACGTACAAGAGACAATTCGAGGCAGCAGCATCGGCGAATAACTGGGATAACGAGGAAAAGGCTATGGCATTAGTTCTGGCGTTAAGGGGCCAGGCCTCAGAATTACTTCAGACTATCCCAGTGGAGAAACAAAGGGACTTCAAAGTCTTGGAAGCTGCATTGGACTTGAGGTATGGCGATCAACACCTTGCCCAATTATACCAGGCTCAGCTGAAATCCCGGATGCAAAAAGCTGGGGAAAGTTTACAAGAATTTGAAGCTGCGATAGAGAGACTGGCGCACCTGGCGTATCCAAGTGCACCTAAAGAATTCCAGGAACAATTAGCCGTGGGGGCCTTTTTAGATGGTATAAGGGACGAAGAGGTCAGGCGAGTTTTGAGGCTGACGAGACACCAAAGTAGTAGCGAAGCTTTGGTGCGTGCACTTGAAGTAGAAGCCGCCTACAGAGATACTCCAAGGTCGAGAGTGCGAGCTGTGACTCTCGAAGAATCGCAACCAGAAATGAATCAGAACCCTATGTTGACTGAGATGCAGAAAATGTTTACCAAACTATTCGATAAATTGGATGGCCTAGGAAAGCAGGATAAACAGCAAAATAAAGGAAAGCCGAGTGGTGGTATTAAATGTTACAACTGCGGCAAGATGGGCCATATGAAACGAGACTGTCGACAGCAGAATTCGGAGAGTCGGGTAAATGCTGTGAATCTTGAAGAAAAGCAGGAAAACAGTACCAAGGGGGTTGTTCTGGCTAGGGAATGCAGTGACCCCAGAGAAATAATGATTTCCCAGCTCCAAAGAATTCCAAGCAGTCTGTTGTTGCATGGATATGTGAACGGAAGAAAATGTTTGTTTACCATCGACACAGGTACTACGTCATCAATAGTACGGCCAGGATTTATATCGGGCATAAAGATTACCAAGAGGCAAAATGAAGAAGTGATCGTCCGGACAGCTACGGGGGACAGGGCTACGGTTCATGGAGAAGTAGACCTGGGTTTGCAGATTGGGCATTTGAGGTTCGACCACAGGGTCATCGTGGCTGACATTACGGATGACTTCATTTTGGGACTGGACATTATGGAACAGTATGGATTTATTGTTGACGTAGGGAAGCGAATGTTAAGGATTGGGAACGAACAATTTATTTTGTCAAAAGTGAACGACCAATGCGAGAAAACCAGGCTGTTGACAACGCAGGCAGTCAAAACTCCTGCATTATCCAGAAAACCAGACAAGGAAGATTGCAAGCGCTACCCTCAGGTGAGAAAATTACCGAACATGGTTAAAGTCAACACTGTCAAGGTCGATCTTCCAGACAGTTGGTCAAAGAAAACTCTGAGGCAAGAGCAATTGCGTGATGTAGAAATCGGACCCATGTTGAGAGCAAAAGAAGAGGGAACGCGTCCAGCATGGAAGGATGTTTCCAACAAAGAAGTGGGGCTGAAGGCTTTATGGTCACAATGGGATTCACTTACGGTCGTAGATGGGCTTTTGAGGAGAGCATGGGAAAGCCCAGATGGGAAGCAGGTTGCCATGCGTCTAGTGATTCCCAGGTGTCGTGTACCAGAAGTACTCCAGGAAGCACATAATGAAACATCCAGCAGACACTTCGGCATAAACAAGACATTGAGTAGAGCACGGGAACAGTTCTATTGGGTTAATAGTCGCCAGGATGTGAAGGCCTGGTGTCACAAGTGTAAAAATTGTGCTGCCCGTGGAGAACCATTTTCGATGAGCAACTACAGGAATGGGAGTCGAGAACAGCCAAAGAATGATCGAGAGCAGATGAACAGAACTAGTAACCGCTTGAAGGCCCGTTATGATCAGAATGCCAGTACAGGGGGATTCAAGGTGGGGGATCTGGTTTGGCTGTACAACCCACAGCGGAAGGAATGGAGACCCCCGAAATTTCAACCTCCTTGGGATGGACCGTACACTGTTATTACCCGAATTAATGATGTCGTCTATCGTATTCAACGAAACAAAAAGTCCAAGATGAAGATCGTACACTTGGATGGACTGGCGAAGTATGTGAAAGAGGCTGAATTGCCTGACCGGGACGTTCAGGCTTAAGGAGGGGGCAGTGTAATATGTTGCACCCCTTAAAATTTAAGGTTATGTTACTAAAAAGTAGGCAGACTTCAACAGATCGAATGTCTGAATGAATGTAGTGTATTTGCACCTACTCGAAAAAGAACCTACCAGAAGATTCCAAAGTGACATCTGGAATTATCGAGAGAATGGTGGCGTCATCACAGAACAATCGAGATCTGTCATTTTTAGGTATAAAAGACGGATCGCATTGTCGGCGAGTAGTTCAGAAAGTTCAGAAAGTATAGAAAGTGAGGTTAAGAGTTCAAAGATAAACAAAGTGATTTTAGTCAGTAAAGTGTATTTAAATTAATAATAGTATTGTGAAGTATCCAGTAAATATTTAATAAAGTGTGTTAGTGGACAATCTCTTGTTATAATTTTTGGAACCCACGGATTTTGCAAGGGGTAGTTTCCTAAGGGTGGAAACACGTTACAGTATTATTGGTACTTACGTTATTGACGTATTAAATACATATTTTTGTAAAATTGACTTATCCTCTATCATGTATAATGATCTACAGGATTAATAAAGTATTATTATTTTTTTATTGTTGTTGTTGTTTTTCTTCTTCGTCTTCTTCTTCTTCTTCGCTCCCTATGCTTAGTCCCGGTCAGAGTGGTCCCGGTCCTAAGCATAGGGAGCGAGATATTAGCAAAAAAACGTTTTTTTTTTAACTTTGACCTTGAATACCTCGAAAAGGGTGAGGTTTTGGGAAAAAATGCATAATATCAATCTTGTATATAATTGAATTCTCTACAACTTCCATGTTAACTTTATTGCTGTCCGATTTTTTTGGCGCGAGATATTCACGAAAAAACATGTTTTTGAAACTTTGACCTTGAATATCTCGAAAAGTGGAGGGGGTTTGGAAAAAATAAAAGAGACTTGAAGATAATTTAATTCTCTACAACTTTCATATTGACCTCATGGACATCCGATGCATAGGACGCGCGATATTTGCAAAAAACCTTTGACCTTCAATATCTTGGGTAGCCATGCTGGGATTTTTGTGATTTTTGTGGATTTGTGTTTGGGACACCTCAAAGAACGTCTGTGCAAAAATTCAAGTTTTTACTAATTTTGTCTAGGTTTTCTGCTTTTTTGCTAATTTCTGTACAAATAGATAGTTAATCCGGTGAATTACATCAGTAACGCGCCGGCGCAAGTGCTTTTGTACACAATTATATGGAATTTTTACAGGAATCATTTCATACATTTGTGTATCATTACCAGAATAATCACTGGCAACAAGTGGACCATCGATTCTAGGGATTGCAATTTACCGGAAGTTTTAATAACCGGTAAATCGGTAAATAAAAATGTAAATAACCGGTTAACCGGTATTTACCGGTAATTTTTAGAATGAATGATTAGGGTGGCGAAAATGGCAATTGTCTTTTTCCATGTACAAAATTATCTAAATTTTTATATACATATAATTAATAAAATGAACAAACAAAAGGTTTTTTTATGTAAATAACAAAAATATCGACTTAAATAACAAAAATTATAAACATAAACTCAAATAGGGCATTTACTGAATACCTAATATAAAGATACAATATTTTTTTAAAATAGCCCGTTAAAAGGGTTGGTTTTTCAAAGCTGTTAGTCGTCCGATATTTGTGCATAGAATACCACCAGCTGAAGATACCCTTCCTCAATCGAGATTGGTAGGTCGATAAGTTAATTAGAATTGGTAATAACATACTTCTAAATGTTGTCCACGGATATTTGCGGCAGTGAAATATTCAATTTCCTGTCGCAAGATATTGTCAATGTCTCTCTTACTTTTATTTCTTAGGGCTTGGTGTTTAGGTTTTACTTCTTATAATATTATTTATTTATTGTTAAAAGTGCTCAGTGTTGGGACAGTGGGCCTATGACATTTCGCCGCCGCCGGTTCGCCGCGGCCGTTTTGCTGTGGCCATTTCACCGCCAAACCCTTTCGCCACCAGCCGTTTCGCCACTAATCCATTTCGCCACCAATTATATCAAAGAAATATCTTAAGCTAACCTCACATAAATTCATCCATCTTAAACTAACCTCACATGAAAAATTCAACCCTAACGTAAGGGGAAAAACCATTGTTAGAAAACTTTTCACAGCCACGCTTACTTAAAAATCAGAATTCCATTGCTTTGCAACTGATGGTAAAATGAAACCATCGCTTGAAAACTTTTCACAATCACGCTTACTTATGATTCGGGATTCCATTGTCAGGCAAGTATTTATCTTCGACAATTCTTTGACGTATGCTGTCACTTTTCGCCAGCAAACTGGACCAGTGGCTAAATGGATTGGTGACGAAACGGCTGGTGGCGAAAAGGTCTGGCGGCGAAACGGCCACGACAAAACGGCCGCGGCGAACCGGCGCGGCGGCGGTGAAACGTCCCATTCCGGGGACAGTCACTCTGTATTTAGTGAATACTAGTCACTAACATAAATAGAAACCTTGAATACGTGACATATTATAAGTTCAGAATTTACCGAAATAACCGGTAAAAAAATTTTAAAAACCGGTAATTATCGTCATGAGTTTTTGTCCTGTTAACCGGCTAACCGGTATTGCAATCCCTAATCGATTCTCCATGTAATCGCGATTACATGAAAAATCGATGGTCCATTTGTATCTAAACTATAAATGTGTTTAACTTTACCCTGTAAGTTCTGGTAAAAATATAAATTATGCATAATTTCATAGAAAATTGAACTAGTTTTACCTTAACTTTCAAAGTATTTTTACATCCATAATGTATTTTTACATCCACTTTTTACAGTGTATAATTTCAAACCACCAAGAACTTGCGCAAGTTTTTTCTTTTTTATCTGAACTCATCAGGGTGGCACATAAATAAATTATTCGAATCAAAATTGCTATTACAAAATAGTTAGAAAATATTTCCTGTCAGTTTTTGGATAAAAAGTAATATTTTAATTGTGTTTAATAAAACTCCAATGAAACAGTAAAGTCTCATTAATGGTATTTATTTGGCTTCCTGTTTATTCTACAAAGGTATAGTAGAATTGAGTGTCAGGTTTGAAATTTTTCGTGTACCTCCTGGACATTATTTTTAATTTGGTACTGTGCCGCATATGCGTCGTACAAACACAAATGGAAATGTAATGTACCGTATTAAAAATTTGTATTTCTAAATTTCGCTACACGACGAACGGTCCATTAAGGTGCGGTAAACAACGCAAAATGTTCCTATTTACGTACGCACGTTACATTAGGTTTACTGGCGCGGCACATCTAACCAGCAATCCGAATAGATTACAATTAGCATTAGTGCTAGCGTGTGTGAAGTGGAAAATCACGTCTACTGGTTACTTTAACGTTGCACCGCTGTGCTGCACCGTTAATAAATACAGGCGCTCTGACGTTTTACTTTCCCCAGGCACCTGTTATAACCCTGTGCGGGAATGAACGAAGTTGTTAAGTTTTATCTGTTCTCTTGTATTTGCAGTGCGAGTATGTGCGTTTAACACGCATATTATAAAGAATTCTGAAACATTTTTTATTTGTTCGTTTGCATTCTACGTATAATATAGATAGTACTACTATAGGGTTTAAACATAAATTGGGTCATAGAAGATAATTTATACTATAGCCTAACCTGAATTAATAATCTGTTACTGGAAATGGAATTGAAATAAAGAACGAGGGTAGATAAGGGCCTTTTTACTTCCATCGGGCATGTAATATGCCATTATATTTTCCCACTAGTATATGTCTTGACGAGTAATAAACAACTGTTATTTGGAATAGTAGATTATTCAGTGAGCGTATAATGATGGCTATTACTCACGAGGGTGATGTTTACGGCACGTGCCGACGGCGTGTGGTAAATCATCCGAACGTGTAATAGCCATTATACGCGAGGTGAATACTATAATTTATCCACGACGATTTATGGTATATTTTAACTGTTTTAATCGTTTAAAAGTGAAAAATAAAGTTCGTTTACAGTAAAACGTTATCGTGTTAAACGTCAAACACGAAAATATGCACGACATGGAAAAAATGGATTCGCCGTTTCCTTATGAAAATTGCTAGTTCCTGATTGGTCAAAAGTGCGTTAGAATGAAAACTAGTTCCTGGTTGGCAAATATGCGTTGAGATTATGTTCATTATACGTTAGGTTGGAATAATGACTATCATTATTTGTCAATTGTTAAATGTATAATGCAATGATTATACGATAGTCGTGGATAAACATATTGTTACAAATATCCACCCCTTAGGATAGGCAGCACAAAATACATCATGTTGTACGTTATGCCATCTGTGAGACAGTAGAAACAATAGAAACGTTCTGGAACATTAGAGAAAAAAGACTTCTAGATAACGCAGCGCCGTTTCTAGAATAATTCAGGAAGCGATCGCTAGGGGTATATAAGGCCGTGTTCTCGGCGGGGGAGGAAGTTTTGATTTGACAAGTGAGGTTAAGACTACAAAGTGAAAACAAAGTGATAAACATTGTTATTTTTAATCAGTAAAGTACATTTAAGTTAATAATAGTATTGTAAAGTATCCAGTAATTATTTTTAAGTGTGTTAGTGGTTATTTCTTGTTATAATTTTTGGAACCCACGGAATTTACAAGGGTGGTTTTCTAGGGGTGGAAACACGTCACAATATTTTTATTAAATACGCACGACAATATGTGGTTTTGAGCGCTGACACGTTTAAATTCGCACGCAACGTCGACACCACTTACGACTCCCGCAGAAACGATTTTTTTTTAAAGCTTTTATTTAACTTGCAATGTTTATAAATTTGCTTGTTTAGGTCAAATCTTGCAAGCTGAATTTCGACTAGTTCTAATTAAGCTAGAGCTTTGCAATTTGGCACACACGTATAAGTCCGGGACAATACAACGTATAGCCATTATCGGTCTAAATCCAATATGGCGGACGTCCCAAGATGGCGGATCGCCTTTCTCTTCACAACCCTCTTGATATGGGTATCAAATGAAGGGATTTTATGAGCAAAATACGATAAACTACGTGACGTTATTCAAAATTCAATATGGCGGACGCCCCAAGATGGCGGAGTATCTTTTACTTCACAACCCCCTTGATATAGGTATCAAATGAAAAGGTTTGACGAGTAAAATACGATAAACCATGTGACGTCATTCTAAATTCAATATGGCGAACGCTCCAAAATGGCGGAGTATCTGTTTCTTCACAACCCTCTTGATATGGGTATCACATGAAAGAGTTTGACGAGTAAAATACGATAAATTATGTGACGTCATTCTAAATCCAATATGGCGGACGCCCTAGGATGGCAAATTATCTTTTTCTTCATGATTCCCTTGCCATGGGTATTAAATGAAAGAGTTTTGTCTGTCTGTTTGTCTGTAAAATAAGTAGACTAAAAAGTAAAAAATAAAATTATATAAAAAAATATTTTTAAGAAAAGGCTTTCATTTGAAAAAACTACTAAAAAGTAAATTTTTTTTTTTTTAAATTCGTACATCTGGAAACCAAAAGCTTTGGGGGCGATCAATTGAGCAAAGTAACTATGCAATAGCGCTATATGATTGAGTAAAATATTAGATTTTTTTGTGTCTATTAATTTCTAAGCCCTCAAGCAATGTGAGTTTTGGTCCTTTACTAGCTGCTTGAAGAATATCATAACTATCACTAATAGGGAACGTGAGCTGGGTTTAGACCGTGAGACAGGTTAGTTTTATCTTTAGTTTTACCCTACTTATGACTCGTCGTTACGGTAATAATCCTGCTCAGAACCGCAGGTTCGACCATTAGGTTCACGCACTCGCTCGAGCGGGCGGTGCTACGAAGCTACTATCCGTGGGACTATGCCTGAACGCCTCTAAGGCTGTGTTCTTTCTATTAATAAATAATAGTAAATGGTTAACAAATGTCGATGTATTCTTATTTTTCAAAAAACTACTTATATGTTCTTCTATACGTATTTTAAATTTTCTCCCTGTTTGTCCAACATATATCTTAGAGCAAGTTCCGCAAGTAAGCTTATAAACTCCCGACAAATCTTCTTTTTCGTTTATATCTTTATTGGTTTTAATATATGAATTTATTATTAGTCTTATAGGCTATATTCGTACCCTGCTTCTTTAAACACAACATAATTTTGTTAGTTGGCCCTCCAATATAAGTTACACACCTAAATTTTGAATTATTATCATTCAGAATCGGAAATATACTTTTAATGGCAAATGTAATTATTTTTAGTAGCCAATTACCTGCAATTTGAAAATAATATTGTCACTTTTGCGATAAATTGCTAATTTTGCAACAAATCACTATTTCAAAAAATAAATGTTTAAATATTTTTATTAAGTTTTGAAGCCACATAACTTTACTTTTAATTGAGGGCGATTAGACTGAATTATAACGACACTGTTAAAATTGACTTAATGTCAATAACGTATACATCGGATAATAACCAATTTTCATATTTTTTTAATGAGTCTGGGAATAACGTTTTGGGAAAAATGCTAAAGCTCACATATAAATTAACTCCAATAACTGAAAAACCATTGAATAGGCCCGTTCAACATTTTTTTTAAATTTTAGAAATCGAAAGTAGAACACTTTTTAAGACAATTTCCAAATTTTTAGGTTTTATTAGGACGCTTAAGCCATTAAATAAATTACCAAAGCTGGACCAAGCGAAAACGGGGCAGAGCTTCGCGTGACGTCACTGCAGAAGATGCTGATCAGGTGACAGTCCAGATTTAATAGGACATCTGCATGTGACGTCACAGCTAATCTCAAAAATATATGTTTCTTAAGATTTGCAAGTATTATAAATAAATAAATAAATAATTTATTCAGGTTCAGAACCAATGGTTTTACATAAGTCAAAATTACAAATATTGTATATAACATCACACAGAAGTACAAATATTGTATATTACAACAAACATTGAAAATAATTTAACACATAGTAGCATCACATAAATACTCATCAAAAGAATAGTATTACGTAGCTATTATTAAAATTTCTGCCTGGTTCCTGTACTTTCAACTAAAATCTAGTTTTGTGCAATGTTTATGAAGTTTTGAATAGTTTGTCATAATAAAATAAGACACTTTTTGCAGGTTAGGAATCTAACCTATAATTAGCAGTCTGTTTTTGTTAATCAACAATATTGAAAAATTATTTGCGTGAATTTTTAAATATTTGCTTAGAGCCAGTTTTGCTCCAAGCTAAAAATGAGTATACAAACATTAAAAATGAGAATAAACCTAAAAAACTTAAATATTGAGGTTATGTTAGTTATATGATGCATATGCCCTATAAGCATGTGGCGCGTGTTATTTTGTCTCTCTATGGAAACGGCGTTTGATTGTTGAATTATATCTTTTCTATATCCTTACTGGTTTAAAATGAATAGTGTTTATGCAGAATGACATCACGAGTCGGCAAAGCGCTTTGTACTGAAACTCAATCTTTAACATTGAATATCTAAGGATTGGATATACTTATGAAGCTGAAATTTATCTAGATAATCGAATTCTATTGATTGCCATAAAAAATAACGAAAAAATAATTATCGGTAACAAGCCCATACTGACTGTATTGGACGTTTCTAAAAAAAAAAAGCACATTAGCCATTAAAAAAAAAACCAAGCTAATATTTGAGTGATTTTTCATCAATAACTCGGAAAGTAAACATATTATAGAAACATGTTGCTAAGATTACATTGAGCTACGAAAATCTACATTTTCATGTATTTTAATTTCCACTTTTTTGCACCATCAGCATACAATAATATAGTAACATCCAAATGCACTATATCGTTGATAAATAAAACGAACATTAGAGAGTCCAGAATGAAACCCTGTGGAACTCCCGAGAGAGCCTGAATTTAAAGTAAATTTACCAAGACACGCGAAAACTTAATGCCACTCCTATGTTTTCCACCCTCTACTTCTGTCAGGTGTCTCTACTTCTGCCAGGTGGGTAATTTGCTCATTTTTTATTTTTATTTTTTTCGTAAAGTATGTTATTACCACAAAATTGGAACCAGCTAGATATCAATATGTTATTGCACTAACTGTTTCACTTTATTTACTAAAGATAGGATTTTGCAGAATAAGAGGGAAATATGCGTTTATTTTCGTTTTATTATAAATGTTTAAAAAACCAAACATAGTATAATTTTTAAAACTGTTTTAGATACTTGCTATTGTTCTGAAAAATACGACAATATATATTTTTTATTGTGAATTTCTGTTGTACTTGAATATGGTAGTTTGTCAATGAAAATAGTTCCTAATTTCATTATTAGAACACGACAATTAACTATATACAAAATGTGTAATAAAAACTGTATATGGTTGTATTCCTTAGAGCAATGGGAAGTACCTGAAACTATTTTAAAGATTATACCATTTATGATTTTTTAAATATTTGTAATATACCGAATACAAACACATATTTCCCTCTCACTCTGCAAAATCCTATCCTTAAATAACAATTATCTTCTCAAACATTTATTAGAAACAGTGCTTCAGAAAATAATACAATGTAAACAGTTTGATCAACCAAAGATGATTTTCAGAATTTGCACAAGTTAATAAAGAATTAATGCCCCCGTTTAATCCCGGGATCCTCTGGCAGTTGTCCTATCTGGTTCACTGCAGACATCGCTTAAATTTAATGTTCTTTCATCAAATCGATTAGACATAAAGTGCTTGATGGGTAATCTTAGAATTGAGCATGAGCAAGTTTTATGCCGGTAATTCTATTTGCATTTTTAATGGGAGCATTTTATGTAGCTGGGTAGTTTAAATGAAATATCTATAAAAACGACTGCTACCAAACTGTAACGTCTAATAGCTTCTGTGAAGTACGTACTGAAATAGTTATGTTGAGATTTGTCAAACATGCACCTGAGGCCAAGTAAGACTGGATGCCCATAAAATTATAATGCTCGTAAATATATTTCAAGTGAAATGGTATCTATATAAAAAACCGCTGTCCAAGGAATCACTACTTCCACATCCAGATTTTCTATCCAATGAACAATGAAAATTGCAAATAAAAAAAATATTGAGGCCTTTTGTTCTTGTACACCCACTAAATCACAACTTAATTTTTTTCACCCCTTTTAGTAATAATTTTTGAGACCTTAGCATCTCTTATATATACTAAATACTAATTTTTTAGCTTCTTACTTGCTTGATTTACCTATTTACCCCAATTTAGCCCACAACCCTTCAACGGAATAAGATCAAAATACAATCTAGTTCCAGATCTCATTAAAATACATACGTATACCAAATTTCAAGACAATATCTTAAGCGGTTTCAGAGTAAGTGTAGGCACAAAAAAAGTTACTGACAGGCAGAATTTTTTTGCTCAACTTAACATCTCGATGTTTCATGACACTCGAAGCCTATTTAACAATAAAAATTTTCAATTTTTTTTTGTGTTACTATAGTTCTAAAATGTCGAGAATCATTAAGAGGACAAAAGTTGTAGCTACAATTAAAAATTATTTTTCTTCAAACGTCAGAAAAACATGACATTTCTTAACTCATTTCATGACATTAAAGTTTGACTAGCCACTAATTGTGACTCGTCTGTAATTGGCTACAGGTTCGTCACAAAAGTATCACTTTTACTCCTAATAAAACAATATACTATTTTTGACTGCTGCTAGAGCTCCCTTAGAAGGACTTGCAACATAATATCTTCATTTGGTCAGCCGTTGAATTGGTTTCGGAGTTATCTAAGTGGAAGAAAATACTACACAGAAATTGAACAATGTAAATAAAATATATTAGAATTGTCAGTGGGAGTTCCACAAGGATCCGTCTTGGGACCAATTACATTATTTATGTAAATAGGTTTAATGTCAATAGCTCGGTTCTGTTTGCAGGTGATACATCTATCCTTGTTAGTGCAAATAATACAAAAATGGTTGTGAATATGGCTAATCAGCAATTATGTGAGCTCACACGTGGTTCACTGATAATAAACTAGCCTTAAACAACAATAAATCTATCTTCACGCGTTTTTACACTGGTAATATGAACTTTGACCACAGCTTCCTAATTAAATCAAATATAAGCACAATCAGACAAGTTAAGTCAACCAAATTCTTGGGTCTACATTTTACCGATAGCTTTTCATGGACAGTTCATATTAATGAAACTTGTAAAAAAGTAGCTCCGATCTGCTATTACTTAATTCAATTGGATGTAACAAACCAACAAGTTTTATTATTATTACTATGCTCACTTCATCTAAATAATTTCCTATGAAATTATTGCCTGTGGTTCTTCACCAGAGCCCATTCGAGTATTTAAACTACAGAAGAAAGCTGTGCGTTCTATGGCAGGTGTAAATAAAAGAACTAGCTGTAGTAACATTTTCAAACAATTTGGAATTCTGCCACTCCCTAGCATATTTCTACTGAATGTATTACTCTATGCAAAGTCCGAATTTAGTAATCTAAGTACACTTAACTATAACCATAATTACAACTCCAGAAATCCAACTACCTTAGAACTTCCTACCCATCATTTAGCATTATATGAAAAGAGCTCCAAGTACATGGCTATAAAGGTGTTTAATAAACTGCCAAACTTTTATAAAGGACTTAGTGACAAGGAATTTAAAAATAAAATCAAGTCCAGACTGAGGGAAAAATCTTATTATTCTTTGAACGAATATTTTACTGACGACTTTTAATTTAATTTATTTAATTTTTAAATAGTTAAATTTTAATGTTTTTTTAGACTTATCCTATATCATGTAAAATGATCTATTAGGCAATCCAACAACCTGTCAAATTATTTTGGCAATATGGCATCGTGGACAAACACGGGGTTTACTTTCATTAACTCGCGGAAACGTAGCCAACGCAACCAAAAAACAAACTCTTTAACAAACGTTTAACGAATGAAAACAAACGTTTGCCGGATGTTTGCCATCGACGTTATGTTAAAAGTCACGTGGTTTGGATTGCTTAATTGGACAAATATTATTATTATTATTTGACATTTTAAGTTTAAAATTGTCCACAGATTTATTTCCTGAAGTTTGTCAATGTACTTAATGCACCCCAGAGGATAGAAGGAGCTTAGAAAAGAATTATTTGTCTGAAGAAAAAAAAATTAGTAACGACATATTACGTATAGCATTTTTTAAGGCATCAATCTATGTTTAAACCCTAGTACTATCTATATTATACGTAGAATACGAACAAATAAAAAAATGTTGCAGAATTCTTTATAATATGCGTGTTGAACGCACATACTCGCACTGCAAATACAAGAGAACAGATAAAACTTAACAACTTCGTTCATTCTCGCACAAGGTTATAACAGGTGCCTGGGAAAAGTAAAACGTCAGAGCGCCTGTATTTATTAACGTACAGCACAGCGGTGCTGTTAGACATTAAGTGTATGAAAGAAGTTAATAAGATGTCTCGTAGAAGAGATTTCTTGTTGATATACTGTCATGATCAGACTTGGATCAGTAAAATCACGAAAAAATAGTATATGATCGACTATAATGCGATAAATATTATTCATATTTTGGTCCTGGAAAATCAGGGATTCTTTTTACAAAACTTAATAGTTTTAATATGGTTAGAAAGTTAACAAAAAAGGCAACAAATCAAAAAAGTAAATGTCCTCTTATGTTAATTGAAAGTCGATATATCGTAGTTTTTGCATTTATATTATTTATAAATGAAAAAATAAATAGTTAGGACTATTTATACTGTTTAATTCTTTATGATATCGATAAGCAACTTTTTTTTCTATCATATAAATGCAACGTTATGTCCGTGAAAGTGGTGCTTTTCTCTGAAGAGCGTGAAAACCTAGATATTAATTACTCCCACTCTTACCCCTCCAGAGTTTCTTGCATCCGACTAGCTTATATGTATTTGATGCCCTATCTCCCTTATTATTACCACCATACCCACGTTGTGGAGTGGAAGTTTCTTAGGTATTCAACTTTTTGAAAATTATTATATGATTACATTTTTACAACCCGTTAACAGAGATGGTGTATTTCTGGTATAAATATAATAAAGGCAACATTCTAATGCATTTCACCTAAAAGTTAGTTAAAAAATATTATGTTTCTTAAGAAATAAGCGAAATGAAACATAAGTCTGGCAAGCAAATGCCACTGTCTATACTATAGCGTTTTAAGTGAAGAACAACACCAGTTTTTCTATTCTCGGTGAGCCACTTTAAACTCCATCAGCACGTACCCAACGACAATATAAGATTTTTATTTAAATTGAAAATTCCTTTTCAGTGAGCCTTCACATTTATAATTGCATATTTAATGGGAAAGTACTGTGTAAAAGCAACATGGCTATAAAACGTCCCGACAATAACCAGGTAACGATTCGTTACAAACACGAATCGCGATAAGCGTCTTTTCTCCACTACTTTCAAAACACGATTTATTCTATTCGCAGTTGCAGAATTTAAATCGATTGATTCAGTTTAACGAATGGTTTATTTCACCACGCGTGTTAAATAATAGCCTTTGCCTTATGTGACCAGGCCTGGATGGACTGCTCTGCCAATCGACGGGATGTGGGGGTTGTGGTGTACTTTACAGTAAAGACACTCAAGTTGCGCACAGTTTCGAATTTACGAGTCTATTAAGTCAAAATTCGACTCCTCCTTCAATCAATCTATTTGGGCTCAAAATGTTCGTAATACTGAGCACCTTAATGAAGAACCGCGAAAATTGCAATCCAGCTTATTTTTGACACATGACAGCTGTCAAAAGCCTGTAAAAAATGTGAAAACCCTATAAAGGCAGAATACAGACACTAGTCGGGGAGTGTAACACATCCCTTGGGAAATTTGATGATGAAATGGTGGGACCAATGTTAATACATTCCTTATGCCCTCTATAATCATGCCTTAGCAGGTACTTTGCTTGATTTTGTGGCAGACGGCCTAATGGCGTCATATATTCAAGATGGCGGCCACCGGAAGTTCTCGATTATAACTGTTCATAGGCCCACCCTAGCAATATTTTGTACTGAATCTTTTTTGTTCTAAATCAGATTTTAAACAAAAAAAGTTATAACAGTTTTTGTGGTATAACCTACCGGTTGTCAGTTATAGCCAGTTAAAAAGTGTATTAACCAATTTTTACAACTAGTTAAGAAATTAATATTTATTTCAATATTTTTATTGAATTAATTAATCTGAAAGGTCATCGATATCAAAATGTTGGCCACGATTCTCCCATATCTTCATCGCCTCCACACATATAAAGCTCGGTGCATAAAATGTTTTGGGATTTACATTTCCAGGATACACCACATTTCCCTTTTACATATGAGCACCGAATTAATTTTAAAATGGTTTCAGGTGCACAAGGAAGTGTTGGTAGATTGGGGTGCTGCTGGTCAGCAAGATGCTATTCCATATCCTAGTAATGTGCTCTACGAATAAAAGGAGATAGTGACGCTTCTGTAGGAGGCAGATTTTCACCGGGTGCCACAGGCTAGTGGCTCCCCCCTATGTTTTCTTTATTTTTACATCCACATCCAGTGGAAGTATAGTAACGACAAAAAAATTTAAAAAAATTTTTCTTGTTCAAATAGGCTTAGAATGTCATGAAACGTCGAGATTTTAAGTTTGAGCGAAAAAAATTTTCTGTCTGTCTGTCGGTCGGTCTGCCTGTAACTTTTTTTTGTGCGCACGTTTACTCTGGAGCCGTTTGAGACATTGACTTGAAATTTGGTACACATATGTACCTTAACGAGATCTAGAACTAGATTATATTTTCATCTTGTTCCGTCGAAGGGTTGGTGGTAAATTGGGGAAAATTTGTGGTAAATAGGTAAATCAAGCAGGTAAGAGTCCATAAAGTTGGTATTTAGTATATACAAGAGAAGCTAAGGTCTCAAAAAAAAAATTTGGCATTACCACCTCCACCCCATTGTTAAAGGGGATGAAAAAAAATGTGATTTAGTCTGTACAAGAACCAGAAACCTCAAAATATTTTTTACTTAATCCACCCCTTATCACCACCCCCACCCCACTACCGATGTGGGGTATCGTTTTATGGGTTTTTGCACCTCCTTGGAAGATCATCAGTGTCATATTTTACCATGATTTTTGGCTTGCAGAATTTGAATTTCAAGGGTCTGAAACCATATACCTAAATAGTTTTAGAAATGACCATTTTTTGGCCGAAATTGGTAATTTTTGGGCCCTTTTATGTATGTAACAAAATCTGCAGTACCAAATACCCGTTTATAGACTGGCGGTACATGACCAGTCAGGTGCAACGTTTCTAAAATGCATGCCAATCATATAATGAATGAAATTACCATGAATATGCCAGAAACGCATTTTAGGCAGTCGTCGCGTGCAGAAGGCTGTGCAAATCGATTTTTTTTTATTTTTTTGTGTTTTTTTTTAACTTTAAAATGGATGCCAATAGTGCCAAACGAAAAGCCTTGAAAAAAAATCCAAAATCAAAATCATCCAAAATCAAGAACACCAAAAAATTTTACGTTTTAATGTGCGCATCAAAAGTTGTTTTGCGCGCGGAAACTGCATGCCAATGAATTTCCACTGGATTCTTTTTCAAGGCTTTTTGTTTGGCACTATTGGCATCCATTTTAAAACTTAAAAAAAAAAACACAAAAAAAACAAAAAAAATCGATATGCATACCCTTCGGCACGCGACGACTGCCTAAAATTTGCGTTTCTGGCATATTCATGGTAATTTCATTCATATATATGATTGGCATACATTTTAAAAACGTTGCACCTGACTGGTCATGTACCGCCAGTCTATTATTTTAAGTTCTTTTATTCGCAGAATTTGTATTTAAGTATCACAAACGAAAAGGTCAAAAGGCTACGAACTACGACCATTTTACTTCCACATCCAGTGGAAGTATAGTATCAACAAAAAAAAAATTGAAATCTTTTATTGTTCAAATAGGCTTAGAAAGTCATGAAACGTCGAGATTTTAAGTTTGAGCAAAAAAATTATGTCTGTCTGTCTGTCTGTCTGTCTGTCTGTCTGTCTGTCTGTCTGTCTGTCTGTCTGTCTGTCTGTCTGTCTGTCTGTCTGTCTGTCTGTCTGTCTGTCTGTCTGTCTGTCTGTCTGTCTGTCTGTCTGTCTGTCTGTCTGTCTGTCTGTCTGTCTGTCTGTCTGTCTGTCTGTCTGTCTGTCGGTCTGTTTGTCTGTAACTTTTTTTTTGTACGCACGATTACTCTGGAACCGTTTAAGATATCGACTTGAAATTTGGTACACATGTATTTTAACGAGATCTGGAACTAGATTATATTTTGATCTTATTTCGTTGAAGGGCTGGGGGGGGATAAATTGGGGTAAATGGAGGGTAAATAGGTAAATCAAGCAAGTAAGAGTCCATAAAATTGGTATTTAGAATATAGATTGATTTTGGTTGAATTACCAAGGAGTCCAATTTTGACCTAAAAAAACTCGTAAATTCCACACTGTGCGGCAGCGGTGTTTGCGGTACGGGCGCCAGTTCCTAAATCGCAGTGTAGGAACACCACTATCATCAAAAGTCGGTTAAGCAGGGCTTGAGTAGCTACAGTTAAGAAACGGTAATGTCCAGCGGGTCAAAGGGAAAATTAGACTCCACATACACAGCAGCAAAAGGCGCTATTCAGAATACAACAATATTTATTGTGATCAAAACCTGTGATTTACATTTCTACTAGTATCTAATACTAATACTAAGAAACCAGGACTTAAAGATACGGTAGGCTAAGGACAGGCGGTTGACAACTCGGTATGACGGAAAACTGTAAGGTCAAATGGCCAACACGTGGAGAAACGGATGACGGTACAGACAGTGCACGGATATGAAGAACATTTGACTAAGTCTTCATCTGATACCTTTTCCCAAAGCTCCGGTCGTCGGAAGAAAACTACTTTTCCGATTTTAGAAGATACTCTAAAATTTGAAGAGTAGTTTTCATTTGGTTCTCAAACTACTCTTCCAATTTTAGAGTATTTTCTAACATTTTGCCTTGCCCCATCAGACGACCAGAGCTTTGGGAAAACGCACCAGATGAAGACTTGGTCAAATTTTCTTCATGCCGAATATTTGGATTTTAATTTTAATCAAAATTCTTGCAAAATGAAATCAATCAATATAAAATGAAGAACAGCTCCAAAGCGAATCGAAATCTTGTCAATAACACATAAGGTCTTTTGAGTCTGAAAACTTTTCTCTCAGATTTTGGGATGAATTTTTATTTTATTATTTTTTTATGGATTTTGCTAAGTTCCATGGCAATATCACATTTTCTACTTTTCTGAACAAATGTAATGACGCAGATTTTGGTCATCTCTTTTTGTTTTAGTTTTATTCAATTGTTTCTATTTACGGGGAAAAGAAATGAATATCGATTTACAGATCCTTTCTTCTTTACTTCTTTATTATACAACGATGCCTGTAATGAAGGCTACTATTGAGGATGGAGATTACAACTCAAGCGAGTGCTGTAACCATCCGGGGTAATAATAACTATTATAGTGAGTTGTATACTATACTTTATATACGACTAACCTGTATATAAAATATAGTGATACATACATAATATATAAACGCATAAAAAAATGTTAATTTTTAAATTATTTATTTCTTTTCAACAAAATGTAAGTTATTGTTACTACAGATAATAAACTGAACTGATGAGGGCATATTTTGTGTTATAGTATGATTAGCACTATTTTCAACGGTAGTAATACTATCAGCTTTAACCACTCTAGCAGCTGTAGAACTAGAAGCCGTAGCATTGTTCACTTGCTTTGAAATAAAATGACCATAATGAAGATTTGTATCTGTCAGCTAAGTCAGCAAAATAGGCTAATAATACATCTTCAGAAAGCGAGTTAGTTTTTTTCTGAATTCGCCAGTCCATGAAACTTTGGTACGCTTTATCATAAAAACTTTTTGATTTCTGTGGTAGTAAATTATATGCTGTTGCTTCTGCTCTTTTAGTTATTTTTGGTGAGTACAGTATCTTCTGAATCACTTTCCATTCTTTCAACCACAAAAGTAACACAATCAAACACAATTCCACAAAACGTTTTTTCTTTGATTGTTTACGGCGTCTGTTTATTTTTTTTCATAGTTACCGGTCTTTATGGCATTTTTAATGTGCACAGATAGACTGATTCATGCATAATATTCTGATTAGTACACGAGGGGGTATAATGACCAGAATTCCCTCATCATAATTCCCTGTGGGATTAATTGATGGCATTATATACCAAAAATAACCCATTTAATGTTCATATTATTATACTCTTCGCAAAAACAAAGAGTATATTGTATTTGATCGGCACATTTCTAAAATCGTAAATATCGCTCGTAGAGAAAAAATTTTCATATCATTGTGTTAGTGAACGAATTCTCAACAACTTTCAAAATGTCCATCTGTCCGTCCGTCACGTTTCTTGTAAGCACGATAACTTAAGAAAGAAAAGTCCGATTGTATTGAAATTTAGAAAGTAAGTTAGTGTTAGCTAGAGGAAGAACCCTATTGTTTTTGAAAAAAATCGATCAGTAAATAAAAAAGTTATTAATTATTTAATTAAAAAAAAAAATTCTCTTAATTTTTGTGGCTTGCACTAAAATGGAAATCTTGCGAGATATTATTTCCATAATAATTTTTTTTTTATTTATGAAGTTTACTAATATTTCATAGAAGTGAAATATGTGTGAATGTCGAAAGATATATATCACAGACAATCAATTTTCGTAGCAATAGGTGGTGGCGCAGCGGCTAAAGCTTTGCTGCGTTGCAATCCAAACGTCCCGTGTTCGAATCCCAGAGGTTGGATATTTTTGAAGTATTTGGGGGTTAACTTGGACAAACGACTGACGTTTAACACCCACATTAACGAGACTATACGTAAGGTCTACTTCATGTCCAGGAGTCTGTACCCGCTCCTGGCCAGGGGTATCGGACTTAACCGACAAAATAAAAAACTGTTGTACACAATGGTGATCAGGCCGGCAATCACATACGCGGCGCCGGTGTGGTGCAGCATACCGTCCACGACAATGAGAAAACTTAAAGTGCTAGAACACAAATTTATGCGCCTCATCTCTGGTTCAGACAGGTACACCTCCCTCAGAGATTTATACGCACGATGTCACGACATAATCCCACTAGCGGACTACGTCCAAGAAATCTCTCAGAAATTTTATCAATTCAAACTGGGCGATAGTCCGCTTACCCGCAACATAACCCGAATTAGACAGCATAATGCCATGCTTTTCGATATAAGACACCCCCTACCATACCAGACGTTGCCTATTTTCCGGCAACTCCCTTAACCAAACTTTCCACTACCTCAACTTATCACTATCCTAAACTTTGTCCTTTCTCTACTTACATCTTTAATATTTTTCTATTCCCTCTGTGTTTGTTTATTTTGTTCTCGTTCATCCTTTTCTGTTCTTTTGTCCATTTTTGTCTCCAAATTCCATTTAGGCCGATAAATTTATAAAAATCCTTGTTTTCCCGTGCCAGCAATCAAAATTTCAAAGTGTTCGCGCTCGTGTTGTCCGCGAAATCGATAATTTTATTGTGCTATTTTAGTTATTTTTAGATATTTTCATATATCATGTTTTTAAAAGTTATTGTTAGTTTTAAGTTTATACCTTTTAAACAGGAGCTCTAACCCCCTCACTAAATATTGTTTAGTCAAACCGGACCTGCGCCGCCCAGCCTTACACTCACCACGGCGCTGCGCGCCGTGTATGTCTGGCTGGCTCCGGGACAGTTTTCGGGAAGACACAATTATAATTTAATTTAAATAAAGTATTGTTTGATTTTTTTGATTTTTGCTTTGCGTTGCAATCCAAACGTCCCGTGTTCGAATCCCAGAGGTTGGATATTTTTTTTTCATTTTTTTTTATACAATTTTTTTCACGACAAAGATGGTATCACAAAATTTAGGATGTCCAAAGACTAACATTATTTACAAGAAAACTGCGAAGAGTATCCTATAGAATGTGTAACAATTATATATAAAAAGCTCAATAAATTGGCGAAGAGTACGTTTTTAGCTTGTTTGTTAATCGTATATAAAGACTATTATTGCTTTGTCCCAGGAAGTTAAGTATCTGTGTGTATTATTCGATGCTATTCGAGGCTCATGAACTTATAGTAGAGTAAAATCTGGAAGTAAAGTCGCTTAGTTTTCGAGAAAAAAAAAACCGGCGTAGAACCAAACCAGACTTAGTGGGACTCTTTAGCAAGATAATCGTGTACACGAAATCGTTTATTACGACATTTTTTGGTGGTCGAGCACTTTTTTATTTCGGAAAAACTCAAAAAAATAGATTTTTAATGAAATATGTTTTTTAACGTCTCCACCGCTATATCTCTGAAAATATTTGTGCTATTTTTTTTTTTTAGATTAAAGTAGACACAATAGCGCTTCGAACAACGTCCCACGTGAACCCGATTTATTTTTTTTTAAGTTGGTAAAATAATAGGAAACTCAAACTTGTTATTTTCAGTAGCGTAATTTTAGGCAATCGAGAAAAAAGTTTATTTATGAAAATTTGTATATACATGCTGCGTACAAATTGAAGCCAATAGTTGAAAAAAGTTTTTAGGATAAAAATTTTTCATGTCCCGTTCATAGTATTGAGTCAGCGATTTTTTTTTAACGGGCCAAAGTCATATTCTTGCGCGCTCGGCTGTAGCAAGCCTGCCGACTGCAATGATCTGACGATCCCGGTCGGGGTGTATATAGTAGTTTAACTTATATCAATAGGTAGAAAACCAGTAGTGATCAAAAGCATCTAGGGGATCAATATTATTGTTCAATATTTCATATATTGTACAGTAGTATTGATCATATGTTGTTAATATTAAGAAATTGTATAATAAATATTAAATTGTCACCTTTTGATAATAAAAAGACAGGTGGTAGTAGTACAGTACCTAGAGGTAAAAAATATGCAAAACTTCGAAGTAATGTCATATTGAATGGATTTCGTTCATTTTTGGCAGTATAATGGTAAATGTTTCACAAAAAAGTTTCTATATTGAGCGGGGGCTTGTTAATTAATTTATATTTTTTAAGTACAATCATATTTTAAGAAGAAAAGGTTCTATGCAATTTTTCACATAAATTAATAGTTTTTAAGTTATAACGACTTCAAAATTGCGATTTTAGCTTAAAAAAAGGTATTTCTAAACGGCTTTCGTCAAGTATCTCAAAAAGTATTACTTTATTGGAAAAATGTTATAGATCAATTACAGAAAGTACAAATTGGGAATTAATTATATTTTTCGTTTATTGATGTAGCATTAATAATTTCGGAGATATTTAAGTTTACATTTGGCATCCAAGTGTTCGTAAGGTAACTATTTAGAGTGAGAGTTAAATATCTCAGAAACAGTGACACCTACGCCAAGGATACTAATAGATACAATAATAGGTTATTAATTAAGATCTTAACTATTTTTTTATTTGTTTATGTAGCATATAAAACAAAGAAGTTATGACCGAAGCAATGTCCGTCTATACATTATTTTAATAACAACGTCGCCATTTTGTTACTGTAATTACCCAGTAATTAAAAAAAAATTTATTTCAAACACGGTTTCTCATTAATATACAGCATGACGTAGATGCTCAAATTTTTTGGTTGGTATACAGCACTTGCTTTAGAAAAAATACAGTTTAAACTATAAAGGTATTTTCGATAAAACGTATTTTTTTTCCTATTCCAAATATCTCAATAAATATTAGTTTTGTTCAAAAATGTGTAGAGACCAAAAATAAGCTCATAAACTAATAATGAATTTCGCTTGTTTATTTATTTACATAGATTTAACAGTTTCGGAGATATGAGTTTACAAATGGCATCTGAACGTTCATAAGACGAAAAATGCAGTTTAAATGTTAAATATCTCAGAAATTGTGACGCATGCTAAGAAAGGAAATTAAAGACAATTAATTGCGCTTTCAAATTATTTTTTACTCGTTTTGTTACTCTAATTAGCCAATAATTTAAAAAAATTATCTCAAATACAGTTTTTCGTTAAAATGTAGCATTACCTAAATACTCAAATTTTTTTTTGCTCATTTAAAGCACTTGCTTTAGAAAAAAATGCATTTTAAACTTAAAGGTAATTTCGAAACCCTTGGATACCAAATATAAACTTAAATATTTCCGAAATTATTATTCCTACATCAATAAACAAAAAATATAATTAATTCCCAGTTTGTAGGGTGCTTTCTGTATTTGGTCTATAACATTTTTTCGATAAAGTAATACTTTTCGAGATACTTGACGAAAGCCGTTTGAAAATACCTTTTTTAAAAGCTTTTATTTTAAGCTAAAATCGCAATGAAGTCGTTATAACTTAAAAAACTATCAATTTATGTGAAAAATTGCATGGAACGTTTTCTTCTTAAAATTTGATTCTATTTCAGCTCCAATAAATATATATATTTTTTAAGTGCCACCCCCTCTCAGGGGGTGGCACATTTTTTATGAATGATATCTAATTTTTTAGATGACAGTAAGCAACTCCACCCCAACCTAGAATGCCATATATTAATCTAAATTCAACTAACGCTACTTCTACGCGACTAAACTCACCAACCCTGCATGCGAGGTGTATTAATTGCGTCCCAATGTCGCGTTTAGCGCTGATAAAAAAAATCGCTGTTGCCAAACGGTACACTTTAGGAAAAAACATATTGTTTCAAAAACTTTTGTGATTATTAGGCTTTATTTTCTTCGCTGCATGTATGCAAATATTTTCAAAAATAAAAAAGTTTATCGATTGGTGAAGATTTCAATACACAAAATATGTATTTTTAGTTTATTTGATTTTTAGAGAAATGAAAGTGCGAATTGTGCCCAAACCGTTTATATTGGTAAAAGCGCTACAGTGTGTGCTTTAATTTGACACAAAACAAATTTCGGTACCTTTAATAGCTTTAAAGATATGGCATGGCGGTGGAAACAAAAAAAAACAATTTTCTTTAAAAATACATTTTTTTCACTTTTTATTGATTTAAAAAGTTCGAGACCACAAAAAAATGTCGTAAAATATGATTTCATATGCCCGGTGACATACTCAAAGGAACCTAATATGTTTGACCTGGTTCTACGCCAAAAAAAAAAAACGACACGATAGACTTACGAAATCGCTGCTCTATTATGCTGCATCATGAGGTGGCCCAAAGCCACACAAAAAGCATGCATCAGCAAATCATTTAAGTTTTGAGCAAAGCATTTTTAAAAAATCATATAGGTACTTTTTTATTGAATTTTTTTTATGAAATTAAGCAAGTTTATTTTAAAATGTCGAGTAGTATATTTTAAGCAAAATGTAAGCAGAGTCTGTTATTTAAAGAAATTAAATTCCTAAAATAGAAACATTCCGATCTCTTCCATGTCTGCAACTTTGTTGTTTCAGCTCGTCTGAAAATGAATCAGTATTTTTAAAGAGCTCTCCAATAAAACCTCGCCTGCATTTTATGTTATACTGCAGCGGGAGCAGTTCTGCCTGTGACATCTCGTATAATTGCACGATTTTAAAGAGTAATTGGCTGTAACCATTTTAGACGGTTTGTTTTATAACTCACTATTGGAAAATTCCTTTGTGGAAATGCACAAATCAACTAGAATTTTACGTTCCACGGTGAAAAATTCGAACCGGTTTATTTTATATATATTTTATGGCGTAGGAGCACCAATATATTACAATGTATGAATTGTATTAAAATTTAAGTACAGTTCTGGGAGTATTTTTCAAAGTTATGCGGCAATATTAATAAATCATCGATAAGTTCCCAAGTAATATACTGTTGGATAATAGTTCATAGAAAAGTGGACACGTTACCTACACCCCCAGTAAATTCTTTTAAGATGTCAAAGAACACCAAAAGATTCTATAGAAGTAACATATTGATGTGGATACCGTTTTATCTGGAAGATGTTGGTAAAATATGATTTTAAATACATGTAGATCTAGGAATACCACAGGGTTCAATGTTGGGGCCTAATGACAATCAACAAACCAATATACAATATAATTATAAAGCATAGAGTGGTGACTGGTCCAAAATTGCTGAGACTCTGAGAGTCTTCATTGTAAACAGTTCTTAGTCATGTTTCGACCAGTCACATTATGCATAAAGACAGTGAGCAGTACCAATGTTTCGCCTTATGTTCTATTTTAAGTTGATCAAAGAGAACTGAAACTGCCATCTAGTAACTGTAACGCTAAACGCTACCTACAGAGAATCGGCAGACAGTGTAATACACAAGAATTATTATATAAAGTGTTTATTGATATATATTTACTTATTTAATTCTTATTTTCAATTTAAGGAGGGTAAAGATTAAGTTAAAGATCAGGTAAGCAGAGGGTATTTATACTGTGAAAGTGGAGTTGGAATAAGTGTTTAACATAAAATAATTGACTTGCCTAGTCGGTAGGCATTTGCATTTAATTTTTGGTAATTATTATTTTGCAATTACGTTATTATAATCCATTGAAAGCTGTGTATAACTTGTCCCTAGCCTATGTATATTGCACGCAGCCTTGGAGTTGTCAACTTATGTGGTGGTGTGTTATGTTATGTTTTTATTATTATATTACTACGTATATAATGCAATAATACAATTTACGTTAACAATTAGCAATAAGCTAGAGAAAAGTGTAAGTATATAAAAAATTTAAAAGCAAGAGTGAACCTATTTGCGAAAAACATTTCACGAAACAAAACATGATATATACAGAGTGGCCCATTTAAAAGCGAGGCACTTCTCTAGAATCTTTATTTATTGTGCGATTTGAATCAAATTTTACTCAAGTATAGAACAAACTACGATCTAATTATGACAATAAAAACATTCGCCTCCTCCAAATGCAAAGCCACCTGTGATACCAAAATATGTGGAAAAAGTCAAAAAATCATATTAGGCATTTTTTTATCGGAAAATTTTGTTAATAAAACTTGTTCAGAATTGTCCAATAACTTAAGTCCAAAATTTAATCCAAATAAAAAAACATTGAAATTTTGATTAAAATAATGTCCAAGTCCGAAAATATCATTTTAATGGGTTTTTTGTTTAGAAAACTGTAGTATGACAATTTTGTTTGTAATATAAATCTAAGCTGCTGGATAGTTGTCAAGCAATTTGCAGTTTTTTTTAAAATCATTTTTAACATTTCAATTTTTCAATTTTTTTATTTTGATTAAATTTTGGACTTAGAGTTTTTCGACGATTCTTAACGAGTTTCATTAACAAAATTTTACAGTAAAAAAATGCCTAATATGGTTTATTGACATTTTCCGCATATTTTGGTACCGCAGGTGGCTTTGCATTTGCAGGAGGTGAATGTTTTTCTAGTTATAATTAGATCTTAATTTGTTCTATACTTGAGTAAAATTTGATTCAAATCGCGCAATAAATAAAGATTTTAGAGAGGTGTCCCGCTTTTAAATGGGTCACTCTGTATGTCAAAAAATTATCCCAATATTTGTCGATACAAAAAATTAGAGCGATATTTTTTTTGTGTTGGCACTGTCAAAAGCCGATCTAGGTTAGTTTACCACTAATAATAACATTTGACTGGTGCAATGTTGTCAAAAAACGGATTCTCATTGGCTATCGCGTTAATGAGTGAAATAATCATAGTAATTTATACAAATATTATTCTACTTGCAATCGATAATATCAAGATTTTATATGGTTCTAGAGATTTTAATTTAGAAAGAGTATCATGTGGATTTAATTTCATTAAAAAAAAACTATCGGAACCAAAAGAGAAACAAATTTTGAGAACAAAAGGCTCTATGTCTTTTTTTAATATAAATTGGTAGTTTTAAGTTATAATATAAAAAATGATGATTTCTGTTACGGCCTGGTTCTGCCTTTCTCTTAAATGTTTCATTTCCCTTACTTTCAATAACTTTAATTCCCATTGGTAGTTTGGGTATGTGTACTTACAATATTCCTAGTTTGAGTTGACTTTGACTTCGGGATCTTCTAATTGTGTGTAAATAAAGTATATTATAAAACAGCTTTCTAAATAGCACTTAATAATTATTAAAAATAAACAAGTCCCCAAATGCCTTTCCAACTCTTGCAGTTTAAAACTTTATAAGGTATAAACACTCAGTGGCCGTTCTTTGAAATTTTAATAACCATACATTGGATTTTTAACTGCTTATTTGCTTTTAAACTTGCGTCATTAAAACTTTGCTAATATAAACGCTAGGTAACGTTTATTTTATTTTTATTAAGATGTTATTTTAAGACCGTTATCTGATTAAAAACGCTACAACATGGCATGAAGGTATTTTTTATGGTCATCGCACGAAATTTTAATTTAAATATTTCCAAAAGATAACATTGTTCGGAAATAATTGCATATTAATTTTTATTATTAAGTTGTAATCCTTGATGAGTTTAATCACGAAGGCACATTGTTTCATGCGAAATTCAGCGTTTTCGCTTAAAATGTTACAATATTTCAAAAAATGATTTTATAAAATATAACATATATATAAAGCTATAAGTATATTTTTTGTCCGACAATGGAAACCAACTTCCCAATGAGATACAGACTTCAAATTTGACACACGCATAGATAATGTTTTCAGAATAAAGGAAATAATTCAAAATCCTTAACACTGGCGGTTGAAAAATATTTCCTTCACCAGAGCTGGGCAAAGTACTCATTTACTATTTCAAGTATCAAGTACTTGAAGTAGTTTTATGTGCAAAGTATATGGTGAAACTACTTCAAGTATAAGTACTTGAAGTAGTTTAAATGAGTACTTTGCCCAGCCCTGTCCTTCACGGACAACACCAAATTTGACACAGGCAGATAATAGATACATTCAAAATAAATTATCTAATATTATCTTATTTCTATTGAAAATCAAATAAAAACCGCTGCCCAAGGAATCACTACTTCCACATCCAGATTCTCTATCCGAGTCACTCACAACGAAAAAACTTTGTATGTGAAAATAATTGTTTATGGAATTTTAATAATATAATATTTGAAATCCTCTACCCTAAAAACCCATAAAACGATACCCCACATCGGTAGTGGGGTGGGGGTGGTAGTGGGGGGTGGATGAAGTAAAAAAATATGTTGAGGTTTCTGGTTCCTGTACATGCACTAAATCACATTTTTTTTTCATCCCCTTTAATAAGGAGGTGGGGGTGGCTAATGCCAAAAATTTTTTTGAGACCTCAGCTTCTCTTGTATATACTAAATACCAATTTCATGGACTCCTACCTGCTTGATTTACCCATTTACCCCAAATTTACCCCAATTTACCCCCCAACCCTTCGACGGAACAAGATGACAATATAATCTAGTTCTAGATCTCGTTAAAGTACATATGTGTACCAAATTTCAAGTCAATATCTTAAACGGTTTCAGAGTAAACGTGCGCACAAAAAAAAGTTACAGACAGACAGACCGACAGACAGACAGAAATTTTTTTTCCCCTCAAACTTAAAATCTCGACGTTTCATGACATTTTAAGCCTATTTGGACAATAAAAATTTTTTTTGTCGTTACTATACTTCCACTGGACGTGGAAGTAAAAGTAATCGTAGTCATTTTTATATATTTTTCCAATATATTTTCAAGTCAGTAATACTTTATACTGGAGGAAATTCTGATTTTAGCTTCATAACTCTGATAAGCAGTCATCCCTTATCAATAAACGGATTTTGAATGTGAAGAAGTATTAGCCGCGTTAAAAAAAGCAAATGGAAATGGACAGCAGGGACTTATGGAATTTCAATATTCAGGGAAGGGAACGGTACGGTATCGAAATTTATCGGACCAGAACCAGTGCTTGGCATATCGACAAGCACTGCGAAAACAACCATCTTGGCCTGGGCTGAGAGGAAAATCCTCCAGTACTGTCAAGAACTACCAGGATTAATTCATTCAAAGGAGTTTCTTACATATCCTTTGAAATCAAGAACTAAAAACTATTAGAGTTAAATAGGTTATACCCAGAAATCCTAGTTGGCCTATATAACTGGCACTGCAGACTAAATCACCACCTACACAGTCTTGGAATAGTGGACAACGCTGAATGCCGACTGTGTTTGGGGGATGATGAAATGGCAGCGCTCGTTTTATGTACCTGCCCTGCTGCAGAAAGAACCAGGTTCTCACTTTTTGGCAAAGAGCAACTGCTGCCAGAGGACCTAAACGATCTCTCACCCGATTAGGTAGTCGGCTTTATTAAAAAGTTGAACCTGTTGGGTGAGATATAATTAGGAGTGAGCGACGATAGACCAGATGTCGCAGTGGAGGGTCTGTATAGTAGTCCACTCACATATCAACCTAACCTAACCTAACCTTTTACTTCAACTTTCATTATATTAACGACAGTTTTGGGGCATTATTATTTCATAAAAATGCATTGTCAATGTTCCAACCAAACTTGTGTAAGGACCGGTGCACTCGGGCGAGCGTGAAAGTACTTTGCCGCCCATTGTCATGGGAAACGAGCGGCAAAGCGACATTATTCACAGCCCCTCGGCAAACGTCAACTTTGCGCTTTCAAAATGTCAGCCAAAAAGCCTATTTTATATGTCGATTGAAGATAAGGTTTTTTCAATGTTTTTTTTTACCCTTGTATGTTGTAATATACAATATGTGTACTTTTTACTTATATAAAACCACCAGTTCTCAACATGAATAAATTATTTATTTATTTATTTATTTATTTATTTATTTATTTATTTATTTATTTAAAGACCTAGGTGAGTTATTCGACAACATATAACAAAAATGGTTACAAATGCTTTTAAATGTCTGGAATTCATAATAGATTAGAACGAAAAAAAACAGGGCTTTTTTTTGTCTTTTATTTTTTAATCGTTAATCATAATATCCAAGAAGTGCGTGTTTCTTAGCGCGGAGGAACAGAAATATACTTAGAAATGCAGGAACGGCATGGACTTGCTACAATATTTAACCTTAAAATTTTATGTTTAATTCGTTTAATGGGGAACTTGCCCATTTTTTTAAATTTCATTAAAGTGTGTATTTATGTATAAAAATACGCCACACCGAATATCAGCTATTAAATCGCAGTACTTACTTTGCAATAAATAATTAAAGTTGAAATCCTCACGAAAAGCACTGTGACGTCACCAGGTGAAAACTGGTCTCGCGTGGTGTCCAACAGATGGCGTACTTTAGCCATTCACCCTAATTAATAGGCCAGTCCAACACGCTGTCACTTTGCTTTGTTTGTACTACAGCAGCCATCTTTTGTTGGTAAGTTAGGGTTTTCGACAGGCCTAAAGGGCACCACCATACACGTTCAGTAATCTCATTACCTAAATTTTCGCGTTTTTTCAATCATACTTAATTCAATAATTATAGCTAGATATGCTTTTTTCTTATATAATGGACATGTAAGGTGTGAAAAATAATGGCAGGGAATGACGAGGAAATTTTTAGTAATGATGTTTCTGTAATGATCTGCTGGAATGACATTATTGCTGAACGTGTATGGTGCCCTTTAGGCCTGACAAAAACCCTAACTTACCAACAAAAGATGGCTGCTGTAGTACAAACAAAGCAAAGTGACAGCGTGTTGGACTGGCCTATAGACTGGGCGGCGATTGACTTTGAGACGTCCGCATATTCGGTCATCAGTCTTTTGATAGCAAAAAACAGCTTACATTTCGGAGCCGAAAAAATTGCAAAAACATGCAATCTTGACACGTTCATATTTTTCGAAAAACACCATTGGGACGGCCGTACGATGTCGCGACTTAAAGAGGAAGTCTTCCAGATAAACCTGATCGTAAATTGCATGGCGAAATTCGAAAATTCGACTCGGCACGAACGAATCAAAAGTAGCATTTTGTGACATTTCAGAATATTGAAGATGTTTTTCCAATGAATTTCAGGTTAGGTTGTGTCCACTGCTAGTTGTTTCTGACAAATGAGCATGCGAAAGCAGAATCGGTGTCGCTTGACGCCGTCATCCGACTTTCACCCTCTGACGTCACGTTTCAGAGTGGGTAAAATCCGGCAGATTTTAATCGCTTATATTTCTGGAGGAATTTTTTTTTTAAATTTTTTGTTGTCTATGGGGTTTTTAATTATGTTAGTTTACGATTTTGAGTATTTTAATTCAATTTTATTTTTTGGGCAAGGTCCCTATTGCATACGGAACTAAATGCATTTGTTCCGAAAACCGAAAACAGTTGTTGTTGAAGAAAACTCTAAAGATTTTTGAAACCTTGATTGTATAAGCCAAACCATGCCGAATAATAAATATAAGATAAAAACACCACTCCCATCCCATAAAAACTACCACCTGCAAATATGGTACTTGTATAATATCACCAACAACTTCCCTTTGAAAATCAAACTAGGATCACACTTTTCGCGTTGGCAATAACTAGCCATTTTAAGATTATTAATTAAAAGCATTTAAAGGAAGTATTTTAGAATCCATGTTTATATGAACTTTTTCTTATTTTCTTGAGTACTCTAAGCCCTTTATACTGGTATCCAGGAACATCCTGTATCTCATACGATGAATGGTCAGTATCGTCTGGGACAATCGCTCATTCCAAACAGTCCAATGAAATTTATATGCAAGTCCCAATTAAAAAAAATCTCATTTGCTAAGGTTATCCGTCATCTCAACGCGTCATAATAGGTATATTTTTCTTTTAAGATGCAATTTATCTACGCCTAGTCGTCACAGCTAATATCCATAATTTCAATTACAATTCCTACAACTACTATGAAGTCCCGGACGCGATGGATTGCAACATAAGTGAAATGTCAACAGACCTAAGTGAACAAATTCGTCTTAGGACCCCCCCGGAGAAGGGCCCAGGTGTTTCTGTTCCTTCCTAGATAGATCTGACGTCAGTTTGATCCTTAGAAAGCGGTCATCACTCAACGCCGCGCCTCATTCCCTGAAGGACGAGCAGGATAATAGCTGCGACGGGAATGTATAGACGCTTTTTAAAAATCTCCCGGTTTATACACGGGTTGCTCATGATCGCAATGCTCGCCTGTCATCCCTCTTGACGGTTTTTATATTGAAGGAAACTCGTTTGATGGGATATTTATTTATTTTTGACATATTTTATCCTGTAGCTTGAAATGGTATGTTGAGAGGCTTAACGCCCACTTTTCCGTACAGTTGGTTAGGAATGAACTTTATTGATTGATACCTTGGTAGATAAACATCGTGTTGAGAACATGTGCGAGGTATTTGACGACGTATAGTACACCGAACGATATTTGACCGTATGAAAAATTACAGAAAAAAATTCATTGTTATAGTTTTTGATGTGCCAATACAACTATGAGTTATTACAAAGATTTTAATATGAGGAGAGGGTACATTCGTAAATTTCGAATTTTAATATACAGGCTGTTTGGTAAGGCGATGCCGACCCCGAGCAGGGAGTACAGGAAGTTATTTGGCATCTGTGTGACCAAACATACCTATATGTTACGGGTTTTTCTTAAATGCTGATTTTGTACTTTTTTAAAAAACCTCAATTTTTCATCATTTATGTAACTAATTATGCACTAATTAGAAAATATTGTTTAGGTATTAAGTAAATCACAGCTTACACACGTTTTTATTTATTATAAAATTACCTACATTCTGTATATGGGTGCATCAATCTGGTCACGCTAATATGCTAGTTAGGTAAACACTTTAAAACACTCATTATTGGAGAACCAATCAAAACAACTTCTCTTCTAGCTAATACTGATGAAGTATTGAATTACATAATAGGATTCCTAGCATTTTATAGCAAAAAAAATATGTTAAAAATACTTAAATCATTTATTTAAAGTCAGTCATTCACACTTTTTTATTTTTATATAAAGATAATTACTTCCACATCCAGTGGAAGTATAGTAATGACAAAAAATTTTTGAAAATTTTTATTGTTCAAATAGGCTTATAGAATGTCATGAAACGTCGAGATTTTAAGTTTGAGCGAAATTTTCTGTCTGTCTGTCTAACTTTTTTTGTGCGCACGATTACTCTGGAACCGTTTAAGATATTGACTTGAAATTTGGTACACATATGTTCTTTAATGGAATCTGGAACTAGATTATATTTTCATCTTATTCCGTCGAAGGGTTGGGGGGTAAATTGGGGGCAAATAGCTAAATCAAGCAAATGAGAGTCCATTAAATTGTTATTTAGTATATACAAGAGAAGCTAAAGTCTCAAAAAATTTTTTGGCATTAGCCACCCCCTCATTACCACTCCCATTATTGGAGGAGGTGAAAAAAATGTGATTTAGTGTGTGTACAAGAACCAAAAATCTGAAAATATTTTTTTTTCATCCACCCTATCACCACCCAAACCCTACTACCGATGTGGGATATCGTTTTATGAGTTTTTGGGGTAGACGATTTCAAATATTACATTATTAAAGTTTCATAAACAATTATTTCCACATACAAGATTTTTTTCGTTGTGAGAGACTTAGATAGAAAATCTTGATGCGGAAGTAGTGATTCCTTGGGCAGCGGTTTTTTATATTAAATAAAAAAGTGTGTATGACTGAATTTAAGTTAATAATTTAAGTATTTTCAATATACTTTTTGCTCTAAAATACTAGTAATCCCATCATGTAATTCAATACTTTGTCAGTATTAGCTAGAAGAGTAGTTGTTTTGATAGGTTCTCCAATAATGAATATTTTAAAGTGTTTACCTAATTAGTATATTAGCTTGATCAGATTAAGGCACCAATATACAGAAAGTAGGTAATTTTACATAAAAAAAATGTGTAAGTTGTGATCCGCTTAATACCTAAGTAATATTTTCTAATCATAATAAAAGCAAATAAATAAAAAAATAATTAATTGTATATTATCCATTAAGTTTAACTTTTGATATAATGAAATATTTTTTTCTTTATTCGAAATAAATAAACTTCGAAAAGAAAAATAATTTAAAAGTTTCTGTTGGTTAGAAAAAAATAAAAAAATACGTGTGTAGGGGAAAAAATTGCAATGGTAACTGAAAGTCTTCAATTTCGAAGTCTTATAATTTTTTTTTAAGTCTTCTAGATATTACAGTTATTTTAAAAACTTCTTTATAGTATCCTCTTTGATATTATCCTACATCCATCAATTTTTATCGGTTACAAAAAAGAAGACAAAAGAGTATCAATCGGAAATTATTTTTTATTTAATCGAAAATTAAATATGTGGGGTTTTTCAACAAACTTTTTATTTAATAGGTTACAAAACTACTATTTTCTATGTTCGAAGTGAGATCCACTATTTCTAATGCATTTCCGTGCTGGACTTAGTATTTCAACCATAAACTTCCCTTATAGTACAGTCGAATTGATTTAATTCAAGTTTTTTCAACGACAAAAATGCATTTTCTTTGACGCTTCTTTTTTCCACCCAATTTTCATCGAAACAAAATGAAATTACTATAAAGAGCATAGCCGGGTAAGCATGGTGTGACTGCCCCCAAGCGTCTGGCGCTTATATTTGTGCAGTAGGAAGCAATCTTGGAAAGTAGCAATTTCACAAAATATTAGCCCGAAAAAGGGACCGGTTTGGGGTGATTAAGAGAGGGTTGATTTTAGCAAAACTATTTTTTTTCTAAGAAACGGCGCATTCAATCGTTTTGTAAAAAATATATGTTAAAGACCTACTGAGAAAGTACTAAATAAAAAATCATGCTCAAATTCCGAAAACAGATACAGTAAAAAAAACATATATATTATTTTCAAATTTTTTTTAGGGTAACTTATCCCTGGGGTACCAGCCTGAATTTTTTTCTGTAGCATGTCTGGGGACTCACTTATGTTATGTTTTTTTCCCAGTCTTGTGCGAAGATTACGCCATACTTAAAAAAAATGCCGAAGTGTGCAGTGTCGTATGCATATTTTGTCAATAATTAACCCCTTGCAAGTAAAAAAGGCCAAAATGCAAAGTAAATATGGTAAATATGGCCGGAATGTTAAATATCATTAAGGGTAAAAACTAAAGTCAGCGGTACTATCGTCGGCGGGGATAAGAGCTTGGTCTTAACAGTCATGTGTTGTTAATAATTTGCAGCACTAAATCGTAGCATAACTAACCTGTGATGGATATGGATGTTAATCTTCCTCACTGTCATCTGCAATCACTGCACTCATGCTATCCTTCTGAAACAATAGAGAAAGAACTTCCGCCGGTTTAGGTATGCTTGATAGATATCGTCCTTGCGTAAGATAATGCACGACAGCAGCTACATGGGAACAACATCCAACAGTTCGATTCCCACTGGCACATTCAAAGAAATTGCAAAACTGCCTTTTGTAGATATTTCCAGCAAAGATGTACTGGACTTCCCAGAAATGACGGATTTAAAACTGTTTTTTACCGGATAGTATCAATATAAACAAACGATTTCGTACCTCGAAGTCATAAATGAAGACGGAACACTTAATCTTCAGTACGCTAAGGACCAGTCCAATGTACTCAAAATACAAGTTTGTTCACGTCACATCAAAATGAAGGTTTACCGATGTTTCCTCGACTATATTCCCCACAGTGTCGGCGTTAGAAGACATTTATGTGAATGTGCCAATGGGTTATCAAACTGTTGGATGTTGTTCCCATGTAGCTGCTGTCGTGTATTACCTTTCGTACGGATGATATCTAGCAAGCATACCTAAACCGGCAGAAGTTCTCTCCCTATTGTTCCAGAAGGATAGCATGAGTACAGTGATTGCAGATGACAGTGAGGAAGATTAACATCTATATCTTTCTCAGGTTAGTAATGCTACGATTTAGTGCTGCAAATTGTTAACAACCAAGCTCTTATCCCAGCCGACGGTAATATGTGAATAATGACAGTCTTTGACAAGGTACTCCATAGTACCGCTGACTTTAGGTTTTACCCTTAATGATATTTAACATTACGGCTATAAACTGATTTTTGCGGCGCAAGAGTCAACTCTATTGAGCACCTAATTAACTGTCAGCGTTGCAGCTTTATGTTGGTTTCTCTTACAACGTTCACCATCTCCATAATCACTAGTCACTAATATGTATACACTACTCAGATATCCATAATTACTTTGCAGTTTGGCCTTTTTTACTTGCAAGGAGTTAATTGTCCACAAAAGATGCATACGGCACTGCACACTTCGGCATTTTTTTTAAGTATGGCGTAATCTTCGGACAAGACTGGGAAAAAAATATAACATAAGTGAGTCCATAGACATGCTACAGAAAAAAATTCAGGCTGGTACCCCAGGGATAAGTTACCCTAAAAAAAATTTGAAAATAATATATATGTTTTTTTTACTGTATCTGTTTTCGGAATTTGAGCATGATTTTTTATTTAGTACTTTCTCAGTAGGTCTTTAACATATATTTTTTACAAAACGATTGAATGCGCCGTTTCTTAGAAAAAAAATAGTTTTGATAAAATCAACCCTCCCTTACTCACCCCAAACCGGTCCCTTTTTCGGGCTAATATTTTGTGAAATTGCTACTTTCCAAGATTGCTTCCTACTGCACAAATATAAGCGCCAGACGCTTGGGGGCAGTCACACCATGCTTACCCGGCTATGCCCTTTTCTTTTCAAATTAATTAAGTTTCATTTTGTATTAAACTTTTGAAGTTATACAAGACTTTCTATAGTATATTTCATTTTGTTTCGATGAAATTTGGGCGAAAGAAAAAGAGAGTCATAAAAAATGCATTTTTGAAAATTTTGAATAATGCACTTTTTTTTAAATAAAAAAAAATTGAAGTTTATCCCCTTCAAGTGCCTAAAAGAACCTACAATCGAAGACAAAAAAATGAAAAGTGACGCACAATGCCTCTTTGATACTTGTAGAATTAATTTTTTTTTATTTCGTCCGCCTCTTTGACCGCTCTATTTATTTGACTTACAGCGTCCGTGTTTGGTGTATTATATTTGAATTTCCTCATTTTAGACAAGTTTTTTCATTCCTTAACCAGCGCTCCTTTTTATCCTATTTATATAGGTGTGCACAAAAATGGATTATAGCCAAATAGTGACATAAATACCAATTTATTGCTGTTCTATGTGGCTGCAACTAAAATAAAAAAATGAGGAATTTAATTAAAACAAAACCCGCGGTAATACCCCCAAAGCTGACCACGTAAAGTAGGTCATATCTGGCAGTACAATAAATATCAAAATAACAAATTGAAATGATTATAACAAAGCCGCCCGTAGCAGACACGATTGGGGTGTTTAAATTTTAATACGGCTTCAATAATTCCATGTTTGGTGTCCATGTTCCACCCACGGCTCATAGAGCTTTAGGGCGCAGGATAATGTATAAATAACATAAACAAATGGTAATGGGGTGGGAACATAAATAATTCCGCTCGTATCAATCCATCTATATAATCTGTCCCCCACGGCTCCAGACTACCAACGATAAATCCAATATAAACCCCGAATGTCACAATCACTGTTTGTCAATCGCTCACTTACCACTGACTCATTGTTTGTGGTCCTCCACTCAATCGCATTACATGGACGTCACGGGACGCCCGCCTTATGGATTGCCGAAAATACCTATTGATGTAGTTGTTAAAGAGGGGGACGTCTTTAGCTAATTCAGCGGCTTGTTTTGTACCATTTTCTAAATCCACAACACCAAGACATATAACAAACTAGATATAAACATTATACTCTTTGCTTCTATCACATGTTTCAGAGGAAGAGGTTTTATTTATCATTAAACATAAATTAAAAAATAAACACTGCAATGGAATTGATAATATCTCAGGCAATTTCCTCGTTTTTTCCAATTTTCAAAAAAGGCGAAGATATAAACACTTCGATTAAAGAACTTATATCTAGATACATAATGGCATTAATTTGTGTGATCCTGAAGGATTTACAATCTAAGGCACTTCTTCCCATAAGTTCTTGATTGGCTAGTCGATCTATTCGCGGCCGATTCGGGCACCATCGATTCAGTTTGATTATCATAATCTCAGTTTGACACTTTTGACAGTATATCCGCCATTAATATTAATAAGCGTTTTTCGTGTTTTTCGATCAAAATGTTATTTTAAGTTGTGATTTGCTTAATACCTGAATAATATTCTCTATTCATATTTACACAGTTTAGTGACAATATATTTAGTGTAAATAAATAGTGAAATGCTGTGCCGTTTGCAGAAAGCAGTTTAGAAAAGAAGAAAATCGATCGTTCCATAGTCGTAACATGATGAAGTTCAGTTTACAGTTATAAAGTAAATGGCAATTAAATTTTAATATCCTTTCAATACATATTTATCTTACTGTTTTATCTTACTGTAATATCGTATGCCTATATCACGTTATATAAAGAGCCGGTAATGCAGGAATTGCAATAATTCATTTTAATGAAAATATTTACCATTCTACACATTTTCTACACACACAACGCCACTGTTGCCTATGGGATGTGATGTTCATCTATTCTTTTTAAAGGACATATAATGTGACTATGTTAGGAGCAAACAAGGTATATAGTGAAAAGATAGCCTGTTATGTATCTAGTTATAAGTTCTTTAATCGGAGTATAAACAACTATCGTTCCATATCTGTTCCACCTATAATTTCCAAAATATATGAATATGCAATTTTGTTACAGCTACTTAAATTTTTACACAAAAATAATATCTTAAATAATAACCAACATGGCTTCCGTTCTGGTTATTCAACAATCACAGCGGTTCACTCATTTTTCGAAAAAATATTGGAGGTATTTGAGAAGGGCGAGAGCCCGACTGGAGTCTTCTGTGTTTTGAGTCGGGCGTTTGACTGTGTTCAATATGACTTATTATTAGACAAATTAGATAGGTATGGGGTAATGGGCAAACTATACCTATGATTGGTTTGTCTCCTATCTTAGTGAAAGGCACCAAATGGTAAAAAATAATTATATTGATCAAAATAGGAAAACCTCCTACACATCAACAAAATTAGATAGTAAAATGGGTGTCCCTCAAGGCTCTGTTCATTATTTATATTAATGAGCTACTCGATATACTGACTGAGGCCTTTATTTCATTCTATGCTGACGATGCCACTCTCCTTTTTTCTGATATGTCTCATGGTTCGCTCCACCGTAAAATTGACACTACTGCTGCTCGTGTATGTAGCTGGTTTAGTAACAATTTGTTGTCTTTTAATGCTACAAAGACAAATTATTTGACACTTCATACTCATCAATATACTACCATTCCTGACCTTAATATAAATAACTGCAGCATTGAAAAAGGTGGCTGTACGACATTTATTGGCATAGATTTCGATAATACACTGACATTCAGTAATTACTGCAGCAGACTTACTAGTAACTTACATTCTAAATAGTCCCTTGAGATTAACCAGAAAAAGGCAAAAAACCCAAAAGTTCTGCGACCGGTCCGCAAGACATTAACCCCCCCCCCCATTTTCGAGGGCGGGGAACACGATGGTGAGAATATTTTCCGACTTACCGTCCAACCACTATCCCTAAATCGAAAAAACCACCCTGTTTCCGATTTTTCGGCGCTAGGCTTGCAAGGGCTGGTCAGATTGGGTTTTTCTTGGTGAATTTTAATAAAATAAGTAAATATTGACCACAAGTGACCTAACTCACCTCCAGGGGTTGAAACTACCCCCACCTACAATACCAAAATGCCACGAAAATCAGCTGAAAAGCGGTATACCCCCGTTTTCGAGGGCGATGAATACGATGATGATAATATTTCCCGACCTACTCTTCACCCACTACCCCTAAACCTGAGAATTACTTCCTTTTCCGATTTCGGTGCTAGGCTAGGTAAATATTGACCACAGGTCAACGAAAATCAGCTTGAAAGCGGTATGCTCCCGTTTTCAAGGGCGAAGGACACGATGGTGACAATATTTTCCGATATATCCTTCACCCACTACCTCTATTTTTTTTGTGCACACGATAACTCTGGAACCGTTTAAGATATTGAATAGAAATAAGAGAAGCTAACGTCTCCAAAAATTGTATTAGACACCTCCTTACCACCCCCATTGTTAAAGGGGGTGAAAAAAATAAAATTGTGATTTAGTGTGTGTACAAGAACCAAAGGCCTCAACAATTTTTTTTCTCGTATAACTTCTTGTACGGCATAATTGTGCCTAGTCTATCAGCTTTTTCCTCTGCGAAAATTTTCGTAAACGCGGCATTCCTCCTCGGAATGAAAAAGACGATTTCCACACGTCGCGCGTCGTACTGGAAAATCGGCAAATATATTTTGTCGGACAATTTGAGAATTGAATTCTACATATATATTCTATATATTTCTACAAACTGTCCGACAAAAATTATGGAACGCTAAGAGTGTCTACCACCCTAAACATAACATAACATAACTTTAAAACATTTATTGATAACCAGCTGATATTTTCAAGATTGCTTAATAAAAATATGTAGAATCCAATTTTCGAATTGTCGGACAGAAATATATTTGCCGATTTTCCAGTCCGACGTGTGGAAATCGTTTTTTTCATGCCGAGGGGGAACGCCGCGTTTACGAAAATTTTCGCAGATGAAAAAAGTGATAGACTAGGCGCAATTATGCCGTAGAAGAAGTTATACGAGGATATGTATAAATTGCATTTTTGTACGCGGGCACCTAGACTATAACCTTTTCCGACAGTATAAAATTCTCCTTTTTTTTTTTTAAATAAGCTAATTTTCTAGATCTTGCTATGCTTATAATTTTAATCATCACCTGATGATGCAATCATGATTGGTGAAACGTTCGTCGGCATAATGTTTTTGGTTTGTAAAATCTTATCAGAGGTGACGACAATCTTCATGTCTCGTCATAGGAAGCGGGAAACTTTTTTATGTTTCAAAATAGATGCCTAGTATTTAGAGAAGAAAGATAAAGAATGAACGATGAACGTACTTTTTTTTTATTTGAAACTTTTTTCTAGGATTAGCAATTTTCGAGAGAAACGTATTTGGAAATAAGGAACGCCCTCTCGGTGTAAAGTTATTCTCTTTGTCTATCAACATAATAAAGTCAAATTCATTATTATTAGCTTATTGTTTACCTAAACTTACAATAAACACACGAGCGCCGCACAGTGCCAGTGGTCCCAAATTGAGTTTTTTTGTTCAAAAATGGCTAGAGAGCACAAATCTTGTCGGAAATGAACAATTGTTTTTTAAAATAAAGCTTACTGAAATCCTCGGACCTCGAATTTTGAAAAAAAAAATGTTTCGAATTTCACATATTCACAAGTTTTGTTTAGTGCACCTTCCAGATTGGCTTCTGCGAATTGTATTGTTATTTATAGAGCCAGTTTTATTTAAAAGAAACTTCCACCAGCATTTTGACCTTATGGTAACTTTTCTGTTGTTCGTGTTCGGTTATTAGCTGCGGTCAGCCTAAAATTGTGGAATTTATTGATTAATTTCTCTTGCGAGCGTACCCTCGTAACTCTTGGTAATAGGAAACCGTCGAATCGATGTGTCCAAATTGTTAGAAATCCTTTAAACTGTAATGAATTGTTAGCGGCCAGTAAAGCTAACTCTAATATCTGTAGGAATTATTGGAATGGGCTGGCAGGGCGAAGTGAACGCGGACCTAGGCAAGTTCACTTTCTGCCCGACCCCTCGGTCAACCGCATTGTTAGGGCATTACTGGCTAATGAATATAAATGTAGTCGAGAGACTTGTGCGGCGTACCGGGCACAAGGTGGCGTTATCCTTGCCCTTGTCCTGCTGATAAATCTTTGACAGAACGCCTTGTCCAAGTATTACTTCAACTTGACCACCGTACTCTGTCTTTTCGAGCAACTGAACTTGAAACTACATATTTACATAACATTTGGTAATTACACATTGTAAGTTGAAGAGCGTTAAAATTGAACAAAATGAAATAAAATATTTTGACATCTGTCTTTTACCTATTTTCTTTGGTTATTTTTTGTACATTTTAAATAAATCTTTTTTTTTTCGAAGCTGTACATTGGAGCAACGAAATACCCCGGTTTTTGTGTTCGGAATAGTAGTTTAAGTTAATAGGTCGGTCCTATAAATGTTTTCTCGATCTAAGTTAACGTAACTCCTATAAATTTTAGTAATAACATAGTATATATAGTGTTATATATGCTGACATTTGCTCATGTCTGTAACTATTTCAATTTCCCTACTTTTAAACTTCTAATTTATAAATTGTTAGATAAACTCTTAGCATTTAACTGAACATCAAAATTATGCACTGTACAGTACAATAATCCATAGCACTTATTCCAACTTAACTGACCGAGTATAAATGCCCTCTGCTCAACTAAACAACCACAATTTAATTTTTAATCTTCTTGAATTGAAAATAAGAATTAAATAGGTAAATATATATCAATACGCAATTTATGTAATAATTCTTGTATATTTCGCTGTCTGGCGTGTAGTTCTATGTAGCGTTTAGCGTTACTGTTACTAGACGGAGGTACCAGAACCATATTTTTTTATCTTTCGTAAACTTAGAATAGAACATATGGTCGGGGCATTGGTGAAGACTTATCAGCAGTTTTGGACTAGTCTATGCATTACAATACCTATGGTTCAAGGAATATTGTTTTTTTAATTGTCATTACATTTGAAATATGGCGAATTCCAATCGGTTTCAGCATGTTAAAAAACATAGAATAAGATGTCGACCTATGTGTTATTTTACCCTTAAATAATAATCATCGTTATCTAAAATAACCACCTGATTACCTTCATCGACATTCAAGTTAAAGTAATCCTTCTCATGTAACCACAGGTGTATCATACAAAAATCTGTTAATGTTATATGATCTGAAAGCTCTCCATATTATAGGCACAGTTACAAGTATTGGACATTTCGGATTTAAATAACTACGGAGATTACAATTAAAACTGTTGTAGCAAATAACATCCGATTCCAGTTCTTCTCTTGGTTCCAATCTTATAATCAAAATAACGATTGTATGCGTCTTGTATTGGAAGCCTGAGCTAATCGTCCATTCTAACTGTGATCGTTGATAGAACTATTTTAATTTTAAGAGGGATTCCAACCTGTTTTAATGTCTGACATTTAAATAGTTGTATGCTTCAATAACAAAATTACCCACTTCACCGGCCATAAATTGCAACGGGACAGTCAGATAATGGTGTAATAGATAAATGTAATTCAATCCTGTTTCTACTATGCCTTAGTGAATGTATCCGCAATACTCCACCTTTATCCACTGATGTAAAGTACGTATTGCTGTTAAACAACCCAAATCATTACCAAAGTCAAACAGCCACCAGCTAGTTGTAGAGAGAGCGTCTAGGTCTAGGTATATAGTAATTTTATTGTTATGTTACGATAATATCCATAGTGTAGTGTTCCCGTTTGCAGACATGGTCCTACAGGATTCACTTAATGTTAACTAATGGATAGCCATTATTGAAATTTCCTCCGTATTATTGTAGGGATTCGGCCACCGGTGAGGTTTACAACCTTATATTGCCGGCGTTAGCGCAGATTTACCTAGCTATATATTAATTTAATTTTAGTACCCATGTATGGCATTAGTGCTGTAGATGGAGCTCCCGAATTCATGAATCTTGCTAATACAATTCTATAAGCGACAAAGTTTGCGAACGGAATAGGAAATTGCCGAAGGTCTCTATTACAATATAACAGAAAAGTTGTTTATTTTTTGATTTTATACTCATGTACAATTTTCAACTCCACAAAAATTTTAGTTGTTTTGATTGGTTCTCCCATAATAAGTGTTTTAAAGTATTTACCTAACTAGTGCACTACCGTGTCCAGATTAGGGCATCAATGTACAGAGAGTAGGTAATTTCATAATAAATAAAAAAGTGTGTAAGTTGTAATTTGCTTAATAGTGGAGTGCTCGCGTTGACAAAAGTCGCTTAGTTTTTGTTCCCGTTGGCACTTTTAGAGAAAAATGTATGACCTTGCCAGATATGTAGCTGATACCCTGTAGATTAGGAATCCACTTGTCGTAAAAAAATCGTATCGAATATAAGGTCACAAATCAAAATTTTCTAACTAATCATACCACGTAATAGAGCCAATCATGAAGCATATTTTATCCAAAAGTCATTAAATTCTCTGTAGAATTTCTATTTTTAAAATAAATAAATAAATGATCTTTTACGTTGGCTTATATGGCAGTAAAAAACAAAAATCCTCATTTTCTCCTTTCGACTACAGGAGAAAATTAATTATTTTTCTTTCCCACGACGATATCTCCCAAACTATTATATTGTCACGACCCTCGGGCCGCTGTGACGGGGTTCCTTTAAAATACTCGCTTGCTTGCAAGAGGATTTGAATTTAATGAATTAAATGAATACTTGTAAATAAAACATTGTGGTAGAAAACAAGTTACCGGTTTATTAACAAAGAAACAACACAACAAAACAGAATAATTAGTACTTACATTAAATACCCCCTGGGGCTCACCCCTAAGGGGGGAGTTGGGCCACGCACCAAGCCACCACCAGTTCGTACCAAAATCTAGAACCCAACTGAATTTTGAAACTAAAATATTTTCTAGCTATTCTTTTTGCAATTCAGCAGTTACCTAGATAACAAGTAACTCGGGTGAATGCACCAGCTTGCTGCTGTCTCAACAATTTCTGTTTGCAAATATTTTAATATTAATTTCTAGCTAACAATAACCTGATGTACTGGGTGTCTCAAATAACTTTTATATGAATTATAATTACTGCGTGACACATCTCCCCCACCTAGGAAAGCTGGCCTCCAGCTTTAAAACTAGTGTTTAATGAACAACAAAAAAAAAATTCTAAAGTGAATGGCATTAACCTCATAAACATAACATACATTGGGGAAGTGTTAAATTCCAAAAAAAAAATTGAAAATATATCACATGGAGCAAAGTAAAAAAAATAAAATCCAGATAGATTATAATCTTATCACTTGCAAGTCGTTAAGTCTCTACTTAAAGTTGCATTGTATCTCAGTTAAATCCATTAAATGCAGTGACAAATTATAAACTAACGGACGCAATATTATTATCAAGCAACAATTTCATTGTCAGTTTCAAAAAAAAATATATCATTTTAAAATAAATAAGAAAAAACATTAACTCTCTTTTACTTTAGTACTGCAAGCCCCTTTACCCCGTAACTATAATAAATTGCTCTTGATTTAACACAAAAAATACGGAAATATCTAAAAAGACAAAAAAATAAATCGTTGCAGTAATAAACTAAAGCAGGTTTTGAATAAAATTAACAAAAAAACATTAACTGAAAATCTAGGATGAACCAAAAATTTCTAACTAGGGCACGCGAAAATGTCTCGCACTGTATAACTTTAAGTCAGCACACGACTGTTATAGCACAAAATTTTGAGTCCGGCTCTGTTCGATAAATTCAATTCTTAGATCACACTTACACTATTGTCCTCCCACGGTTCCAATGTATTCCAAATGTCTATTATTCCCCCGGGGCTAGTTTGAGGAATTATCATTTTCACATCTAGACTCGTGATGTGTAACCTGTGGCTTCTCAGAATTGAGGGAAGAACATCCACACCCGCATACTATGACCGCTGGCTCTCATCCTGACCATCCTTCCTTTACGTAGGGTTGCTGGGGCTCCCTTTTCCCTTCTTCCATGGCTGCCACCATTTTTCAGGAATGTGCTGTCTGCTTGTCATCCCGCCATTATTTGATCCTTACATCTGGATTTGACTATCAGTCAGGTTAAGGCTAGGAAAAATTTAGGCGAAGAGGAACCACTCGCAATGTGGCTGCGAAAAAAAATTGCCTTTTTGACATGTGCCTTTTTGCTTTTTGCCTGACTGATAGGGGAACTCGTTCAAGAACCAGTTACCATTTTCATTATGATTGGTTTCGGGAAAATTGGGAAAGAAATTATAGAAAATTTAACAATGGATAGGCCTCAGTCGCTACGTATAACAGGTGGAGTTCCAAATCTAGTTCTATTCTAATCCTGGGGCTTTCGACTAGGGTTGTCTTCTTGTGCTATGTGTGCCTCGTTGCCATGGTGCGATTACATAAAACAAACACACCCGAATAAATTCTTATATAGTGGAAAAAAAAAATAATAAACAAAACATTCATAAAATCGTGAAAAAATAATCCTTACAAGTGGTTCACCTAGTCAAGTTATTATTATTATTATTATTATTTGATAAAAGAACATCATCTACCGGGTAGCACAAAAAAATGAACCCTTTACTAATTACCAAAAAAAAAAAAAATTTCCTGCTCATTTAAACGTAATAGGCGGTTCATACGTTATGCTAACATACAATGTTACTTATTAAAAATTTTAAAAAAAAATTTACCCATGTAAGTCAACAAAACACTTTAATTTGTTTCCCATCTTTTAAAACATTTTAGTTAGAGTTATTTAGGGCTTGCGAAACAAAATCATCAAACGTATGCCTTGACAATTATGTCGTGAAGAAAAAATAAATCTGTTATTTCTTACTCCATAGACTCCATATCATTTAAAAAAATTCAAAAAAAGTCATGATGCTATAAGCAATTATTCCTTGTTTTATCTCTCTCTTTTAAAAAAATTGAACAGTCAGGTCATATAAATAATTCATTAGTTCTTTGATAACTTTTTCTCACCTCCACTATTTAATAAAACTCATCGGCGTTAAAAGCAATTCATATTTCAAACGCCATTATTTCTTTTTACGCAAAACTTAGACAATTGTGACTCTAGGAAAAATAAAAAATGTTCCTACCCTTGTACCTCATAGTGAAAAATTTACTAAAAAAAAATATTACATTACTTTTAAAACAGGGCATTTTTATAGGAGGACCTCTTCACTAATCATAAATCACATAACTAATTATTACTCTGATTTCTGCCCTTTGGGGGAACAGGGTAAAGAAAATACTTTATATAATAGAAAATATTACTCTCGCGCGCTTTTCCCAAAAATTTTGCCATTTTTTCTAACGAGTATTCAGGGTTTTAATATACCGTGGGTTGCAAATACTATGGTCATTTATTTATATAAATGATTATCTATCACAGGCTCCAAGCAAAAAAATAAAATTTTTTATACTCTCAGTTTTCCGTGGGTGGTTAAACTTCATGGTTATTTATTGTATCATCAATGTTAATTTTGCTTGAACAGGACAGTGTTGAGTCGTCAGCTATTTACTCTGCCATTTATCTAGTCACCTCGACGTAGCAACTAGCTTAAATCGCCTAGCAACATCGCATCGTAGCTCAACCGTCTGCTCTGGTTCAATTGAAATTGTCCGAGAAAAAACAAATTTTACACACCCGATTCGGCACTGTGGCCTTCATCTGAGGACCCCTCAATTCCTTACAGGACACACTCTAGACTGTGTCCTGGTTCAAATTTATTAAGGTCCAACAACCGATCTTACTACTTAGAATTCGCAAAAGAAAAATTTCTTTTGCACACCCCACACGGTATTATACCTCTCGATTCCTCGGTTTGTTGGCCACCTAGGCTTTAACTACATATCAAAACAACTCTTTCCTCTATCTACGTTCCAAGAATGGTTTACTCCTCCAGGAATATCGACCGTACACACATTTCTTACTTATGTTCTAGTGCGAATTATAAATTAGAGTTAACTTTCATGTACCATTATTAGTTGAACCTTATTTGTCTCAACTCACGTACAGATTATTTCTATTTCTCGCGTCTTTCACTCCTGACGCTTCATCCAACCTCATTCACTAAACTGAGGAACTTTGGTACCAACACTCATAATGAATCATCACCCATTCATTATCAACTTTCTTTGTACTCCTTGTCACATCGCTCCCTTCTCAAAACAACTACTCTCCTGGCTATATGCCTCGACGAACATTGAATTACAAAAGAAGGGATATACTGCTCTACCATGAACAGCCGCGTAACGGTACTTATGCTTTTTCATTTCAAGCATTTGTGCCTATTCAAAGGCTGTGGTACCAATAAATAATCAAAATATCACTTTCAATATTTCAAAAAATATCTCCCGAAACTCAAATCAACTCTTTACTCAATGTAGGCCTCAAAAAATATATATATCTCTCACTAACTTCTCATAAAACTCATAAACTCGTAAAAACTCCTTTGGACCCTCCAATGACACATTATTCAAAAAAAAATAAAGTCCCACCGTCGGCGTACTCTATGTCACATCGCTCCCTTCTTTCAACAACTACTTCCCCGGCTATATGCCTCGATGAACATTGAATTACGAAAGAAGAGGTTAACTGTTCTACTATGAACAGTCGCGTGACAGTACTTATGCTACTTTTGACCGGACTAACTTTCATCTCATTCTCGTTCCCGTCGTCTCAAGCATTTGTCCACCCTACAAGGCTTTTGAAAGCTATGGATATCCGTATCACCTCCTGATAACGCGATATAAGCCTCGTTACAAAAAACAACATACTTCAGTAACTCATCATAAATCTCACAACTCAAAGAAAAAACTCATTGTACGTCTCATTGTCCACAACACAACTTTTGTGCTAAAATATCACGTCACAAAGTAACTCTAATTCTCGATATTCCTTATTGCTCATTATTTCATATTCACCAATTAAAGGAAAGAATCTCAATTAAATCTCTGTCACCCATTCTTCGTTATACATAAAAATATTTCAATGTCCCCACCATAGCCTAGGTGTTTCTTTCATTCTAATAAAAAAACATTACCTTTGTAGCCTTTCACTGATTCTAATTATATTCTATCATTCACGCGATGTGGCTTGCACTCAACCAATGACCACAATCACCCTGTATAATCCAGTTATATTTTATAAGTTTTCTCCCCCCATCTTACTTTAAACTCAATTAAAAAAATACAATCATTCAAGCTAAATTTAATATTCCTAGTCAAACTTAAAAAATTTACCAATACTCTGGTCCCTCCTTTATGTAAATTTAAATAAAAATTTTCACCCCGACGTAAAATTTCCTGTGGTAGGCCTTACTGGTGCGTGGTTTTTCGAAGATGTACTTTTTTAGGGGCATTTGAATTTACGCGGTAAAAAAATAATTAACTTAAAAAACAAGAGATTTACACAAACGAAGAATTTCTCAAAGAATGTAGGTTTAATATTAATTTCTAGAGATAAGAGATGACTTCAAACAGTCGAGTTCCAATCGACTTTTCACCGCAAATTCACAAAGGCTTGCAAAATAAAGCCTATCCTTGGATTTGTCATTATATTCACCCTCAAATCAATTTTTGCAAATAAAACTAACTGCAACAAAAATAACTGTTTTCTCACAACATAAAATATGGTGGTACATACTAAAAAAATAAAAATTCACATGTGGCATATTTGATCGACGCGACGGCGACAAGTTATTTAACTTTGTATATTAAAAAAATAATTACACACTTCCCTAAGATGGGAGAAAAAGCAAAAAAAAATCGCGAATTCACTTCTCAGCAGGTAAATTTATTTATAACCCCACCATTGCAAATAGCCCTTGTAAAAATTAAGTATAAAAACCACATTTATTATTCAAAATTGCAATCACCGTCCAGCTATAAATTTTTCAAAGATTAAAACCATTGTTTTCATCGCTACCACCAAAAAAAATTAGTACGTCACCCCTTATCTACGTGATGCCCCTAAATCAGTTTATTTACCTACTTTTGTAGTACCCTGTGATTTCTACCACCGTATAATTGTCAATAATACGAAAAAAATAAATTATTTAATTAAAACCTCCAAATATAATCACAAAATTCAGCAAGATGTATGAAAATTTAACCAGTATTCATTTAAAACTTTTTAAAATAAAAAATTCGTCAAATTTAATCATGAAAACCAACACGTAACATAAAAAAAACTTAGGCAAGTAAAATATGATTTCACACTTAAAAAAAATACATTTTACATTAAAGAAATTTAAATAAAATGGGAGGGTTGTGAAGAACCACCCCCTAGGAACGAGGCTAGGCGCCTCCACCACGTGTCACGGGGTTGGTTAATAAAATTACCCCGACACGTGTTATGCCCGGCGCCTCCACCACGTGTCACGACCCTCGGGCCGCTGTGACGGGGTTCCTTTAAAATACTCGCTTGCTTGCAAGAGGATTTGAATTTAATGAATTAAATGAATACTTGTAAATAAAACATTGTGGTAGAAAACAAGTTACCGGTTTATTAACAAAGAAACAACACAACAAAACAGAATAATTAGTACTTACATTAAATACCCCCTGGGGCTCACCCCTAAGGGGGGAGTTGGGCCACGCACCAAGCCACCACCAGTTCGTACCAAAATCTAGAACCCAACTGAATTTTGAAACTAAAATATTTTCTAGCTATTCTTTTTGCAATTCAGCAGTTACCTAGATAACAAGTAACTCGGGTGAATGCACCAGCTTGCTGCTGTCTCAACAATTTCTGTTTGCAAATATTTTAATATTAATTTCTAGCTAACAATAACCTGATGTACTGGGTGTCTCAAATAACTTTTATATGAATTATAATTACTGCGTGACAATATTTCAAAAAAAATTATTCTTTATAAAATATTCGCTATATTTTTCAGATTACTAAGGTTCTTAAATAAGATTTTTTAAGGATCCAATAACCGAGATATTTAATATGTAGTGTGATGTCAATTTTCGAAGCATATCGACAGCGTCACGTTCGCTGGAGATATTCGCCCACTACTTTAAAGCTGTTTAAACAACCCGCGCTGCTTCCCGCAAAGGCCAGACTTTAAATAGACACGCGCATTGTAACTTGTGGTTTGTGATATTTTTAAATTTTTTGTCTTGAAAATGACTAATATGGAATAAATATAAGTGTTTGTTGATTATATTAATTCAGTGACCTACATAAAATTTGTATGTAATCGATTAACACGTTATAAGAAACTCCTTAGTTTACTGTTTGCAAGATATTTTCAGCTGGTATGTATTTTTTCAGTAAAATTTTCGACCTTATGATGTATGTGCTTTTCAGATGAAATTAAAATGGAGAGTACTACTGACGTCACAAATTCTAAAAGTGAGGTAGAGACAAAAATAAAGTTTAGTGTAGTAAGAAATTTTGTAGGAAACCGGCCCCCGTAATCAAAGGTTCTGAGAAATCATTTGCAACATTTATTGATCGTTTAAAATTCCAAAAAAAAAAATAACCAACCAAAGACAAGACGAGATATATTCTCGAACTATATCATTTCGAAAAACAAACAGTTTTGTCGGTTTGGTTTTGCACCGAAATTGCTATTCTAGTTTTACTAGCAAAAAAATATAGAACATTTAAGGAAAAAAAAATAGTAAAAGAGAAAGAAATTGAAAGCAGTTCAGATGGATCCAGTGCCTGTCCATCAACTTCTTCAGGTGTGCCCTTGCGTAAAACTAATTTTTTTTTTATAGAGAAATGTATTTTTTGTCAAAAGGCATCAACAGTAAATAAGATCTCTCAAGTAATACACCACGAATACAGAAAGAAAAATAAGACTAATAACAGCTCAATAAAATCCAATTATTTTCGAAAGAATTGGTGCTAACGATTTAATAGCTATGGAAACTAAATATCATGTTTCATATTTCTTAAGTCGTAATAGAAAATGCTATCTAACAATAAAAATAAAAGTGGAAAACGTAAAATCAGAAGAGATCTGCCATTTACCAAAATATGTAAAATTCTTGAGAAAGGTTTTTGAAAGCATAAAGGGTATGGTATGAGAAGTATGAGAGGTATTTAGAATTGGACCGATGTAAGTCCAAGAGACAGATCAGTAGACTACTTAAAAATACATTTACTGACAAAGGAAAGGAAAGGAGAGGAAAGGAAAGGAAAATATACATATAGGTACATAAATAAACGCTACTCGCACACTTAATTCAGTATTACGAACTTATACAAGTCCTTAGATATTTGATGTTTTAAAAATTCTATTGTTTTAGAATGAGGCAGTAAGGTTTATTCTTGTAAAAAAAAGAACATGTCATGCATCTATTTATGCTCCTGCATGGGGAAAAAGTCCTGCAAGAACTCCTCGTTCAGAATAAATAAAAAACTACTTAAAGATGACTACACAATTCTTCCTATACGTGTAAAAAATGTCTGTTTCTCTGGCGGTGTGGTAAAGATCAAAGACGCCGACATTTTTTACACGCAAGAATTGTGTAGTCAACTATATCAATAAAAATATATTTGAATTAGATGAAGAAAGTGTATAGTGTATATCTTTAATTGAGATTTAAATTTTGTTATAATTATCTTTCATTTTTCATAACTTTTTTATTTTGATATGGATTCTGTTATCTGCCAACATTGTATTTTAAAATTAATAAAACTTGAAAATCAATTGAAATATGTATACATTTATTAAACACATTATTATATAAATTAATAATTGATACAAGATAAGTACAAATCAGGTTCGGATAGATTCACCTCGACATTATTTCCTCATCACATACGACTATAAATTCCTTTCTGAGTGCACTAAGATACGCTTTTAAGTGATTCTTCTCATTCTAAACAATTTTTATTTGAAATGTTTTTAGATCCGACAATTGTTTTTAGGCTCTCCCTGGAGCCGCCCTGGTGCACCGATTGCAATAATATTCAACAACGTTTTACCTTAAACCTCCCAGATCTCATGTCAAAAATTTCAGAAAGTCCATGTCGTCGTAATCTGAAATTTGGATTTGTACACGTCAATTTACCTATAGATGAAAAAGTAAAATAAATTAACTGAAAAGTTCACAGTCCTGTGTAGGTATTCATTCACTCAAGTGGAACTTGGGTGCTCCCGGAGTTAGAGGGGGTTGTTGAAACAGAATAACAATGAGTGGGGGCTCGAAGCCGTAAACAATTTCAATCCGCCGATAAGCTTCGAAAATTGACATCACGCTACACATTATTAAATATCTTGGTTATTAGATACTCAACTGATTTAAGAACCATTGTAATCTGAAAAATATAACAAACATTTTGTAAAGAATTATTTTTTTAAATAAATATAATAGTTTGGAAGATATCGTCGTGGGAAAGAAAAGTTGTTCGAAAAATAATTAATTTTCAGCTGTAGTCGAACGGAGAAAATGAGGATTTTTGTTTTTTACTGCCATATAAGCCAATGTAAAAGTTCGTTTCTTTATTTATTTTAAAAATATAAATTCTAGAGAGAATTTAATGATTTTTGAATAAGATATGTTTCATGATTGGCTCTATCACGTGGTGTGGTTAGTTAAAAAATTTTAATTTGTGCCCTTATATTCATTACAATTTTTTTACAAGTGGATTGCTAATCTACAGGATGTCAGGTACATATCTGGCAAAGTCATACATTTTTCTCTAAAAGTGGCAACGGGCTGAAAGATCGAAATTAAATTGCACTCCATTATAATACCTAAATAATATTTTCTGTCAAGATTATGTTAGACTATCGATAAAAATATAAAAAAGTAAACCAAAAGTTGGGATTTACCCAAACCACCCTTCGCACAGGATACATCTCTTATCTGAAGTTTATTAATAAAGTACCGTGGTAAGTGTTTCAGAACGGTGCTCATCTGTGTAAAATCTCTCCTCCACAATGAAACAAAATGTTTTAACGATATCAAAATAATAAGGGCCACATTTACGACAAGAACCCGTGTGTCATTGGCGATTCTCGTATAAAATCCTGCTGGCAGGAATTTCTCTTAAATTCCTGCCGGTGAAAAACAGTTCTGCGCTCAGACCCTCGGGAGCTTTTACGCTGAGGATTAGGCGCATATTCTCTCTCCTCTCCTCACCCTCGCAGGGCCGGCCGCTACGCAAATCATGTCGAATTTCCCTTTGGCGAATATTTCCAAATAATTTAACCGGACAATACTTGACATTTGAAAGCAAATTTAATGTCTTTAAATTCATTGAAAGACGTTTTTTGTCGATATTTGAGTATATAATAATAATAATAATAATAATAATAATAATAATAATAATAATAATAATAATAATAATTGATTTCGTCCATAGAGATCATACAATGATATTGGATAAGTCACATAATTTATATAACAAACATAATACACAATTGATTAACAAACATTTAGATATATACATAATCGATAATCAGTAATTCACACAAATATAAAAAAAGTAAAACAAAATTCTCACAAGTGGTAAATTAATTACTAAAATTGTATAATTCAGATATGTTATAAAAAAAAATTGGTAACTGAATATTCCGCCACTTTAACTTTAAAGGAATTAATTTTTTTTTCTTAATGTCAAGAGGCTGATAGTTCATAAACTTTGTAGCCATATATGAGGGTAATTTTTATGCTCAGTTAATTGATGACTGGCAAACAAGTATGCGCACTAAAGCGTGCACTCTGTGGATTGAAACAGTCAGGTCGTCAGTGGCATAAGAGATTGACAGAAGAATTAGACAAATTAGGACTTGTTCCAACCAAAGCTGATTTTTGTGTTTATTATGCAACTAGAAAAGAAGATATATTGGCGATTCTTTATGTAGATGATATTCTATTAGCTTCGAGAAATCTGAACTGGATTAATGATATTTTTCAAGGTCTGAAGAATATTTTCAAGTTAAAAATGTTGGGGGGAAGCCAAATTTTGTCTTGGACTTGAAATAATGCAGACATCAAAAGGCATTGCATTGTGCCAGTGTGCATATATTTCAAGTTTATTGAATAAGTTTACAATGGAGGATTGTAAACCTACATGTATGCCAGGAGAACCAGGTGCCAAGCGTATATTTCCTGAGGAAAATAAAAGGATACTAAACACAACACCTTATCGAGAAATTGTTGGACCTCTCGTGTATTTGGCTGTAGCAGCAAGACCAGATATTTCACATACTGTTAGCGTACTTAGACAATTCAATGATAATCTTGGACCACAACATTGGGCTGTCGCTAAGAGAGTCCTGAGATATCTAAAGGGAACTAACAAGTATGGCTTAACATACAATAAAACCACAAGAAATCTAACCGGATTTGTGGATGCTGACTGGGCTAATTATATTATTGATCTTAAACCATACACTGGATTTGTTTTCATACTAAGTGGCGCTGCAGTCAGCTGGGAATCTAGGAAACCGCCTACTGTTGCTCTCTCATCCACCGAAGCAGAGTATATAACTCTCGGAGGGAGTTAAAGAAGCTATTTACCTACGCAGGCTACTATCAGAACTGAGAAGCAAACCAATTATACAGGGTGATCTACCATGACATGCGGAAAATTTATCAGTAGGTTGTCCCCACAGAAAGGAGTTAAAAAAATGAAAAATTAAAAAAAATTACCTTATTTTTTTCTAGCAATGCGCCGCTAATGACCAATTTGACGTAACTCGGTACAACCATACCACTTTATCAGACTTGGGATTGACACTGTTGACAGCAAAGCTGGAGATGGTAGAGGGTAGAAGAAAAGACATTGACCCTATGCTAGTGAACTCTGCAACAACAAGTAGATATAAGAGATATTTACTTAAATCCGTCAGTAACACGCCGGTGTCCTGATTGTTCGACCGAAAGCAAAAAACGCGGCACTTGGCCCCACCCGCCGGCTTCACTTTTTATGCCACTTAAGGAAATGCAAACATCTCCAATATGTTCTTTCACAAGTAAGTTCGTCGCCCAATTACTGACCTAGTCAATAACAGTAGTGTATTTTCGTAAGTTTTAACCATTTTTAATATACTAAATTACCTCGGGGCACTCTAAAATTTTGCAGAGGCTTTCCCACATTGAAGACTAGTACACCATTTTATTTTCCGCATATCATGGTAAATCACGTTGTATATGTCGATAGTCAAGGTGCTTCTGAAATTGCACGGAATCCAGTTGTTGTATATATAGTTGCGTGTCAATTGAAACTTTGAACTTTATTAAATGATTTGTTATTAATAAAAACTGACAAATAAATTATTCTGACGTTAGATCTATTATTCTGAGTTCCTACAAATATAATCTATTCTGCTCTAATAAAATATTTAGCACACAGTATACCGTGCGTGTAATTTCCCATTAGGCATGTACATTCACGTAGCGCGATAGTATGACAACACAGCTGCCGTAAATTCCTCCGTCTAGCGGAGCACTGAGCTCTGTTATTTCATTTCAGCCAGCTGGCACGCGCGATGTTGTAATTTTACTCCCTATGCCTAGCGTTCCGCTACACGCACGGTATTACAAGCATTTAATATTATTATCGTCAACCTAAGAACTCATCAATGCTGGTGAAAGCACTGTATAAGTAATATTTTTATTTGAATCTTATACCTTGATCAATAAGGTTTCTGAGATCTTCAAGGAGATTTATATATGCTGTTGTAGTGGAGTGATTCTTCTTTGGCTGTATTATGCCGTGTAGTCGATAAGAGTTTCTGCTGTTTTATATTTTGTATGTGACTTTATGAAGTGTTTTAAACTCTTGCAATTTTGTTTTAGCTTGTATTACGCACTTGTATATGAATATAATAAGAGAATTGTAACTACGCATGTAATACGTTAAGAAGAATGAAATTCAAAGATCAAAGATTTGCGAACACGCTTGGGAGAGCGGACATCGAATAAACTTGAGACTCGGAAAAATTTTTAACAAAAGAAGCAGATAGCAAAAAAGAACAATTAAAGAATTCGCAGTAATATTGTTGAGTGAGGATAAATGTGTGTCGAATTGTTCCGTACATTTGTACAACTTGGTTACCAACGTTAACAGAAGAACAATTTTAACATTGTTTAAAATAAAACTCTCAACTATATCAACAGTTCTGTAATTCTCTAACAATTCACATCTGGTTGTGCTAGAGAATAGAGAGCTAATAATTTTATTTTAGAGCTTCGTTCTCTAGCACAGATGTGGTTGTCATAGAATTAAAAATATTAGAGATTGATATTTTCATTAGATTTTCAATATTGACGCGGTAGGCACTGCTGCCTCTCCGGGGAAACATACTGCCGTCATACCACGTCTATTAGTGGCGTTGTTAAACAAATTCAAAGATTTTCATAGACTTTCTTTTTTGATTTATCATACATTGTTTTTCTGCTTTTTGGGAAATCCAATAAAAATATTTTCGTCTATAGTCAAACAAAAAATAACTCACTTTAAAAGAATCAGAAAATTGTCTTTGTAACAATTCGGAATCAAATCGCTATAATTATAATCAACATACTTCCGATTAAATGCTTTTAAGGCCAGACTTACCTGACGCATTAGGAAAAACGTTGATTTATGTTGAAAAAAGTAGGATTTTAATGGGCGTTTCATTAGCGAATCGAATACGCTTAGACGGACTCTTAATGGGAAACGAAAACGTTAAATGACATTAATAGGAAAATGCTCATCATATATAATTACGCTGGCCGTCAACTAAAAAGTGAATTACCTACGTTCAAAGTGCCATTAGTTTATCCGGATATACTTCAAAGGAGGCTCCGGTTATTTTTAGAACTGAATTCAAAGGATTATACATTTTTTAAATGTCTTTTTCAGGTTTCTCGTACACGTTAGGAAAAATAAGCAAGGCTGAGTTGTATAGGTACAGAACATTTTAAGATAAAATAGGCCTTAAAATTATTATAGAACTTCCTTATTAGCGGCGTTTTTAACAAAACTGCGTTTCTAAATAAATTCATCTCTCGGCACTTGTGTGTGGTCTTTCAAAGAAAAGGAATGAGCAACGACACTCGCTTTAATTTCCGGTGAAGTCTTATGCGGTGATATGCTAAAAGCAATAGGTGATAAAGCAATGTCTCTTACAAAAAATTAAAAATGACGCAGTCTTTTTTAGAATTTACCCCAGTTAGGCCACTCACAGATACGACTACTATTTTAATTACATTTCTATACCTATTTGATTTAATCAAATAGGTATATTATAACCGGACCAAAATTTTTAATAATCATCGTAGAAAAAGATTTTTTGTATAGAAAACTGTTTCATAATAGGCTAAACTGAAATGTTAAATAAAAAAATGTCTGTATGTATGTGTGGAAAGTTTCTTGTAAACACGATAACTTCTTTTAGACTTAAAATGCTCAGTCAAATATTGTTTAAGTATAGAGCCAAGAGACCGACCGACAGACGTACTAAATTTTTATGATCCAAATCTGAAATGTGAAAATCCTAAGTAATCAGGAATAGTGATTTTTCTCACGATTACAATACTTCTCTTCGGTAAGCGATGAATATAAAGAATTTGTAAAATTATTTGCAAAATTCTCCCCTTTCTAATTGACACCTTCTATTCGTTAATTATCTTATTCCTTTCAGTGGTCACTTTGTATATTTTTTTTACCAAAATTGTATCAGATTTTCATCCGAGTCAACTACATTCCGGATATTAGGTTGCTGCCGTTTTTTTTTCTTAAAGTATCCAATCTGTATCAGAGCTGGGAGTAATTAATTACTAAAGTAATTAAATTACTAATTTAAATACTTTTTTTAAAAAAGTAATTGTAATTGAATTACATTTTTCAAAGCAGTAATTGTACTTAAAAATTATTAATTCCTCAAGCGATACTCTGAAAATACCTTTTCAGAGTAATTAATTACCGATAGAAATTACTTCATGTAATTTAAATTACTTCAAGTCATTTAAATTACTTCAAATAATTTAAATTATTTCAAGTAATTTGAATTACTTCAAGTAATTTAAATTACTTCTCAATAATTTCAAATCTATAAAATAATTTGAATACTGTAGAGTTGAATTGTTTTACCGTAATTAAATTAAAATTAAATAGGGTGTTTAAATTACTTTATCTTCCTATTAAAAGGAAACATTAACATATAATATTATTCATATTTCATAGTTTGTGTCATTTTACTTCCACATCCAGTGGAAGTAGGTATAGTAACGCAAAAAAAATTATAATTTTTTATTGTTCAAATAGGCTTAGAATGTCATGAAACGTCGAGATTTTAAGTTTGAGCAAAAAAAATGTCTGTCTGTAGGTCTGTCTGTCTGTCTATCTGTAACTTTTTTGTGCGCACATTTACTTTGCAACTATTGAAGATACTGACTTGAAATTTGGTAAACGCATGTACAAATCGTTCAGAAATATACAGTGTGTGCTATTTAAGAATGCAACACCCCGTTATTTTGGAACGCGTTGACCGATTTAAAAATTTTTGGGATATAGTGCTCGATGAGCTTTATCTGACTGTTTTGAAAAATTTGTAATTTTCATATTTTCAAGGCCTACTAAGCTCCTCTAAATGGGTCGAAATTTCGAGATCAACTATTAGGCAATCTTTTATCGGCAAATTGGATAGCGTATTCGATTCGCAGTTGTCTCAAATATGTCTATACAAAATTTTAACTCGATACCTCATATAGGGTGTTTGTTATTCAATAGCCGAATTTAAAATTTCTCACTTTTCGACTGGCCCTGTATAAAAGTCAGTTAGGTTTACTAAAGAGGTAAAGGAGTCATTCGACTTAAGGTGCTAAATGAGGAAGAAGAAAAGAAAAATTATTCTTTAAATAAATAGTGTTTCTATACATTATTCGGTTGCTGTACGTAGGTGCCTTAATGAAAATTTTCCAAACAAACTTCAACTTTCAAACAAACATTTTTATTGTCTTTTATTGTATTGTATTGTATTTAGGACCATTGGAAGAGCACTATCTAGGTGAAATGGTGCCTATTTACCATGTATATTATATTTTTATGGTAAATAAAGGTATAATCATTATTAAAATTAAATGGATTAGACGGCCTAGCTTTTCTTTTTTCTTCCTTATTTAGTATCTGATGTTGATGTCGCTATATAAAGAAGAAAAAAAAAAAGCTATTCCGTCCAATCCATTTGTTTGAAAAATTTTCATTAAGGCACTTACGCACAGCAACCGAATAATGTATAGAAGCACTATTTATTTAAAGAATAACTTTTCCTTTTCTTCCTCATTTAGTGTCTGATGTTCCTTAAGTCGAATGACTACTTTACCTTTTTAGTAAACCTAACCGATTTTTATACAGGGCCAGTCGAATAGTGAGAAATTTTAAATTTGGCTGTTGAATAACAAACACCCTATATGAGGTATCGAGCTAAAATTTTGTGTAGAGGTATTTGAGACAACTTTGAATCGAATACGCTATCCAATTTGCCGACAAAAAATTGTCTAATAGTCGATCTCGAAATTTCGACCCATTTAGAGGAGCTCTTAGTAGGCCTTAAAAATGTGAAAATTACAAATTTTTCAAAATAGTCAAATAAAGCTCATGTTGCGGTCTTAAATAGCACACACTGTAGAAGAAATTGTCGAATTATAAAATCGTTTTTTTAAGCACGGGACCGCCACCCTTAATGAGATCTGGAATTATATTGTATTTTGATCTTATTCCGTTGAAGCGTTGGGGGATAAATTGGGGTAAATAGGTAAATCAAGCAAGTAAGAGTCCATAAAATTTTTATTTAGAATATATAAGAGAAGCTAAGGTCTCAAAAAATGTTTTGGCATTAGCCTCCCCATTACTACCTCCACCCCGTTATTAAAGGGGGTGAAAAAATAAAATTGTGATTTAGTGTGTATACAAGAACTAAAGGCCTCATTTTTTTTTTACTTCACCCACCTCCACTACCACCCTACTACCATCACTCCCCACTACCATTGTGGCATATCGTTTTATGGATTTTTGGGGTATGCGATTTCAAAAAATATTATATTACTAAAGTTTCATAAACAATTATTTCCACATACAAATTTTTTTTCGTTGTGAGAGAATTAGATAGAAAATTTTATACCAATCATTATTAGCCAATCGGACAATTTATTTTGTCATTGTTGCTATGACAACCATAAAATTTTTTGGAAATCTTACTTTCCCATTAATAAGTGGAAATTTCCCTGGTTTGACAGCAATGATTAGACAATGGTGTTTATATTATGAAAAATATTTTTATATTTATTTAAATTAAATTAGTACAATTTTGGTTTACTATGTTTCCTTACATTATTAACTAATTCCAAATGCTTTAAAAATTCCACTTGTGCATCTTCTTCCTCAGAAAATAAAGCACAGAGCCGTTTTATGACATATTTCAAGACACTTGTGATTCCATAGCTAACTATTAGCGATTTTTTTAGGGGATATTATTTGTCACCACTTTAAATTGCAGCAAATATCATTTCATCTTGGTTTCCCTTTACTGTATGTAGTATAAAGATTGCATACGAAAAATTATTATGATTAATATTAATTCGTTATATTATTTTTATGCGACTAGAGCGTAGGAAATATAAGAAATAAGTATACTAAACTTGTTTTAATTTTACTTCACTCTCATTATTCCATATTTTATCTACTATTAAATATTTCATTTTACTAAGATATGAGGAAACCACATAAAAAAATAAAATCAAAAAATTAATCTAACACCAGCACCAGTCTACAAGATTTTGCAAACATTTCTGAAGTTTTTTTTTTGTCAAGTAATTTTGGTCTAAAATTTTCTTACCGAATCTCCCTCGCTCTTGAATTAAAAATCCGGAAATTTTTTCTCGCTCACGGATTTTTTAAAGAAAATTTTCAAGATTTTCAAAAAATTCGGACCTCAAAAAAATTTCCGGAAATAATTCAAGCACTAGGGAGATTACAAGTGAAAATCAGTATCTGGAAGTAGTGATTTCTTGGGCAGCGGTTTTTATATTTGCTTTTAGTTATAGATTTTCATTCCTTTGTGATTACTGTCTTTACTGATTACTAAAAAATTTAGATATATCTTCCTTTTGTATTATTCAGTATTTGTATATGTTTATAATTATTGTACACTAACAAATGATCCTAAATTTACTAAACATCTCCCATTTCCATTATAGCAAATTTAGAAGGTGTAGAGTAATTATAAAAGTAATTTATTTATTCAATTACCATTACCAAATAATTAGTAATTTAATTACATTTTTTAATAGTAATTTAATTACATGGTAATCAAATTACTTTTTAACATTAGTAATTTGTAATTTGTAATTAATTACTTTTTCAAAGTAATTTGCCCAGCTCTGATCTGTATATTTTTTATTAAGAGTTGTTAGGTTCCTTTCTTCTCAGTATCGTGAACTACCTGACAAATATTATTTTTATAAAACTTTCTTCGTCGTTATCGTGTCCATATACCCTAAATAAATAATTAGAAAATAATTGACTAATGCAATTAATGAAATGCAATGCAATTCAACATGACCAACGTAAGCGCCATTTAACGATAACAAATTTTCATATTCAGTTAAATTACACAGGCACCCAAACAAACAAAAAAGTTAGTTTTCGGAGGTTTCACATATACAGTGTGTCCCAGGATAGATGTAACAAGAGGTGTAACGGACCAAAAATGTTGGAATTTTGGAATTTTGGAATGGTATTTGTAAAACTAAAGTATACCAAAAATAACTTGATTTGGTGTTCTACAGGGTGTTTTATAAGCAAAGTTGTAAAAATCACCACTAATAAAGTTCCTTTATTTTTTAAAATATGAAAGAATTCCACTAAGAAAAGTTATTTAGAATGCAATTTTATACCTCTATACCAAATTTCAGGAATATAAAATTATTTTTTTGAAACTTCCCATTTTTTGCGAATTAAGAGTTGAATTCATATTTAAAGTTGTGTAGGAGCAAATGTTAATCATCTCAAAAAGTAGGCTATTGGTAAATTAAAAATTGAATAGACGAGATGTAAGAAGGTATAATGTTAATCGAACTAATTGTAAAACAAGAAACAATTACTAACAGAAGATTAATGAGGTTTAAAAATTATAACAAGTAATAAATGTCAAAAACATAACAGATTCACAAACAAATTAATTATTGACCAATACAAAACAATGTTTACAATTTTTTTATTATTCGACGTAGCTACCACCCACATCCACACACATTTCGATCCTTCGCTTGAAGTCCTTAAAACTGTTTCGAATATGATCTAATGGTATGGAGTTTACGGCATTTGTAATTCTCTGCTTCAATACTGCTACATCGTTAGGAAGTGGTTCAGCGTAAACCAACTGCTTGAGGTGATCCCATAAAAAGAAATCCAATATTGATAGGTCTGGGGATCTCGCCGGCCACTTGATCGGTCCATTCCTGGCAATTCAATTTTCTCCAAAATTTAAATTCAACCACCGATTAACCATTTTTGTGGAGTGGCCAGGGCAACCATCATGTTGAAAATGAACTAAAGGCATATCTCTTAAAATATTTAATGTTCTTCAGAAAATCTTTTCAAGAAGCTGTAAATAAGTGTGCTGGTTTAACCTTCCCTCAATGAAATAAGGTCCAATAACTCCAACGTGATAAGAAACGGCACACCACACATTCACCTTTTTATAATATTGTCTTCTACAATGAATTCTAAAATTTGGATTTTCAGAAGCCCAAAACCGACAATTCTGAGATGGAACAACACCATTGGTTATGAATGTGGATTCACCTGAGAAAATTATGAAATGATGAAAAAATTTCTCTTCCATGATTTTTTCTCCAATGGTCAAACAAAAATCCAACCTACGGCCGTCATCTCCCTCTTCAAGCGTGTTTATAATTTGCTCTATATGCCCTAATTTTCTTTGCCTTGTAAATTCTTTGGAGTTCAGACTTGCTAATATTAATAAGAGCTGATCTCTCTCTTAGTGGCATCCTAGGATTTTCTATAAGAGGCATGAGCTATAATAGCCCCAACATTGTCTTCATCATATGCTTTTATTTTTCTTTTCATGTTAAGAGCACTACCAGTAGACAGAAACTTTTTAATTATTCTCATAGCCTGAGTACGTGACAAAGCAGTGTTTGGAAATTTCAAATTAAATTGGCTTACCACTTCTCTTAGCGAGTTTTCACCGCCAATTCCGTAGCATTGCACAATATAAATTTTTTCACGCACTGTGAGTACCATTTTCACTTAATTTTTTATGCTTGGTTCGTTAATTTGAAACAGAAATTAAGATTAATATTGACTACGTTTGACAGATATGTCAATAATAAATGATAAATGTGTAACCACTGTTTTTCTCATAGCCTACTTTTAGCTTCTACATAACTTTAAATATTAATTCACAAAAAATAATTTCTATGCAGTTTTAATTGAATGGTTCAAAATAAAATACTAATTTATTGAAAAAATGGGAAGTTTCAAAAAAATAATTTTATATTCCTGAAATTTGGTATGGAGGTATACATTTACATTCTAAATAACTTTTCTTAGTGGATTTTTTTCATATTTTGAAAAATAAAGGTACTTTATTAGTGGTGATTTTTACAACTTTGCTTATAAAACACCCTGTAGAACACCAAATCAAGTCATTTTTGGCATACTTTAGTTTTTCAACAAGCAGGACTCAATCCCCAAATACTATTCCAAAATTCCAAAATTTTTGGTCCATTACAGCTCTTGTTACATCTGTCCTGGGACACACTGTATACTCCCATGTATTTTTAGCCACTGAACACGATCTCGATGTCAGTTTTACAAAAGTAGGTCAGGATTTTTTGTTAACCATGAAAAACAGGTGAAAACAGGCCAGAATAGGGTTTAAAATATAAATTAAACATTTTAAATAAGTACACCATGTGAGAGAAAGATATAGTAATAATCTCAGTATTAACGAAATATTTATGTTGACAGCAACCTAAAGCTTTCTTGTGAAGCCAGTCCTGCCTTGACGTCTGAAAATACTGAGTTTTTAACTGCGTAACAACTTACGCGCGTCTAGCTTTCGTTGATTAGTTGTGATGAGTGTTCCCGTTTGGAGCTAGGTGTATTACTCCTTGCCGTAGTACTTTATGTTTGCGGTCAGAAAGTTTCTCACCAGGATACTAAGCAGCAGAGCACTATAACAAAGAAGTTTCAGAACGTACAATTATAAATTATAAACTTGTTGAAAGATCTCTGCAAACACACCGTGTTTATTTTTAATGCCTCTGTAAACTGTAATGCCTCGTGTTTGTTTTATTAGCTGTTATACTGCAAAGAGCTGTGAATAATAGAATGCAGAATGCACCAGAGTTTGCGGTTTATTGAGGCTTTTATGGCACTGATGTTAATGGAAAATTCATTAGCAGAAATATAATAAGTCAAGGTTTAATACAAGTTTTCATTTTTAATTGTTAACAGAATGTTTCTAATGGCAAATTTGATTTGCTGGAGTAGACGGCTGTCATAAAGTTAGAATTGCGAGAATTGTTTCGTCGTTGAACATTAAATTTTCATAACAGCTTTTAAAGTAGTGCCATGGAAGTATAGTAAATTTCAAATTATATAATAATAATAATAATTAAGGTTGCACTTTTCATCCATATTTCTTTAAAGCGTTTCTCAACTATTTTATTTTCTATGTTGTTTCACAAATACATTTTATAAGCTGTATGTAAGCAGAAAATAATAATAATAATATTAATAATTTTTTTCCATAATGACAACATTACAATTGTATAAGAATAGTCAAGTTTACAACCATATACCTGAAAAACTAGGTAAAAGAATCACATACGGAATAAAAACATTTTTTATATTTTAAAATCCTGTAAACTTCTAGCTAATTTGCATTCTGTGGGTAAATAATTAAAAATCTGTGTACCCATGTAATTTGGTGAATTGCATTTGGTATTCTAAAATCTTCCTTGCTACGCATATTTATGTTATGAATATGTTTATTTACAATGAATACATAGCCCAGACGACAGAGAACATTTTATAGTGAAACCCACAAAGACTTGCAAACTGAATATTTTTTTTCTAACGAGTTCGTGAAAGTGTATAGAATAATATCTTCAAAAGTTTACATTCCGCTGGGATGCAGAACATAAAAAAAATTTTACCTCTGAAAATTGTTAGTAGTTCTAACGAGTAAAATAAAGTTTTTTTCTCCTTCTGATTACACATTTTTAACATTTTTTTTAGTGAATAGGAGGATAAATAGTGAGTAGGAGGGAAAATATATAATTGTGAACGCATACACAGACACCACACATAGTCGCACAATCGCTAGCATGAATTTTTACGTGCGGTGGGGGTGGTGATGAGGGGTGGTAGTGTGGTGGATGAAGTAAAAAAATATTTTGACGTTTCATGATAGAATGTCATGAAACGTCGAGCTATTTGAACCATAAAGATTTTCAAATTTTTTTTTGTCGATACTATACTTCCACTGGATGTGGAAATAGTGATTTGGTGTGCATACAAGAACCAAAGGCTTCAACGTTTTTTTTCTTGACATTTAGCATATCGGATTTTAGTTCCAAAATTCAATACAAGGTAAAATAAATCTAATTCGTCATCATATTCGTATAACGAAACAATTTATATTTGAATATCAAAAATATTAAGTTATTAAACACAAAAAACCGCTGCCCATGGTATCACTACTTCTACATCCAGATTCTCTATCCAAGTCACTCACAACGAAAAATTTTGTGTGTGGAAATAATTGTTTATGGAACTTTAATAATATAATTTTTGAAATCCTCTACCCCAAAACCCCATAAAACGATATCCCACACGGTAGTGGGGTGGAGGTGTTGATAGGGGGGTGGTAGTGGTGGTGGATGAAGTAAAAAGAATATTTTGAGGCTTTTGGTTCTTGCAAACACACACTAAATCACATTTTTTTTCATCCCCTATAATAATGGGGTAGGCTAATGCCAAAATTTTTTTTGAAACCTTAGCTTCTCTTGTATACACTAAATACCAATTTTATGGACTATTACCTGCTTAATTTACCTATTTATCCCCATTTTACCTCCCAACCTTTCGACGGAATAAGATGAAAATATAGTCTAGTTCTAGATCTCGTTACAGTACATACGTGTACCAAATTTCAAGGAAATATCTTAAACGGTTCCAGAGTAAATGTGCGTACAATAAAGTTACAGACCGACAGACAGACAGAAATTTTTTTTCGCTCAAATTTAAAATCTCGACGTTTCATAACATTCTAAACCTATAAAATATTATTTTGGGTATTCAGCAGATAACTTTCAAAGAAATCATTCGTTCCTTTCATATATTATTGATCTAAATCTGATCAAGCTAGAATATCAACGAGTAGTCATCTTACAAACAAACTTGTCAATTTCTTTATACATTTACTATGTCTAACATTCAATATGAAAAACAAGAAAATAACCATTCTTTCTATATATTGAAGATCTAAGTCTGATCATGCCAATATATTGTCAGAAATCCACCCTTAAGAGGAAATCTTTCAAGCATCTCTAGCCCTAAGATTTCCTCTTAAGGGTGGATTTCTGACAATATATTGGCATGATCAGACTTAGATCTTCAATATATAGAAAGAATGGTTATTTTCTTGTTTTTCATATTGAATGTTAGACATAGTAAATGTATAAAGAAATTGACAAGTTTGTTTGTAAGATGACTACTCGTTGATATTCTAGCTTGATCAGATTTAGATCAATAATATATGAAAGGAACGAATGATTTCTTTGAAAGTTATCTGCTGAATACCCAAAATAATATTTTATAACAATGATGTAAGCAGAAATACAAGATATTTATTTTTTAAAATTCTAAACCTATTTGAACAATAAAAATTTTCAAACATTTTTTTGTCGTTACTATACTTCCACTGGATGTGGAAGTAAAAGAACATGAAACTTGGCAAAATTGCATAGATATTTAATTTTAAAACACAATGAATTTATTGGAAACATACTTTTTCCGCAAGCACCCTACTATTAAAATAGTATCTATCTGAAAATAAATAATACTATAGTACTATAATGTAGCTGTTGAAAATTAATGTTCATCTCCAAATACACTAAAAAACCTGGAAAACTTGTATTAGATTATTTTTTAATCTCACTTCTATTTTAGCCAGAAATCGACATTTCTTGCCCAACGCTGTATACGATTGTCAAGTTATAAAAATGCAACATTCATTAGTATCGCCAGCAGCTAATGAAAAATTAATAAACGCCAATATCCTGAAAGAAACAACCACCCAATTTTAGACATGCACCGCTAAAAAAATAGATATATCAATTATACAGCGGACCCTGGAGGGGCTCTATCCAATCGCATATTAAATGAGGTAAAGCATAATAAACTATCTCATAATTAGACATAATAGTTATTAATATTTAATACATCATTAGTACCGCATTGCTTTGCACGAACTTAGTTACGCTATGTTGTTAAAATGTACCTACGTTAAATATTAACGTCGTTTTAATTAAATTTTGTACCTTTTCGTGAATATTAAGGTAAATTACTTGTACGAAATGGCTCGCTGAATTTTTTATTTTGTTTGGGACTCTTTTTCAATCTTCAAGAAAAAATAATGGGATGAAAGGATGTCCAAATTATACACGGTGAACCATTAATAATAGGCCATAATTCAATTGTAGATTCTTTGGATCAAAATATGAGGATATAACCAAACATGCTTTAGTAAATTGTTGCTGTGAAAAAAGATACAGGGTGTCAAAATTGTATTTTTTTTCCTTTTTTTTTGCAACATCTCAACCACCTCTTGACCTATCTTCTCCCAATGTGGTAAGGAAGCATTTTTTAAACTAAGAAAAATAATTTATGTATCACATCACGCTAGCCTATGGAGGGCGCCTCATGAGCTATACCTGATGATGAATATGTTTTCTCTTTATTTTTACGAAACGTTGTGGCACTATTGACTATAAAATCTCATGCAGGAGTCATTTCTACATGAAAAAGGTACACTTGATAGAACTTGAATCCTCGCCGGATTTTCAAAATACATTAAGTGTAAAATCTTTTAGATACACAGTGGAAAAAAAAATTGGCTTATACATAATAGTTATGACTAACAAAAACCAAGATTTGGATTTTTTTCTCAGGTTGGAATTTACTGGAACCAAAAAAACGGACACTTTTTGTATAAAAAATCAAAATTTTGCCCTTATATTCCTTGTAACATTTTTGATTTCATAAGCTAACTATTTTGTTATGACAAACTTTTTCGAAAATGTAATTCTCTTTGAGTAATTTGAAAAATCGGTATTTTTTGCTTAAAAATCGACGTATCTCGGCGGGTATTAAAGTAAAAATAACGTTATAGGGAGGTTCCTTGGGGCAGAATTTGAAGATTACACGTTCCAATATTCACTATTTTTTCCGAAACATCTGAGTTGAGGTGAAACTCACTTCCAACGAAAAAGCACCCTTATTGCTTTTTAATATTTCATATTTGACCCATTTTGAATCGACCTATATTACTTCCACATCCAGTGGAAGTATAGTAACGACAAAAAAATTTTTAAAAATTTGTATTGTTCAAATAGGCTTAGAATGTTATAAAACGTCGAGATTTTAAGTTTGAGCGAAAAAAAATTTCTGTCTGTCTGTCGGTCTGTCTGTCTTTCGGTCTGTCTGTCTTTCGGTCTGTCTGTCTTTCGGTCTGTCTGTCTGTAACTTTTTTTGTGCGCAAGTTTACTCTGGAACTGTTTGAGATATTGACTTGAAATTTGGTACACATATGCACTTTAACGAGATCTAGAACTGGATTGTATTTTCATCTTGTTCCGTCGAAGGGTTGGGGGTAAGTGGGGGTAAATTTGGGGTAAATAGGTAAATCAAGCAGGTAAGAGTCCATAAAATTGGTATTTAGTATAAACAAGAGAAGCTAAGGTATCAAAAAAAAAATTGTCATTAGCGACCCCCATTATTAAAGGGGATGAAAAAAATGTGGTTTAGTGTGTCTTCAAGAACCAGGAACCTCAAAATATTTTTTTACTTCATCCACCCCCTATCACCACCCCCACCCCACTACCGATGTGGGGTATCGTTTGATGGGTTTTTGGGGTAGAGGATTTCAAATATTATATTATTAAAGTTCCACAAACAATTATTTCCACACAAAATTTTTTCGTTGTGAGACTTGGATAGAAAATCTAGATGTGGAAGTAGTGATTCCTTAGGCAGCGGTTTTTTTGGATAGGATGATTGTCATATCATGTCATGGTCATGTCATATCATTCAATAAATTATGCACTTTGGTGGAATTTCTACAATACTTTAATTTACTTTAATTATGACAAAAATATCAACTTTAAGATACAACGTTCAAACATATCTGAGTTTTCATTGACAATTGAAATATATTTTGAATCGTCTCTTAAAAAACATATAATTTACTTTTAGAGCAATTTCATGTCTTCATGCTTTGTTTTTTTATCACCCTGTACGTTATTTCAAAATTCTAGCTATGATTAAAAACTACTCAGAATAAGCAAACATTTTTATGAAAAATGCAAAATAAAAAAGATTACAAGTATAGCTCCATTCTTAGTATTCGTAATTGCGAAGAATATAATTATTTTTGTCTAATTAAACAGTTTGTACATAGGAAACTAAACCGTTTTTAATACATGGGTTCATATGAATCTTTCTTCCTAAAATAATCTAAGGAGGCGCGCGTATTACGTACTGACAACATTGCATAAAGAGACTGTTGGATTGGGATTCTAAGCAGCAACAACGATACACTATCCCTTTTTACTAGTATTCACGTACACTAGGGACATACGCTCAGACATAAAGCGATCTAGAATCAGCCAAAAAACTAATATAGAAAGAGAGTTCCTCTTCAAAAGGATTAGAAGGAATTAGATGCATTATGTCCAGCTCAGTGACATCACAGGATTATATCATTCTGCGAGCGCATTAAACTGAAAATTTAATCCGCATATTAAATTCTCTAAAAACAGTTTTGCAGATACCTAATATCCTTTCAATTAGATTGTTACATCTGCTAAGCCCGCAGTTGTGCTTTCATAAAAGTAATTAGGGCAAAAAATTTTAACTCCGATTAGGCATTTTATGGAAATTGGGAATCAGTTTCAGTTGTACCTATATGCTCTGGTAAAATTAAACGATATAACATGCTGTTTGTGCTATTGTAATTCGTTTAGATAGCAGTATTCCAAAATAATTACCTTCTAACCTAGCGTCCACTTAATATATTTGTTTAATAACTTGATAATTGACAATATTTTTCTATTTTTAACTGACTCAAAAGAATTAAAATTTGTATATTCCCTCACAATTCGAGAATCATTAGAGATATCGAGATAAAACTTTTTGTGGGATTTTCATCTTTAATGATTTTTACATATCTTGATTTCCTTCTTGGATCATGGCATCTTTCATCTTATGTGTAGTATGGTTTTATTTAGTTCAACTTGTTTGTGGAATTATAACTTTTATACCAGTCCGTTTTTTTAAGATTATGCTTTGCAGTTTTTATGTATTACTGCCCTTTGCCAAATATTATCGCATTACATTTTTAGATTACCTTGTACAGTTACTTTTTATGTCTGTCTATCTCTCGTAGTGTACTGTGTATTTTGATAAGTTGTTTCGTAGAAATATAATATCGGAAGGACCCTTTTATTTACCCACACACTGAGATGTCTCGTTTTCTTTTTCTCTCGATTCAAAAAAAAAGCTTAGTTTCATGTAGGACTTTCTAATTATCATTATCACTCTCATAATTATTATTATTTTATTTTAATTATTAAATTTGACAATTTTTTTAGCGTACTGGCTCTTAAAGTTTTGGGGCTAGCCAAAAATTAGTCTACCACCTACAGAATTTTCTCAGGAATCCGAAAAAAATAGTGTTGACCACTCAAAGCGGCGGTTTTGATCGTTATTTAACTTTTTGTAAACAAAATGAATTTTGCCACTTAGTTGTTTGCTTATATCTTCGCTTCTAAAGGTCGTAGAAAAACGTTCGACCCGTCTACTTCTTGTTGGTTAATGCCAAAAACTTTTTTGAGCCTTAGCTTCTCTTGTATATACTAAATACCAATTTTATGGACTCTTACCTGCTTGATTTACCTATTTTCCCAAAATTTACCCCAATTTACCCTCCAAGCCTTCGACGGAACAAGATGAAAATATATTCTAGTTCCAGATCTCGTTAAAGTATGTACCAAATATGTATGTACCATATGTGTACCAAATTTCAAGTCAGTATCTTAAACGGTTCCAGAGTAAACGTTCGCACAAAAAAAGTTACAGAGACCGACAGACCGTCAGACAGACAGAAATTTTTTTTCGCTCAAACTTAAAATCTTGACGTTTCATGACATTCTAAGCCTATTTGAGCAATAAATATTTAAAAAATTTTTTTGTCGTTACTATACTTCCACTGGATGTGGAAGTAAAACTAAGTTACAAAATTCATTTTGTTTACAAAACGTTAAGTACCAATTAAAGCCGTCATTTTGAGTGGTCAACACTATTTTTCTCGGATTCCTGAGGAAATTCCGTAGGGGGTTGACTAATTTTTGTCTAGTCCGAAAAATCGTTATTTTTGAAGCTAAAATCACCGGATTAATATACGTGAACCCTTGTTAAACTATATAAACTTCCTTTAACTTTATACCTATTATAACGCCCTGTCTCTCTTGGGGTTATTTAAAATGAATTCTAAATAAATAAAAATACGAAATTAACAATAAACTAATTTATTAACAAAGTGGTAGAGCAAATGAGAATAACACTACAGGGTATGGGCGAATAAATTTGTGCTAACGAATAAAGAAGTACAAACAAATAATCAAACAAATGCACAGATATACGGAGAGACAGACATAATGGTATAAAATACAAAAGATAAATAGGTAAAACGTAATAAAGGGAGATTGGCCAATTCCGCAAGAAAAAAACTATTAATAATAAATAAATGATTGTTCATTCACTTATCAGAATTATTTTCCGAGCAAATTATCCAAGAATGAGCAATTAAATATTTATTTAAGTTTAAATGCAAAAACAAGCTAGAAGACTTAACTAAAAGGTACAAATGGGAGTATTTATACACCCACAAAAATTTACATAATTCCTCGAACGAAATACGTAAAGATAAATTTTAATATTAAACATATAGCACTCCAAAAGTAAATTTGAGTGTTTAGTCGAGATAAAAAATTAGCAAGTACAAATTAAGCTTGCTTGCAGTGTTCATGAAAACGTAAAGGTAACGAACACGCACTACACTGTGATCAACTTGATAAACTACTGGCTCAAATCTTCCCAAATTGATGACTCGTGCATAAACAGGAAAATATAAAGTTCAGATCGGTACTTACATAAGTTCACTTTGGACATTACCAATAAAACTGCAATCCTATTTAAAGTTGAAAACGTAGATTGAACGCACTATTATTTAGCCACTTTTAGGTAGATATTACACATAACAATACTTATTTCGAAATGTACAGCTCGCAAAAGCACACATAATCTGGCTGTCAAATTCCTTAACCAGCTTAAACGAAGGAAAGAGACTAAATAAATAATTAATTTATAATTTTTATGGTTTAACTAAACCATTTAAATTCTGGAACTTTTAATATCTTCACTCAAATTTGGTTAAAAGATTGACTGTGGGCTCGCTCAAGGCGGCCGTAGAAGTCCTTCTCTTCAAGTCAAATTTTTGATGAGTGATGACTGTGGGCACGCTTAAAGCGGCCGTGGAAGGTGTCATGGTTGCCGTTTGGCTCGGTATTTATCTCTTCCCCCACTAGTAGTCGAAATACCTCACTCCTTAAACCCGCGAATTTAAACTATGGTTTCTCATTGGAGGAAAGGCATTATTTTCAAATATTTACCAGTAAAGCCGAGAACTAGGCGACGGTTACGTTACCTTCTAGAACCTTACAGTAGCGGCGATAATTTATTTTTTAAGAGGTAACAAAATAGGTAATTTGTACGGAAAATACGAAATAATGTAATTTAAGGGCTTTTATGCCTATGAATAAAAATGACCGTTACACTATCTCGTTATGCTCTTTGCTCAAAGTATATGGAGAGCACTTCAGTTGGCTCAGCCTTGTATGCCGTAATGGATATTAATTCAATATTTAATTTTAAGCGAATGTATTACTTGTATATTTAATGATAAGTAATAATAGCAAATAATCCTGCAGCAGTTGTGCATGAATCGTGCAGAAAACAAACCAAAGGAAATTAAAAGAGCGGTTGTAATTTAAAAGAATTTTAAATTTATATGTAAATCTTCAAAATGATTGCAGCGAGCGTGATGCGAATGGGAGCGAAATGGATTCGTAAAAAAGAACATTCAGGAATTATATTTTGGCAAGAGAACGTATGGTTATTGTGTTTTGTTAACGATTTTAAATTCGAAACTACGTTTGATTGTGAAATAAGTGTATTCAGTATTTAAATAGTTTAATAAACCACTATAGTACAGTAACTTGGTGATCTCACTTCGGAGTAATTCTATTGCAGTTTTGTATATTTTTGTATAGTTTGATTCAAAATGGATCAAATATGAAATAGTACAGTAATTAGAGGTTTTAATTTCGGAATAATGTCATATTAAACGGATTTCGTTCATTTTTGGCAGTATAATAGTAAATGCTTCACAGAAAAGTTTCTGTATTGTGCGCAAGCTTGCTAATTTATAGGGGGTGGTTGCCACCTCCTCTCAGGGGGTGGCACTTAAAAAATATATGTATTTATTGGAACTGAAATAGAATACAATTTTAAGAAGAAAAGATTCTATGCAATTTTTCACATAAATTTATAGTTTTTAAGTTATAATGACTTCAAAATTGCGATTTTAGCTTAAAAAAAAAGGTATTTCCAAACGGCTCTCGAAAAGTATTATTTTATCGAAAAAATGTTACAGACCAGTTACAGAAAGTACAAACTGGGAATTAATTATATTTTTTGTTCATTGATGTAGGATTAATAATTTCGGAGATATTTTATATTTGGTATCCAAGTGTTTCGAAATTACCTTTAAAGTTTAAAATGCATTTTTTTTCTAAAGCAAGTGCTTTAAATGAGAAAAAAAATTGAGCATCTAGGTAATGCTACATCTTAACGAAAAACTGTATTTGAGATAATTTTTTTAAATTACTGGCTAATTAGAGTAACAATATGGCGACCTTTTTATATAAGAAAATATAAATACGCACATTTTTCCGTCATATTTCTTATGCTACAGGAACGAGTAAAAAATAATTTGAAAGCGCAATTAATTGTCTTCAATTTCATTTCTTAGCATGCGTGACGTAGGTGTCACAATTTCTGAGATATTTAACATTTAAACTGCATTTTTCCTCTTATAAACGTTCGGACGCCATTTGTAAACTTTCGGAACTATTAAATCTGAAACTATTAAATCTATGTAAACAAATAAACAAGCGAAATTCATTATCAGTTTATGAGCTTTATTTTTGGTCTCTACCCATTTTTCAATAAAACTAATATTTATTGAGATATTTGGAAAAGGAAAAGAAATTACGTTTTATCGAAAATACCTTTATAGTTTAAACTGTATTTTTTTCTAAAGCAAGTGCTGTATACAAACCAAAAAATTTGAGCATCTACGTCATGCTATATATATTAATGAGAAACAGTGTTTGAAATTCCTTTTTTTTTTAATTACTGGCCAATTACAGTAACAAAATGGCGACGTTGTTATTAAAAGCAATGTGTAGACGCACATTGCTTCGGTCATAACTTCTTTGTTTTTTATGCTACAGAAACAAATAAAAAAATAGTTGAAAGCTTAATTAATAACCTATTATTCTACCTATCAGCATCCTTGACGTAGGTGTCACAGTTTCTGAGATATTTAACTCTCACTCTAAATAATTATCTTATGAACACTTGGATGCCAAATGTAAACTTAAACATCTCAGAAATTATTAATCGTATATCAATAAACAAAAAATATAATTAATTCCCAGTTTGTACTTTCTGTAAGTCATTATAACTTAAAAACCGCTGCCCAAGGAATCACTACTTCCACATCCAGATTCTCTATCCAAGTCACTCACAACGAAAAAACTTTGTATGTGAAAATAATTGTTTATGGAACTTTAATAATATAATATTTGAAATCCTCTACCCCAAAAACCCATAAAACGATACCCCACATCGGTAGTGGGGTGGGGGTGGTGATAGGGGGGTGGTAGTGGGAGGTGGATGAAGTAAAAAATATTTTGAGGTTTCTGGTTCCTGTACATAAACTAAATCACATTTTTTTTTCATCCCCTTTAATAAGGAGGTGGGGGTGGTAATGGGGGTGGCTAATGCCAAAAATTTTTTTGAGATCTTAGCTTCTCTTGTATATACTAAATACTAATTTCATGGACTCTTACCTGCTTGATTTGCCCATTTACCCCAAATTTACCCCAATTTACCCCCCAACCCTTCGACGGAACAAGATGAAAATATAATCTAGTTCTAGATGTCGTTAAAGTACATATGTGTACCAAATTTCAAGTCAATATCTTAAACGGTTCCAGAGTAAATGTGCGCACAAAAAAAAGTTACAGACAGACCGACAGACAGACCGACAGACAGACAGTAAATTTTTTTTTCGCTCAAACTTAAAATCTCGACGTTTCACGACATTTTAAACCTATTTGGACAATAAAAATTTGTAAAAATTTTTTTGTCGTTACTATACTTCCACTGGACGTGGAAGTAAAAAACCGCTGCCCAAGGAATCACTACTTCCACATCCGGATTTTCTATCCAAGTCACACAACGAAAAAAAATTGTATCTGGAAATAATTGTTTATGGAACTTTAATAATATAATATTTGAAATCCTCTACCCCAAAAACCCATAAAACGATACCCCACATCGGTAGTGGAGTGGGGGTGGGAGTGGGGGGTGGATAAAGTAAAAAAATATTTTGAGGTTTCTGGTTCTTGCACTCACACTAAATCACATTTTTTTTCATCCCCTTTAATAATGGGGTGGGGGTGGTAATGGGGGTGGCTAATGCCAAAATTTTTTTTGAGACCTTAGCTTCTCTTGTCTATACTAAATATCAATTTTATGAACTCTTACCTGCTTGATTTACCTATTTACTCCAAATTTACCCCAATTTACCCCCCAACCCTTCGACTGAACAAGATGAAAATATAATCTAGTTCTAGATCTCGTTAAAGTACATATGTGTACCAAATTTTAAGTCAATATCTCAAACGGTTCCAGAGTAAACGTGCGCACAAAAAAAGTTACAGACCGACAGACAGTAATTTTTTTTTCGCTCAAACTTGAAATCTCGACGTTTCATGACATTCTAAGCCTATTTGAACAATAAAAATTTTTTAAAATTTTTTTGTCGTTACTGTACTTCCACTGGATGTGGAAGTAAAACTATAAATTTATGTGAAAAATTGCATAGAACCTTTTCTTCTTAAAATTGTATTCTATTTCAGTTCCAATAAATACATATATTTTTTATGTGCCACCCCCTATAAATTAGCAAGCCCCTGCACAATATAGAAACTTTTCTGTGAAGCATTTACTATTATTCTGCCAAAAATGAACGAAATCCGTTCAGTATGACATTATTCCGAAGTTTTGTATATTTTTTTACCTCTAGGTACTGTACTAAAATATTAAAAAGGAATAAGGTTGCCTTTTCGTTGGGGGTATGTATCACACAATATCACAGGTTTCGAAAAAGAAAGTGACTATTGGAACATGTAGATCGTCGAATTCCAAATCCAAATCACGTTTTTTGTTAGTTCTAACTATTATGTATACGTTCAAATTTTTTTAACCGTGATGGATGCATTTTCTAAAAGATTTTACACTTAATGTTCCGTTACATGTGTTTTGAAAATTTTGAAAAAATGAATTTCTTGGTTTTAAGGTTAAATAGCTTAGCAGGGAAGCATCTTAGCTGAATGTTACTAGAGACGAAAAATTATGACAATACACTAAGGAAAATGTTTTTTTTAATCTTTTTGATAAAGATAGTAGCTTAGGAGATAGAAGTGTTTGAAGTTAACTCTTAACGTTTTTTTTAAATCGGCGAATTTAAGATGAATATAGAAAAACTGACAACCTCTGTACTGTTTTGACCTACCTGACCTTAACGAGGATTAAGAGACCTCCAAAATGATTTTTTTCGGATGATTTTTAGCGTTAATTGCAAATGAGATATGACTGAAATAAGGAGCGCGCCTAGTTTTTTTCAAATTATGAATTGCTCATTTGGCGGTAAAATCTCACAATATTTTCAATTATAAAAGAATAATCATACTTTTTTGATATTCACACACATTTCCTAAGTCGTTGGACATCGCATGCATGTATGTACTTGTGTAAATATGTATAAAAAAATATGTATCAAGATGAAAATGAATAATTATATTAAATTTAGGTTAAATCTCTGTATAATTAATAAAACTGGAAAATATTAATGATTGTTTTATTAATTTGCTACACCTTAACATAAAAACCCGATCCAAATTCGTAATCAGCAACCCCAAAATCATAAATAATATTATTGTCATTAAAAAATTCTGTGTACGTTAGGCGTGCAGATCACCCCCGTTTTAACCAACTAACCGATTAGGTTGAGGTAACCACTTCTAACCTGGTTTTTCTTCAAGTGGACATCGAAGAGTACTTACAGTAAAAAATTAGCCAAAGTTAGTTGATCGGAACATATAAATATATGCAAAAAACTATATTTTTTTTATATCATGAATTTTCTCTAATTTCATCTTCAACTCACGATATCTCGGCAAATAATGAATATTTTTAGATGAAATTTCAGCACGACATTGCTCAAGTTATTCTTTAAGATATTGAATTGGTCTGAACCCTTATTTATTTCACAGATGAAAATAGTGATTTTTCAAAAAATTTCTTTTGTTAAGCCTAATTTTTTTTTTCAAACACAAATGTTGCGTGACGAACTTTTAATACGATAATTTTTGACAAATTTATATTAAAGTACAATACTTAAAGAAGTTTTCTGTAAAGTTTGTCGTATTCATATTGTATGTATAAAAAGTTATTGCACTTTGAAGTAGCAGTGTTTAAATACGAAATATATGAAATGTTTCGAAGATGTTGGACAATATTTTTTGAAGTATTTTCGGAAACTATTTGAAACTTTTTCTAAGATTCACGTCATTTTCTATCGAAAGAGAGGTTAAAAAGTTATAAACTTAATTCTAATGCGATATTAATGCTAGTAGACTTATACCAGATTGGGATGCAAATAAAAATGTTTGAACCTATTTTTATGCGACTACATCGAAAAAAATATTGAAATCCCTCAGACTTCTGATAACATTATTAATAAAAAATTATATTTAGCTGGTGGAACTAAAGAAATCACTGATTCACTTAAATGTGAGGATGCAGATTTATTTTCGAATCATGCTGAAACTGACTCTCGAATAATAATTTGTCATCTGATCTACATTTCTAAACAATACTTAGATACTCAGGACATGATAGTAATCGTTACGTCCCCAGATACAGATGTGTTTATTCTTTTAATCGCACATTATTTTAAAATAAATACAAAGATTCAAGTATGATTTCAAATTGGAAAAAATAGCATCAAAACGGATTTGCGGCGCTTTATACCAATAAATATATATTATATGCCAAGAACTAGGAAATAGTACTTGTTTAGCATTACGAATAATTCATGCATTAACCGGATGCGATACGACTTCCGCTTTCTACAGAATTGGTAAGAAAAAAGCTCTCAACGTAGCAGAAAAAATGAGCATAGAACATTTTTAGTGCAGATGTCTCAAATTGAGAATAAATTAACACCTGAAACTGTTAATGCTTGGACAAAATTTGTGATTGAATTCTATGACTTCAAAAGTAAACAAGACAATATTAACGACGTGTGAGTAATCTTAGCTCGAAAAAATACTCATCCGTTGAAAAATTACCTCCATCGTACCCAGCTCTCCTTCAACACATGAAACGCTGTTTTTGGCAAGTGCACGTATGGTATAATGCTCACATACCCATTTCTGAAGCACTCAATCCGACTGATTTTGGCTGGAAATTTGAAAATGAAGAACTTTTGCCAATATATTTTGAAGGACCAACAAGTCTGGAGCTGCTTCAAAAGTATATTTGTAATTGCAGATCAAAAAAAACATCTTATGATAATGAATTTCGTCCGTGCTACGCTGCTGGTATGAAATGCTGTCTCATTTGTAACTCTACATTAAACTGCTCGTTCCAGATCATAGATGTTGATTCAGATTAAAAATATTAAAAGCAACCCAATGTATTGTGTATTTTTTAATTTATCAACAATTAATTTAGTTTTACTTATTTCCACTTTACAGTAACTTGTAAAAAGGGAATATGTAACAAAACATTGCTTTGATATGATAGTAAATGCCTGAACTACGGCAACCAGCACAATGAAACATGTCTGCTGCGCGCGGAGACGCTACTTCAAAGTGCGATAACTTTATATATATATATACAATATGAATACGTGAAACTTTACAGAAAACTTCTTTAAATATTGTTCTTTAATATAAGTTTGTCAAAAATTATCAAATTAAAAGTTCGTCACACAACATTTGTGTCTGGAAAAAAAAAATTAGGCTTGACAAAAGAAATTTTTTGAAAAATCACTATTTTCATCTGTGAAATAAATAAGCCTTCGAACCAATTCAGTACCTTAAAGAATAACTTGAACAATGTCGTGCTGAAATTTCATCTACAAATATTCATTATTTGCCGAGATATCGCGAGTTGAAAATGAAATTCGACAAAATTTGTGATATAAAAAAATTATAGTTTTTTGCAATTATTTACATGTTCCGATCAACTAACTTTGGCTAATTTTTTACTGTAAGTACTCTTCGATGTCAGCTTTAAGAAAAACCAAGTTAGAAGTGGTTACCTCGACCAAATCGGTTACTCAGTTTCTAGAGCACTTATTAGGGGTGATCTGCACGCCTACTTCCTTTATACCTACTTTTTAATTTAGGGGTGGTTTTCACCATCTTAGGAAAATGGGACACGCTGTATATGTGTTCGTCAAAATATTTTTCGAAATTTCATGGTCCGGCTTCAACCATGGATGACGTTTATAGTAGTCTGCAATCTGCAATACACAGCTATCCTCTTACAACATATTCTAATTTATGGCGGAGGTTCCGGTTTGACGCAACATTTTATAATTATTTTTCTTTTGATGTTGTTTTCAGCAGATATCCAGCACTTAACTACAATTAGCTATCGGACGTTTACTATTGATATTAATTAATTGAAAATGAAAACCCTTGGACCCATTAAAACATAAGACAGATGTTAATTTTTTGAATTTTACATTTGTTGCTGCCCTAGCGTAGTGTGCAGTGTGAAGCATACGAAAATTTTTTCAGTACAGGTTGTTTTTTCATTGCTTATCAAAGAATCGGGTGTCAGCTACTTCAATCGCGAGGATTAAGGGCGTGGGAGGCTGCGCATCTGGTAAAATAATTTCGTTTTTTCGTTTTTCGCGTCAATCAACAAGGCTATTAAACTGGTCCGATTTGGATCGAACTGATCATAAAAGATTAGGAGAAGCAAATCCGTTCGTATTTCAGATGTGCCATGCATATTTTGTTCATAATTTTCCATTCTAGTTCTGTCAAGATTTCAAAAATTTTAAAAAATTCCGAAATTGCGCCATTGCGGATAAATGAACTCGGAGGGGAAAACGTTTGTGCAGCGGGATCCTCTACAGCTTCGGCACATGATGCTGCAGTTCAGACCAGAGTTCCTGCACTCGCACCGGGCACCGCAGTCCGCCTTGCAGGCACAGGAAATCAGCCGTAGCTGGCTTATTTTTTTAACTATTTAACGTCGACCTATTTCCGCTACCATGGCCTATCGCCAACGCCAGGAGACGAGCTACCCCCAACCTGGAAATTTTGCTGAACCTCTTCCCTTAAGAAGAGTAGGGATCTTTTACTTGCCTAACATTTAATAGACAAGGGACCGCCTACTTTACATCACCTCCGAAGGATGGTATATCCACTACGTAATCCTCGTCTGAAATTACGTAACTTCCGCGTATACACTGATATACAAGCCGCTAGAAGGTGGGACGAGAACGCTGTATTTCCCAAGATAGGGTCACCCATCCAAGTACTAACCGCGCCTCGACGTTGCTTCAACGATATATCAACTGATATTCACATTGAAGTCGCCTCTACGCTCGCCCCTCCGTAGCTGGCTGTCAGGAGCTGGATATCATGTTTGTATGAAATATTAGATAATCATATTATGCACAAATAGTAACAAAGTATTGTATAAGTAATACATTTATCGATGCTCAAATGTAGATATTTCTCAACACGCACCTGAATATTTGGAAGAGAATTTTACTATTCTGAAGGAATTTGTTTGTCATATGTACGGTTTTAAAAGAATCAAGAATATTAATCTCTTGCGCGTAGCTACTTTCATGAAGGCGTATAATGTCAATCAGAAAGAAGATGTCTTGAAGATTGACAAGAATTTCGAAGGATCTATGTTACCTCCATGTAAGACAGAATTGAAAGAGTATTTTTTGCGAACTTCTTACATTGCTCAATTGTGGAGTCATGCACATCTTCATGCGCCAAGTTTGTCTTTGCCAACTGATTATGGATGGGAACAACATGATGAGAAGTATATTTTCAAGTGGTTTCAAGGCGATCAATTACCGAAAATTGAAAGTATCAAAAATGAGAGCGAGGAAATTCCAGGTAGTCTATGCATATAATCTTTTATTTCTACATGAATTCTCTTTTAATCACTTCAGTGATTTTCAATATTTTTCGGCACATATTTGTGAAGACGAAAATGAGAACGATGACGCTCGAGAATCTGAGGAAGATATAGATTTGGAAGACCATTCAGATAGCACTTCCGAAGAGGAAGATAATTTAGAATACAGCAGTGAGAGTGATTCAGATGAGAATTGATTTGTTTCTTTCGTATTGAATGTGTTAAAATTATTTAATCCTCACTATTCTCAATCAATGATTGCAATCTCTAAGTATTCTATGATATGTATGTCTAATATTTCATACAAATATGATTTTCTTTCAAGTTTCATACGTTAACTGGGTCATTAAGGATACCGTACGCGGTGAGCATCTGGATGTTGCGATACACTTAAAAGGCCTAGCGGAGGCCTAGGTTTTGTCCCATGGTGTTGTCAGCTGTCAATGATTAACAATTTTTTTATATCGCAAACTGTCATACACTCAAAGAAATAGTATGGGTAAATTCAACAAAAAAAATGGTTAAACTAACAATATCGTTAATTTTGTTAAACCAAACTATATTGATGGTATTTTTAAACAAGAGGTGATTGTTATTTTAATTAATAAAAAGTTGTCGTACAACAAAACAAACATTAACTTAAAAAATAGATGAATAAGACTATTATTTTGTTCGTCTGACTATTATTTTGTTGAATTCTCTCAAATTAAACTAGATAATAGTAAATTTTATTTTTAACTATTATCGAATTGTAATTCTAACCCAGTATTAGTTCGCTGTACTATTGTACTTGGTAGACAAACCAATATTATTGTCGTCTTCTAGAAGTTCTAAAAGAATTACCATAAAATTTGCTTGCTTACCACGTAGTCTATTACAGAAATTATTCCCAGATGACGCCACATACAAATCACTGACAATAATCAATCATGGATTATCTTACACTCTTATGAATTTATAGAAAATTAATAACATGATTGCAGTGTTCAAATTCTCTCAGGGATCATCGATATATTTGGATGGATCTTATAAACGATCTCTAATCTTTGGTTTGGGTGATCTGATGTCTCAATACTGAGATTTTGGCTAACCAAAAAAAACTTCATCATACAATAAAGTGTAGATCAACCTAAAAATTAGTTGGTGAACAAAAAACAAAGTCGTTGTACTTATTTAATTGTAGACCAAATTGAAAATGGTTAGTGAACATAAAAAAATGTCATTGTACTATTTAATTTGTTACACGAAGATATGATTATTAAACTACTATTTGTTTACGAAAACAAATAAAGTTGTATGACTATTCTTTACTGATTGATTTAACTATGAAACTAGATAGGCGCGATTTCATATGCTCTTTTTGGTTGAATTTACCTATCATTTTCTTTGAGTGTATATATGAATTTCAGCTTTGTTGAAATAACGAATTTTCACGTGTTTTTCATACATATTGATTAGGGCAGCTGACAACCTTCGCCTCCTACCCTATGCACCTGACACATTTTTTTTTCATTTATATTACATAAATAAACTATTTATAGTTTTGTAGCTTTGTTGGATTGACGCAAAAAAAATATATCTTACCAAATGCGCAGCCTCCTACGCTCTTAATCTCCACGATCGCGCCAGCTGACACTTATTTTAGTTGTTTTTCGAACAAAAACTAACATTTAAAAAACAAAGAAGTCGTGTTGAAATGACGCATAAAATATTGACGCCACGTCCCAGACTATTAAGATAGTTGTCGATGCCATTTTTCATTTTTTTTTTTTGTTTCAGTAAAATTTTATATAAACAAACATGCCTGCAAAAAAGTAATTTCCAAAAATATAAATGTCATTTTCTAATTTAAGAGCCATTGAAATCTATGCTAACGAATCCAAAGAAGAAAAATAATGTATTAAACAATAATCTTACTTTTTTTGTCGAAGTATTTTTTATTTTTTAATCGGGAAAGTTATTTCTTCACCAAATATACCTACAATATATCCAATAGTATGTAATGATAAAACCACACAAAATTGACAAAGATGGCTGTTTCTTAATTTTTTTTCGAAAAAAAGGATTTTTTTTTTACCTCTTATCTGCAATTATATTAAATGTAATTTAACAAGGAAGAAAAGTTAACAACCAATATTATTGATTAATTAAATAAACAACTTGATTGTTTGCACTTCATTAATAACATTATTTTGTTTTAGGTGAGAGATAGAATGACCCATAATAAATCAGTAAGGTAAGAGTAAGATAAGATATTAGTTTGTGATGACTTTTCATTACTCTTAATGAAAAAAAAATCGAGAAACATTTCGTAATCTGCCACAAATTTTTGGCGCTACTTAATTAACTGTAGGTTTTACACGACAGTGAACTGCGACTTTTCAATATTTCTATGTCCAACGGTCTTCTCTACAAGTACAAGATGTCAGGTTTAATCTGGCACACGTTAGAATTTAGATGTTGACAAGGTTATTACATTTTCGTTTCTTTCAATTGATTTAAAAAATTAGTTGGAGTGCCCCAGGGTAGTGTCCTTGAATCAATACTGTTATTAATATATATTAATAATTTATTCTCCCTTGATGTAGAGGCTGAATATGTGTCTTATGCTGATGATACGGTATTGTTATTCAGGGACAGTACCTGGCAGAAAGTAAATAAAAAAGCACAATTTTTACTTTACAAATCTCGATTAAAATCTGTGCATTAAATGTATTTAGTATTTTGAGAGTCTCTCAAACAATTCGAATAAAAAAAACTTAAAATACGATTTGGTTTAAAAAATATGCGTTGAATATGCGTCATTTTTGATGGGGTTAGCGAACGTTATTTTTGCATATTTAAATTTTTAGTCGCCATAAAAATGTCATTATTTCGTGTTTATATAGACACGTTGTATTTGCACCTTGTTAGAATAAAAACGACCATCGGTACGTCATAGCGGCAAAAGCCGTTTGTTCAAAATTTACGGAAATCACCATAAGTAAAAAACGCCGCTGCAAAAATGTCAGTAAAAAGTATTTTTGCAATCTTTGGTTCATGAAAAAATACATTTTGGCACTTACTGACAAAACGACCTTGGGTGGGATCACACAAATTTTCAAACTTCGTTTGCCGGAAAACGCCGCGACCCCGACCATACATGTATTCTAAATACTTGTTCGTCCCCCTCTCCTGTAACGTTTTAACAGGGTTACTGACACAACGGGAGAGTCTCAATTTTTTTACGCCGTGTTACGGTCTATATATTTCGTTGAAAGGTTGGAGAGTAAGTGGTGGTAAACAGGTAAAGTAAGCAAGTAAAAGTCCATAGAACTGGGATTCAGTGTATGCTCGAGAAATCAAGATCTCAATTTTTTTTTTTGGCGTCAGCCACCTCACCTCTACTACCGACGCGCCATATCGTTTTATAGGATTTTGAGGTAGACGGTTTCAAATACTACATTGTTGAAGTTCTATGAAGAAATATTTCTGCATAGTGGTGTGCAAATATAATATCAAAATTTTTTTCATGTGTAATATCACTGGTGCTTAAAATTTTATCAGTAAAATGTTTTCGAAAGCGTTATTGCCTGGTAATATAAAGAGTGTAAATTGACAGTTTATTATCTGATTAAATCCCGAGCGCTTTAGCGGGAGGGATTTAATCTTTGATAATAAACTGTCAATTTACACGAGTTATATTACCTTTTGGCAACTTAGCTTGAGAAAAAATTTATAGATAAAATTTAAAAGCACGAGTGGTATTTGGGGAGAATATATCACCAATAAATAATTCATGGAGTACATCTTCAATATTATGTTTTGTAATAAATTGCCCTCAGAAGTTTTCTTGTCACTTTTTAGAGTTTACTGACCTTTATTTTTAATTTTATTATTTACGTCACATAGAAATGCATTTCCAAATCGACTCATTTAATAAAAAACAGCAGGTATAAATGATGTAATGATAATGACAACCAAGAAAAACAATATACGTTTTTTTTTTTGGCGAGGCGGGGAAACCCACACGGGCTGCCTATCCCAACTAGGAATAGGTCTGAGTGTCAGGCTCCAACTGACTAAAACCCCTCCTCTTAGGGCTCGTCTGTATGGAATACTCCGAATGCACTGCAGCCTCCTGGGTTTATTGTGCTTACACTGTTTTTTTTTTTTTTTTTTTTTTAGTTTTTAGTTTACACTTGTCCATTTTAGTATTCCTGTGTCACTGACAAGGTGATACAGGTCTGAAAATGGACGAGTCTTGATGGTTTCCGGGTCTGTTTGTGTTTGCCCGTAGATATTATACCTTCTGCGGACCAGTGCCTCGCACTCATGTATAATATGTTCTACAGTTTCTGGTACCTTACCGCACAGTCTGCAGTTAAGGTCGCCAGCAAACTTTCCAATTAAATGCAGGTACTTCTTGACGGGAAAGTGTCCCGTCAGAAGACCTGTTATGATTCTCAGCTGAGTCCTGTTTCTTGTGAGCAGTTCTTCAGTTTGTTTTGAACATGGTCCATTGATAAGTGTTTTCCCATGTCGATTTCCTGGAATGTTTCTCCAGTAGTGGTTGTGTTTACTCTTGACCCAGTCTTTGATTACCTTTCTGGCTGAGCCTTTTGTGATACCCAGCGCAGGTTCTGGGCCATAGAATATATTCGCTGCAATATACGTTAAACCATAGGTATTGTAACTTATAGATTGGTCTTCACTGTAAAGATTTCCGCCGCGCAATCTAGTAACGCAAGCTTAACGTAAACAGTGAATTTTTCAAGAATTTATTATATTAAAGTGTTTATTAATGATTCTGTGGTGGAAGCCGTTACTTTGTGACAGTCAATCATGACGATATATTAAAACACTTTACTTTGTTTCTATCACTAATTTATTATAACTTGAACGTTACTGCAGTTTCGATACTTAATTTCATTTGAATCATACGTTTGATAATGGTACGTTAAGTATCGAAACTGCAGTAACGTTCAAGTTATAATAAATTAGTGATAGAAACAAAGTAAAGTGTTTTAATATATCGTCATGTTTATTAATGTGTATTTATGTATTCAATCCTTATTTTTAATTTAAGAGGTTTAATAATTAAGTTTGCTTGTTTAAGTAGAGAGAACTTTAAGTAAGTACAACAAATTATAATGTATAATGCTAGTGCAGAATTTTGATTTTCCGAATAAGGTGTTGTTACCTGCTTTATGATGGATTACCATACGTAATAGAGCGGGAGCTAGGTGGCTTTTTCGGCAGCTCATCGTTTTAACAACTTTGAGATATTTTTATAATAGATTTAATAGATGATAACGATTCATAAAATCGACTTCTGGCGGGGCACCTCCTGTCAGGAGCGTCACGAACACTGTTTAAAAATCAGTGAAATCATGTCATCTTTACAAGGCTCATTTTTTTTTGTATGTACACATTTTATATTTAGAATGAATAAAATAAGATCGCCAGAAAGTGTGGGCCGTCAGGAGGCGCAGCCAGAAAGTTAGCCGAAAGTGTTAAATTCCTGTATATTTAAGAGCCTATGGTACTTTTGTTGACACTAAGAACTTTACGGGGAGGCTATTCTATTGTTCAAGGAGCTTATATTTACGTTTTAAAAAGGAGCCAGAACTTGTAACGATGAGTTTTGAGTTCTGAGATGAAATATACGAAAAAAAATCCAATTTTCTTCAAAAATCCTAAACATTTTTTTTCTGGCTAGCCTTACTGACGGGAGTTTCTTTCTGGGAATTTTTTTCTGTGTTCAAAACATTTAAATAAACATGCTCAACCTTAAAAATGTTTGTAACGATCATGTTATATAACTCCGTTTTTTTACCTCTTTAATCTTTCTGGTTGCGCCCCTGATGGCCCACACTTTCTGGCGATCTTATTTTATTCATTCTAAACATAAAATGTGTACACACAAAAAAAAATTGGCTTTGTAACGATGATATAATTTCACTGATTTTTATATCTTGAACCATGGCCAACTCGACGGGCTGACATATGCCAGAAGTCTATTTTGTCGTTATTTAAGTTCGATAGAATTAATCAGCGCATAGAAAATGCTTGTAACGATGAGTGTCCGAAGAAGCCACTTAGCTCCCGCACCATAAGTACATTTGTGTATTTAACGTGAAATAATTGATTTGTCTCGTTTGTAGGCATTTGTATTTAATTGTAATTGTGATAATTTTGCAATTACGTTAGGTATTATAAACTATTGAAAGCTGTGTATAACTTGTCCCGAACCTATATAAGTTCAACAAAGCACAGCCTTGGTTTTGAAACTGGGAACTTATGAGGTGTTTTTAGGTTATTTTTGTATTATTACATATACTACGTATATAATACAATACTAACTACAATTTACAATTTACGTTAACAATTAGTAATAAGCTAGATAAGATATTTATAGATAAAAAAAATTTAAAAACACGAGTTGTCCTATTTGCCGAAAACCTTTCACGAAACAAAACGTCAAAACATTTTCGCAATATTTGTCGACTCGGCGACACAAAAAATTTAGAGCGATAATTTTTTCGTGTTAGTACTGTCAAAAGCCGAACTAGCTTGGATTACCACTAATAATGACGTTTGATTGGTGCAATGTTGTAAAAAAACGGGCTCTCATTGGCTATCGCGTTAATGAGTGAAATAATCGTTGTAAGAATCGAAGAGCGATTGTTACTGATCATTTTATCACTAGTCCGCATTTTATGCACATTCTTAATTTTACGTTACCGGTGCTCTCGTTATTTTATAAATTAGACATACCCGCTTCCTTAACGAAGTTAATGTCCTCGAAAATAAAGCTAATTGGTAATATTTCCCCAGCAACCTTGAGACAAGTTTTCCGGGAACGAGGAGTGGCCTCTAATAATTTTTCGAGCATCCAAAATTACGCTCCATAGAGCCAAGTCAAAATTAAAACTTGTGAAATATGATTTTCATTATAGCCGGACCCTTAACACGGAGGCAGTTTGCTGGGGAAGAGGGGAGCAAGGGAGTAAAGAGACCAATAATATTAATAAATACGGAGAGGAATAAATTAGTTAGGTGTGATGTTTTCCAGCAAAGGAACTTACAAAGCGGCACTTAGAGATAGAGAATATTACTTCGCCAACTTTATATTGCAGATATGGAAATGTGAAGTTTGTAGGGATATCCGAGAAATGAAACTTTAAATGTCGAATGCAATAGCTAGTGCAGTCACTCGCGTGCTATGGAAATTGATAAAAGTAAAATATAAGTATAAAAGTGTCTTGGTCTCGCTTTAAAGGTCAGTGGTTTTCCGATTGTAATAATAACTTTTGGTGTAACATTATAACTGGTTTTTGAATGGAATGCATTCAAACGTTCGAAGCAATTTTGTTCTTATACAAATAGGTTTATAACTGGCTTGAATAAATTCTGAAGAAATCTCATTCAAGGGAAGTAAAACTAAAACAATTTGATTGCTGGAACTTGTAAACTTATTATGTTTTTCTTGTTGGGATCATCTGCCACATGTATTTTCTTCTAAAACGATATCCGTGAAATCTACAAAATAATACAATTACAAGTATTTTACTGGAAAATAGCCTCTAGCCTGTAACCTTTACCTTAAAGGAACAGTTAAAGGGCGTTTTTGACAAATGATGAATAAGAACAAAAATATAAAAACATAGTCGATCGTAGGCCATCTGCCCCCACCCTTTTTTATGATGTCACGGTGGGACAAGGTTTGGGGGTAATTAGCGGTAAAGGGGGAGAGTGTGAAATGACAGAGGGTGTAGAAATTCTCATTAGACATCGGTACGTTCTAACAGTGCCGGAACATCGCACAGCCCTCTTTCAACGTAGCTTCTCTTACACCTCCGGAGCCGTATGTAACTCTGTTGATCCCATATATAAAAAATATAGTGAAGTGGTAGTGGGGGTGGCTGATGCCAAAAAAGTTTTTGAGGCCTTTAGTTCTTGTACTTACACTAAATCCCAATTTTATGGACTCTTATTGCCCACCTCTTTTAACATTTCATTCTATTATTAAAACAATTTCTGGCGTTGATATCCTAAACAAACCTGTATCGAAAATTTGATGCAAAAACGATTAAGTACAAAATTTACCATTACCGCTATATTCCCTTTATATATTCATATACATTTTGTTACACGCTATAAATGTTTGACCAATATCAGTATAGAAGAGTTAATATAAATTATTGCAAATTCTATTTGCATAAATCTTCTTTCTTCATTTTTCGCTTCCTAGCGAACAGCTTACGCCTTCTGGCATTCGAGGGTTTTTTTATTCCTGTACTAAATCACATGTATCAAGGTGCTTTCCAGGCATGCATGGCATATTTTACAGTTTTTATGTGCTTTTAATTATACTAATAAAGTTTTTGCTATTCATACGTACATTAACTTGGCAGTAAAAAGCTTCACTTAAGCGCTCGTGGTAACTAACGGCTCACGCAACACGAGCCTAGGAATCGACATTATCCGTTCCGTACTGAATTGGGGCCTATTGCTAGACCGTGAGCGCTTATTAGCCGGTTCCAATGAAATAAGAAACGAGGGGTGCTGTAGAAGCACAGTAAATTGTTGTGGTAAGTTTCCACAAACACAAAAAAAACTTACATGTTATTTTGATAGGATTACTGAATTTATTATCTCTGTAGTGTGGCAATATTTTACAGAATTATTTACAGGATTATATCATGGCACAGTTCGCATGCAAGAGATTGTTTTAGAACCTTCCAAAATTGACCTAAGTCGAATCCAAAATGAAATTTCGACTTAGGCAAAGAATTCATTTGAAAACTAACATTATTTACAAGAAAACTCCGAAGAGTATCCTATAGAATGTGTAACAATTATATAAAAAGCTCAGTAAATTGGCGAAAAGTACCTACGTTTTTAGCTTGTTTTTCATTTTTTCACTCACACCTGGGCCATGACACCCCATTCTGGGGAACTCCGTCCAGCGCTATTTTGTTGTTCAGATTACAAAAAAGCTCTTATGGTCTTAGCTGGTACCTCCTCTGGAGAACATGCCAGGCCTAGTTTTATAAAATTTAAAATTATTTATGTTCCTTCTTTATATATTTATACCTTTGCAATTCACAAAAATATTAATACAAATATTTGTCTCACAATCATAGTTACAATACTCGCAATGGAGACCGTTTGTTCTTACCTAAGCACTGATTGTCAACATCTTCTAAGAATGCAGTTAAGCTAAATCTCTTTAATAAACGTTTCCAGAATTTAGGTCGCCAAGCACAAAAAAAATTTAAAAATTAAAAAATTATTAAAAAATTATTCTGTAGAGGAATAAATTCAAATTTGGATTTTAACGTGTATTTATATCATTCATAATGTAACGTGTTTCCACCCTTAGGAAACTACCCCTTGCAAATTCCGTGGGTTCCAAAAATTATAACAAGAGATGTCCACTAACACATTTTATTAAATATTTACTGGATACTTCACAATACTATTATTTACACTTTACTGACTAAAAATCACAATGTTTATTACTTTGTTTATCTTTGAACTCTTAACCTCACTTTCTATACTTTCTGAACTTTCTGAACTACTCGCCGAGAATGCGGTCGGTCTTTTATACCCAAAAATGACAGATCTCGATTGTTCTGTAATGACGCCACCATTCTCTAGATCATTCCAGATGTCACCAGAACTAACTTCTGGTAGGTTTCTCGAGTAGGTGCAAATACACTACATTCATTCTAAGGGTTGTAACACATTACAATAATTTCAATTTCATTGCTTATTAATTGTGTCACCACCTTGTGGCATTATTACAAAAATATTACATGAACTGTATATGATAAAAACTTTCGGGCAAATAAATTTCCTGGCTAGTTTTTCCGTGCATTCCAGTGAATATATGTTGTGTTCCACCACATACACAGTAGACCGAGATAAAAGTACAATGAAATCGATTTTAATTAATTAAAACCAGCCGCAGGGAATAATATTCGATTCATATTTCCATCAGACATAGGAAAAAAAGTGGGTTTAATAAATAAACCACACCTCTTAGTTATAACGTCTATAAATTATAGAGGAAAAAGCTGCGTTCAAACAATGCTCACGTGAGCGCCGTGCTGGAAAACCGCTATTTCTAAAATGAAACTGTGATATGATTGGAAAACAGTACAAAAACACGATTTATATCTAACGGCGCTTGCTAACAATCAACTTCTTTTCACTTCGGACGGCAATGCTGTACGTACACGTAAATGAAAATAAATTAATCGGCAAGATTTATGAGATATAATTAATTTTCCACAATAGTTGAAAGATTTTTATGATAACAATTTCCTGAGGTTCAATTATTTGTACATGGTACATGTAAATGTATTCGTATTTTATTAAATATGGATTCTTTATAAAACGCTTTGCTTTCTCCATTAACAAAACTGAGCCATGTACCTACAGGTTGTTAAAAAAACCGCTGCCTAAGGAATCACTACTTTCACATCCAGATTTACTACCAAAGTCTCTTACAACGGAGAAAAAATTGATACTATAATTGCACTTATGTGGAAATAATTATTCATAGAACTTTAATAATATAATATTTGAAACAGTCTACCCTAAAAACTCATAAAATATGCTGCATCAAACATTTTTTTGGCGAGCTGGTGGGCGCAAGATGGGAATAAACAATTTTGGATATAAGTAGTTTTAATACATTTTCCCTGATTCTTTTATAAATTTATAAATTCCCTGACTTTTCCCAAGTTTTCTCTGTTTTCCAGAAAGTACACAGTTAGTTATTCAAAATCAGAAACATTCCTTCTTGGCAAGTTAGCACTTTTAATGTGTTGTGGGGGATATCCCTTAACGGCATTTTAAATTTGTTAAAATCAAATTCGGCGATTTGTAAATCCCACGTGTCTCTATTGTTCTAGTTCTAGTTTGTCTTGTACTGACCGCCACCGCATTTCTGCTTGGGACATTTTATCCGGCACAACAGGGCTTTTCATATGTTTAGAGGCAGTGAACATATATTGCAAACAGCGTCATAAAGTTAGTTCGTGGTGCGGTTAGGGAAGATTCACAGGCCCTGAGCGGCTGTTGGCAAGCCTGGCCGTCAATCACACGCTATGTCAGCTCATATTTGATACGACATTATGGCCGGCATTTGGCTCGGAGCTTTTAACGCTCCCGTTAATGTTTCTTGTTCTTTTCATTGCTTTATCGAATTAACACGTGTCGTTGTATTTTTGACATCTGTTTGGAAGAGCACTCACATAATCGTTTAACGAAATTAATTGAACTGCACAGGGTGTGCTAGTTTTTGTGATCTTGATATTTTTATTTTCGTCAGAGACGGGTAGCCGTCTTAGTCATTATAAATGAAATTTATAATCATTATTGAAATTTATAGTCATTATAAATGAAATCACTAAGGTCGAGTTCGACAGTCATGTGACGTCAGAGATCTTTTGTGGCTTGTTGGGGGCGTCATTGGTGAGTGTATTGGTGAATTGTTGGCACGTTATGCGACCGGGGTTTTCCGCCATCTTAAAAAAATGGTTAAAAACTGTTTTTTCAAATATCTCGGCTTCTGTCGAGGCAAAAACAAATACGGCATATTAAAGAGCGTAAAATTTCCCATGTTATGTGCTATACATTTTTTTCGTGGGACTGATAGATTTTTGTTTATTGTGAATTAAAGTTTGAAATGAGGGCGCGTCTCGCGGTTTCTCGCAGTTTCTCGCATTTTTCTCGATATGGGTAACTCCTACGAGAAAATTATTCCAAATGAAATTTATAGAACAGGAAAATAACCTAAAAACCTACAGATTCGTTTTATTAATTTTTATTTTCGAACAATAGATTGCAAAACAGCGCGCCGCAAAACTCGGCATGTATTTTGCTTCCACATCCAGTGGAAGTATAGTAACGACAAAAATTTTTTTTTTAATTTTTATTGTTCAAATAGGCTTATATCATGAAACGTCGAGATTTTAAGTTTGAGCGAAAAAAAAATTCTATCTGTCTAACTTTTTTCTGCGCACGTTTATTCTGGAACCGTTTAAGATATTACTTGAAATTTGGTACACATATTATGTACTATAACGAGATCTGTTACTAGATTATATTTTCATATTGTTCCGTCGAAGGGTTGGGGGGTAAATTGTTGTAAATAGGTAAATCAAGCAGGTAAGAGTCCATAAAATGTGATTTAGAGAAACCAGAAACCTCAAAATATTTTTTTACTTCATCCACCCCCACTACCAGCCCCTATCACCACCCCCACCCCGATGTGGGGTATCGTTTTATGGGTTTTTGAGGTAGAGGATTTCAAATATTATATTATTAAAGTTCCCTAAACAATTATTTCCACATACAAAATTTTTTCGTTGTGAGTGACTTGGATAGAAAATCTGGATGTGGAAGTAATGATTCCTTGGGCAGCGGTTTTTTTGTGGGTGAGGAAAAATCTTCAAAAGATACCCGCCTAGATGTTGTGCGGCAGGGTAGTGTGAGATTTTTACTCACTGAACCCCCTCTCGCTCTTCACAGCGACACCTCTGAACAGCTCGCGCATTACTTTTCGGCTTAATCTATTGTCATTGTCGATCGATAGAAGTTCGGGTTCGTTGTTAATGCCGTCCTGCACACAGATTTTCGGAAATTTGATAACGTTCTCGCAAATGTTACCGCTTCAGTTTTTATTCCGCAGTTTCCTTTGCATTTATAGGCTATTAATTTTAGAAGTTCGTCGGGTGCAGCTTCTCCTGTGATGGTTTTCGGTTCTAGCCCACAATTTGTCCTGGTCCATCCCCATTTCTCAGGATCGTGAAAGTTTCCAAGCCAAGTTTGCACTTGAATCTACGTCCTGAAAGTAAGTTGCCGGGCCGTATCCAATGTCGATGGAAGTGATGCAAGGTTGGCTTTTAATTACTTCCACGTCCAGTGGAAGTATAGTAACGACAAAAAATTTTAAAAAATTTTTATTGTCCAAATAGGCTGAAAATGTCATGAAACGTCGAGATTTTAAGTTTGAGCGAAAAAAAATTTCTGTCTGTCGGTCTGTCTGTCTGTAACTTTCTTTTGTGCGCACGTTTACTCTGGAACCGTTTTGAGATATTGACTTGAAATTTGGTACACATATGTACTTTAACGAGATCTAGAACTAGATTATATTTTCATCTTGTTCCGTCGAAGGGTTGGGGGGTAAATTGGGGTAAATTTGGGGTAAATGGGTAAGTCAAGTAGGTAAGAGTCCATGAAATTGGTATTTAGTATATACAAGAGAAGCTGAGGTCTCAAAAAAATTTTTGGCATTAGCCACCCCCATTACCACCCCCACCTCCTTATTAAAGGGGATGAAAAAAAATGTGATTTAGTGCATGTACAGAAACCAGAAATCTCAAAATATTTTTTTACTTCATCCACCCCCCACTACCACCCCCACCCCACTACCGATGTGGGGTATCGTTTTATGGGTTTTTGGGGTAGAGGATTTCAAATATTATATTATTAAAGTTGCATAAACAATTATTTTCACATACAAAGTTTTTTCGTTGTGAGTGACTTGGATAGAGAATCTGGATGTGGAAGTAGTGATTCCTTGGGCAGCGGTTTTTTTGATATATGTATAAGGAGTAAAAAACCAGACTGCAACCAACAGCTATTATCCGGACTAATGCCTCGCTGAGCGGTGGATTACAAATTAAAAACCTAGTCACGTTAAGTGCAATAACTATGTATTGCCACAAAACGCTAAAAGCTTCGATTGCAACAGATACCAGCCGAAAGACTTATTCCTACTCTTTGACGTACCATAATTACAATTTATGTTAAATAAATATTTTTAAAAAATTACGTGGAAAAATGTGGCCGGTTATGTTGATTGTTACTTACTATTTCTTTTCATATCAATTTTTCTCCGTTATCTTAAGAGGTACAAAAAAATGTATAAGAGTTTTTATTTTTCTACGTAAAATTTGTAGTCGAACTAAAAAAAACAAAATTAAAATTGAATCAGTGATTGCGGAGAGCACACATCCGGTTTGACATAAAAACCAAGATGGTGGACTTTCCTCACTCACTTTCCGGGATGTCCACCTCATAGATTCCTCACCTATGTATGTCCCCAATTAAGATTCTCAAGTCAAACTCCCTACACTCTGTGGGTCAATGAAAGCCTTGTCAGGTGAAGGACTATACTCGTTACCATAAAGAAAAATTAGTCGGATTTTTTAATTTTTCGTTTGCATCAGCTTAAATAAACTTCGTATTTGCCAGTACTGTTGCTTTTCATTATTCAAATGTTTTCTTATCTTATTTTATTTATTTTCATTAAAATTGGTACGTCTGCGTCTTTACCGCAGCGGATTACCGAGACTAAGCCTGGTCTAATTCCGCACTGAAATTCAAAGAGTGGAAAATATAACATGAGATGGTTTGATAAGCGACTTGCAGAAATAGATGTATAGAAACAGGGATGGGCAATTGGAATTTGCGAGCCGTGAAATAAGACGATCAGAAGAAAGCTAAACAAACGAGAGTCAACGGAAAAGCAAACCATTTGGGAAAAGGAAATATAGCGGCGGTCCTTTCTAGGAATGTTTTCTGCCGTGCACCCGGAATTCGGTGTGTTTAATATAAAATACATACTGGCTAATTTTCCGTTTCATCTCGAGCCGATGTCAAAGCTTGTGTTTAAGGAAAAGAAATAAGTAAAGAGGGTAGTTGAAGAATATACGTTATACATTACTGAAACACGGGATAAAAATTATAAAAACGTAAAATACATGCAATACAAGGTGCTAGGATATTTAATTATATTTTTATCCAGTACAAGTATTTGGACTAGATAAGACTACATGACTATTTTTTTAAACATTGTATAACTTTTGTTCGTGTACACTTTTCATTTAAGTAGTGCTGTTACAAAGTATGTCAATTTATAGTACACGCAAATTAGATTAAAAAACACTGAATAGGAGAAATAATTTATAAAGTAATAATATTTGAGATGCGTACTCTAGATGGGGTCAGAAATAGATTCCCAAAAAACCGCTCCCAACGGGGACTTAACGTTGATTTTTCACTTTTATCTTGAAAACCGTTCGTCGGAAGAGAAAAAAGTATGGGAAATAAAAAAATAGTCGTTAAATTCTGCATAAAAAATGTCCTATTCACCTCGTAGCCTAGCCTCACCTATTTCGCGCAAACAGCGTCCAAACCGAGGGGTAGTTGGGACGTAGAGGTAAAAATCGATCCTATTCCAAGTTTCACAGCGAATATCTTAAAACAGGTTAATTTAACGAGAAAAATGATCAGGAATGAATTTATATAGCGGAATTTTCTCTCTAAGATGCATATGATATTTTCAATTGATATTTTCAATGCTGCACGAGAGAGGTCAATAGATTTTTCCGATTGCCGGTTCGATGTTGATGGCGGCAATTTGATTCATCGTGTAATACGGCCGAAGCAGGACCTTTGACGACGTTTATATAGCCTACGTTCGCTTTATTCGTAATCATTACGGCCAAAAAGTGACTGTAGTGTTTGACGGATATGTAGACAATGTCTACAGTACGAAGAGCATCGAAAGACAGCAGCGACTTTTGAAACGCATTTCACTAGAAATTATTTTCAATGAGAACACGGCACTGACTGAACAGCAAAATAAAATGATATGCAATCTCACAAACAAGGGAATGGTTTATTTCGAAATTGGTGGAGAGATTTAAAACGAGAGAATCAAAACAAAAACTGCTGTAGACGATGCTGACGTACTCATAGTTCCAACCGCCTTAAATGAATCTCTTGGAAACGATACAGTAGTCATCGTCGGACAAGATATTGATCTTCTCGCATTTATTATCGCTCTCGCACCTGAAGATAAAGACATTCGTTTCTTAAGAGAGGCTCAGGAAAAATAAAAAATAAAGCTTACAATTCTCGTGACCTGCAGTCCTCGGAAGTTTTAAAAAGCTGTAAGGAGACAGTTTTGTTTGTCCACGCTTGTTCAGCTTTCTTTGGTAAAGCAAAAGAGCAAACGGTGGAATGCGTCAATAAAAGAAAAGATCTCGAAGAGGTTGTACGTATATTCAACAACCGTAGCTCAACGAAAAAAGAAATTACAAGTGCTGGAGAACAATTCGTGCTTGCAGTACACAAAGTATACATCAAAGATTCATTATCTTCAATGAGTTAGTCCTCCGATTAAAGAACTTATATCTAGATACATAACAGGCTATCTTTTCAGTATATACCTTGTTTGCTCCTAACATAGTCACATTATATGTCCATTAAAATGGATAGATGAACATCACATCCCATAGGCAACAGTGGCGTTGTGTGTGTAGAAAATGTGTAGAATGGTAAATATTTTCATTAAAATGAATTATTGCAATTCCTGCATTACCGGCTCTTAATATAACGTGATGTAGGCATACGATATTACAGTAAGATAAAACAGTAAGATAAATATGTATTGAAAGGATATTAAAATTTAATTGCTATTTACTTTATAACTGTAAACTGAACTTCATCATGTTACGACTATGGAACGATCGATTTTCTTCTTTTCTAAACTGCTTTCTGCAAACGGCACAGCACTACACTATTTATTTGCACAAAATATATTGTCACTAAACTGTGTAAATATGAATAGAGAATATTATTCAGGTATTAAGCAAATCACAACTTAAAATAAAATTACTTTTTCACCAGTTTTTGGTCGGAGAACACGAAAAACACTTATTGACATTAATGTCAACTGATATTATGATAATCGAACTGAAGCCGATCGTGCACGAGCGGCCGCGAATACGCCGATGGGCCAATCAGCAACTTATGGGAAGAAGTGCCTTAGAATGGGAGTCTTTCGGGATCATAAAATTCATGCCATTATGTATCTAGATATAAGTTCTTTAATCGGAGAGTTAGTCGGTCAATCTAGTACTGCCGGGATTCTACCAAGACTGCCACCAACATCTGAGGCATTACGCCAACATTCTTACAGAGTATTTCTCCGAATTCATGCTTGGCGCGGAGAAAACTTGGAACTAACGGAATGGGGTTGAAAGAAAGTAGGCAACTTTTTAGCACCCATTTATACCACCGAGTTACCAACACCAATTTCCACCCTAAAGCTAATATCCTGCAGCTGCAAAATGAGTAAAATTGGAAAGGATTTTAATGGAATAGGCCTACAGGGGAAACCACCTTAAAAAAAACGCACCGTGGGTGATGTGGAAACGAGTTCAAATTGAAAAACACAGCTTTGTGGAAAAAAAGGAGAAAATACATAAAAATCACTTGCTTCAAAACCCGCTATATATGCATCTTATAGAGAAAATTCCGCTCTATAAATTTATTCCTGAGCATTTTTCTCGTTAAAGTAACCGGTTTTAAGATATTCGCTGTGAAACTACCCCCATGTTCGGACGCTATTAAGGCGAAATAGGTGAGGATAAGCTACAAGGTTAATAGGACTTTTTTTATGCAGAATTTAACGACAAATTTTTTATTTCCTATACTTTCTTCTCTTCCGACGAACGGTTTACAAGATAAAAGTGAAAAACCAGTGTTAAGTCCCCCCGGCGGGGGGGGGGGGGGTGCAAAAATTGGGGGGGAACTTTTCGGATATCTATTACCAACCCTATCTAGAGTACGCATCCCAAATATTATTACTTCTAAAATATCTAATTTACGTGGACTATTAGTTCACTCATAATATATAATTTATATTTTAAGTAGTTTAAATAATAAATATCTAGGAAAATGATACAATGAAAAAGGTAGTCACAGAAAAAATAACAAAAGATTGAGTGACCATTCAAGCAGCGAAAAATCCACGTAAGGAAAATGTAAATAAAATTTTTACTTTCATTTCTGGCACTTGATCCTGTTGAGAATAATTTGTTACCTCGTGAAATTGGTTTACACGATCAAAACTCGCAGTGACTGTCCAATAATAAGATATGTATGTATATTTAAAAATCAATGCGCGTACTGACGGAAAATAACTTATTCGGTGCTATCTGCAGAAATAATTGTTCATAACATTAAAACATGCCAGAGAAATGGTGGAGCGTTATCGCCCGTCTCGGCATGTAACGAGAGTCCTTTATCTATGACAGGGTGCTGAAAAATGTCCAAGTTAAAAGGTTTAATATCCAAGGAGCTTGCAGAAGACACCGATTAAAAGTTACGAGCCAGATAGGCCTTAATGATTCACCGCACTTAACGTCCTCTCGCCAGAATTACAGTTCCTTAAAGGAAGTGACAATTTCTCTTCGTAGATTTTCACCTTCGTCGAGTTCACTTTCGCCCTGAGAGCTTCGAAAACGTATATAAACGTTTTTTTATATACTAATAATTGGTGAAATTAACTTTTACTTCATTATTAAAATGCACGTAAATACGTGTTAGTTGATGTTAGAGTAACGGTAAAGTGACGTACTTAGATTCAATTTTTATTCGTAAAAAGTATATTATGTATTATGTTCTCCATGTTAAATGTTTGTCTAAAATATTTGAAAGAATTATTTATAACAGGCTGGTGTCTTTTATTGAAAAAATAATGTACTCACTGTTTCCCAGCGTGTTTTTAGATCAAATAAATCCACAGAAACCACCTCGCCTCATTTGTTAGAGTATGTCTACACAAATTTAGACAAAAGTCAATATGTTGTGGCGCTGCCACTCGTCTTATCCAAGGCATTTAGTGCCGCTGTCGAAGACAATATTAAAGCGAAAAATGTATTATTGTTTTCAGGGAAAACATCCTGTCATAGATATTAAGTTATAAGGAGGACAGAACATTTAAAGTGAGATTAAGATGGGTGAAGTTAGAGTCAGAATCGGGGTGCCTCAAGACTCTGTTTTTGGGCCCCTACTATTTTTGTTACACGTTAACGATTTTCCTAACGTCTCACTAAAGGTTATCTAACAATGTTTGCTGACTACCTCACGGTAACTCTATCAGCAGAAACGACTGAGAAGATGCAAGACAGAAGATAGTGACACAAAATTTTATTATACAAATCTGCTGCTAGATATGAAAGCAAATTAATAAAATAGAATGGTTATTTATCTAGAGATATACAAGGTGTTTGCTACGAATCTGAGATGATCATTGTGATGTTGATTTCGGAAAATTTCGAGATATATGTCATTCTTTAACAAACAAGACAAATAAGTCACTTGGCACACCAGCCGAGAAACCAACACATGAGTTTTGGACTTTTAATAATCGTTAAGTCTTCTTTCTATTAAGCAAGGGGTATAAACAGTATTAGCTTATTCAATTTTGGGCAAATTTAACTAATTTGAGAGTGTTAGCTTTGTTGCAGTAATAATACGTGTTTTAAGTTTAGTTAAATAAGATTGCACAACTTTGTTTACATAGTCTTTGAAAATTAAATGGCAATCGAAAGTAACTTCAGTATTTCGCACGGTATTTTTAGCATTAATAGATAATTGTTCAATATTATCTTCAAACATATTCCTGGCAGATTGGAAAGTTATAGCAACGGTTTTATTGCAGTTAAATTGTCTGCATATCTAACCATATATGTATTAAAAAGATCTTTATTATTTTTTATCGTTTTTGCTACGGATTCTTCAACGTTTGTAGGACGATACGAAAAATATATTTGTGGCTAGACCGCATAGGAATGTACGCTATGGTATTTCATAACTTTCACCAAGTGCCAAGTATAAGGAAACAGTACTGGTCCAAGTATTGAGCCCCGAGGTACTCCCGAATTGGCAACTAAACTGTCACTAAACGCCTTTGTAAAGTCGAACATAATGACTTTAGTTACTATACATTTATCTATAGCTGCTTAGTTCTCATTTATATCCAACAGAGTGACATTATTATAATTATGACTAAAGCCAGATTGGGTATGAGGAAGCAGATCACTAATTTGTACATGTTTTTTAACTTATCATAAATTATCCAGTTGAATGAATCGTAACGAATAGTAAACACATGCTATATCTGTCAAAATAGCTGTCAGGAAATTGATATAAGCCTTACAAAAATGTATTTTTTAACATGCTGCACTCAAATATCAAATTGAAAAAATGTGTGTAGACTATTTCTTGTAAACACGATATCTACTATTAGTCGGAAAATTTTTATTTCAAATTCGAAACTTGTAAATTAACATTGAAATTGGGTCCATATCCTTCATACAGGTGATCGCCAGCCTTTTGTAACTTGTCATATTTTATAACAACTATGTTTTATCATAATTTTCGAGCGACATGTTACGAAGGTTTTTATTCAAGCAAACAAAAATACGAATATGAGCAAAATATCGAAACAGCAACATATAGTGTTTTTCACAGAACTGAATTAGGAGGTATAATTAAGATTTTCAGTCCATGCCAGAATGATACAAATTTTGAACAGCCCTCTCAACATGTTTATCAATTGTTTACGTTGTGATTTTGTTACTTTCAAATGTAAATAAAGCCAAAAAAATTGTTTGTGGATGTATCTTGTATTATTGAGATCATGTCTCAACTACTTAATTGTTTATATAAACACTGATAATTGTAACTGTGTGCTCTCGATATTTCTAAGTGTATTACATCTACATGCATATCATTTGTTGGTCATCAAATGAAATCAACATCATATTACATTTTTATTTGTTCTATTTTATGTTTACATTTTTAATCTACAAAACAATTACAGAAATAACGTACAACACTAAACAATAAATACAAATAAATAAAGCGATTAATGTTTAATTTACGTAAATTTATAACTACGTCAAATACACTTAAGTGGAAGTTTGAGTTTTGAGAGAAAAAATAACCTAAGCTAAGAAATTAGTGTTATCTCTTCATACTCCCAATCACCATAGATTCTGGAATCCCCCTGACGAAAATAAATTCAGTCTTTTCGTTATATTATTCAGTCAGTTTCTTCAAGTTAATCCATATATTTCCTGTTTTCCTTAAAATTAATTCACTTGGTGCAAACTTAAACGAGGGACTTGTTTTTTCGTTCAAGGAAATCTCGTAATTTCGTACCATTGTTATCAGACCAATTTTTGTTTGCAATAAACCAAACCGTTTCCCTGTAAACGGAAAAATTATAATATATATCGTAATAGTACAGCAAAACTTTACTTTAACACGAAAAAAATTTGTGCAGAGCTTAAACTTTGGTTATAGGTTCAAAATAGACCGAAGTTCACGAAACAAAAAAGTTTAGAAGTTTTATGGATCTGCGGAAACCTATAGGGGGTGAAAAGGGGTATTTTTAATTAAGAAAACGATTTTTCTCTATTTTCTTGGGAAATATGGCATTTACAAAAAAATTGTTCAAATAAAAGTTGTTTCTGAAAAAATTATCTTTAATTTGGTGTTTTATATTAATTTAATTTTATAGCAATAATGAACCGAAATACTAGAGGTTTTAACTTCGGAATAATGTCATATGAATTAGATCTTCATTTTTGGCAGATTAATAGTATAAAATAAGAAGTTTCTATATTATGCGAGGGCTTGATAATTTATAGGGGGGTGGATGTCACCCCTTTTCGGGGGCAGGTTTTAGATGCCATCCCTTTTCAGGGCATCTTAAAAAAAACAAAAACATTGGATCAGAGAGAGAATTAAATTTTAAGAAGAAAAGGTTGTATGTAACTTTTCATATAAATTGATAGATTTAAGTTATAACTACTAGAAAATTTGAGATTTTCGCTTGAAAATTGGTATATCAAATAAGTTTTCGTCAAATAACTCGAAAGGTGTGACATTGAGCAAAAACATGCTAGAGACAAATGAGAAAGCTACTAAATTAAGGATGGATTTCTTTTTTTTCTAATTTTTGTAGAGTTAATGGTTTCGGAGATCTGGAAGTCTAAAAGTGGCGTCCAGACGTTTATAAAACGAAGTATTTAGTTTACATGTTAAATATCTCAGAAACTATGGCACTTAGGCCAAAAACGCTAATAGCCAAGATGAAAAACTATTAATTAGACTTTCAAATGATTTTTTTTCCTATTGTTATAGCATAAAAACAAAGAAGTTATGACAGAAACAATGTACTTTTCACATTTTTTTTAACAAAAACGTCGCAATTTTGTTAATGTAAGTAGTCAATAATTAAAAAAGCATATTCCCATATACTGTTTTTCGTTAATATATAGTGTGACCTAGACGCTCAAATTTCTTCATCGGCTTACAGTGCTTGCTTTAGAATAAAAATTGTATGTTAAACTCTAAAGAGATTGTAGGAAAAACGTAACATTCTTGTTTCTCTGCAAATATCTCAATAAATATTAGTTTCAAAAATGTTGTTAATGTCCTACAAGTCTGTTATTTTACAATAACCACCCTATTTTGAGATACATTAAATGAAAAATAACACCCTAGGGCGTTATGAATATCTATAACGTCCTAGGGCATTATAAAATTATAACTCAACCCAAAACAAGTAAATTATGATAGCGTTATTGACAAACAAAATGCGTTGCTATGCAACGGCGGCGTTTACAAACAATTTTGATTTTTACTCTCTTTTAAATCAAATCGTTCTGAACATAATAGATGCCAAATTAATAAATCGTAAATGTCAAAAAAAAATTCGAATTAAATAACAGACTTGTGGGACATTAAATGTTGAAGGCACCACGGGTGTTATAGGATAATGACGCCCTCGGTCGACGTACATTCCCTCGGACCAGAGGCCCTCGGGAAGTACACTGCCTACCGTGGTGCGTTATTATCCTTATAACACCCTTGATACCTTAATAACTATAAAACACTTGTTTTAGAAAAAAATTCCATCCGCCATCCCCTCCATCGAGAAATGGCCGTACTTCGGTTAATTTTGCCAGAAACGACTTTTATTTGAACTGTTTTTTTTTGTAAATACCATATTTCCCGAGAAAGTAGAGAAAAAACGTTTTTTTTTTTTTAATTAAAAATACCTCTTTTTACCCCCTATGGGCTCTCGCGCATCCGTAAAACTCCTAAACTTTTTTGTTTCGTGAACTTTTACGTATTTTAAACTTATAACCAAAGATTAAAGTCTGCACAATTTTTTTTCGAGTTACGGTAATTTTTTTCAAACTTTCCCTAAACTATAAGTGAAATTGTGTTAAGAGTGTTAAGACCTGATTTTACATTATAAGTTAATTCTGTGAATAAAACTCCCGAGTATAGTCGTTCCAAAGTCAGTTGGAACAGCATAAAAACGTATAACACATACATTTGCTTTTATGGTGTGTACAAAGTATAACTTCGTGCGAATCCATCGAATTGAAAGGCATCTATTGCCAGACAAAAAGAAATAATATAAACCGCCACTTTGTTGTATGAAGTTTAATTGTCTACAATTATTTTCCTATAGTTTTTCTCTCACTATTTTAGCAGTGTTTTTATTTTAATGCGGGTTTTAATGGGTTTTGTCTTTCATTTACATAAATTGGCCGACATGTTGGAGCCGCCATGTTGAATTTTGGAGAGGGTCGTAAAGGTACTTGCTACCTCCATGCCAAATTCCTAGCTCATCGGAAAATATTCAAACAAATCACCGAACGGATAAATATAGTTAAAAACATAGTTATATTCTGCTTTAGATTTAAAAAATATTGGCATATTTTTGTAGTACCTTAGTATTACTCAAAAATACGACTTACCTATACAAATTCTTGGGCCTTCTCCAAACGGTACATGAGCAACGAAAGGCCTCTTAGATTTATTTTCGTTGGAAAACCGTTCTGGATCGAACTTGTCCGGATTTGGATAATATTCTGGATCACGTTGAATGCCCATATTTGTAACTAGGACAAGAGTATCTTCTTCAATTGTGAAATTTGTTCCTGGCACCTTATAATCTTTGATGCAAACCCGGGGTAGTATTGGGAAAACTGGATATAATCTGAGCGTCTCTGAAAACCAGTTCAAGAGGAAAGTTAATATTTAGTGTGTGGTAATTAAACATTTTTTGAAATTTCGGTGATGTATTTAGAATGTAGGTAAAAATTTAAAATTAAAAAGTTTCCAGTCCTAACCTTATCTCCTTAAGAAAGGTGCATTTTTGATGTTTTTCGCATTTAGACATCTAGACAAAGTGACTATCAAAGCCAAAGGGACTTATAGTCTAGGTGCTACATATATTGCAATTTATACATATCCTCTTATACCCTCTTGTATGGCTTAATTGCGCCAAGTCCACCAATTTTTTCCTCTGCGAAAATTTTCGTAAACGCGGCTTTCCACCTCCCATTATTATGAAAGACGTGCATTTCCCGTTGTATGAAAAATTTATAGATACTGTACTTTTACAAAATGTAATCGCAAGGAGACTTGATGAAACGCGAGAGAAAAGAATTGTCCGACAAAAATTTTGGAAGTTATTAAAGGTGCCACCCTAAACATGCCGAAATAACGTTTTTCAAAAATGTTGTGATAACCAGCTGATTTTTTCAAGATTGCTTAATAAAAATATATATAATCCAATTTTCGAATTGTCCGACAAAATATATTTTCCGATTGTCCAGTCCATGCGTGGAAATCGTCGGTTTAATGACGACCAAAAATTTATTAATAACTGTCGGACAAAAAAAAATATATGTGTTGTACAAATGGCGGAAAAATATATCACGGCGAATCTATAGTCGGATAAAAAAACAGCAATTTTTCACAACATTTATATATAGCCCGGGTAGCTTCGGCGTCCCCGCTAGGAAACATATTCTGGTTCCGTTTTTTTTGCATTATCTTACTTCAAATTGTCCCCTTATAAAAAATCTGCATGTTGTCGTTCACGGTCATAAACAATTGTTATTAAACGAATTGCAAACAATTTTTTTTAGTCCTGAACATTTTTTTTTAGGTTTTTTGGACCATTTTAAACAAAAAAAGGGTAAATAATATTAATTAATTTTTATTAAAAGAGTTACAAAATTCAGGTGAATTTTTTATTTAAATAATTGCAATTTTTTCACTCTTTATCGGCCTCCTAATCATTCAAACTTTCTTCATTCGTATCGCTTAAAAAATCATCAATTTTTTTTTAATGTTGTAAATGTAAATTCGGGTTCTGAAAATCACCGTCAGAATTGTCAGGAGTTAGTGTGTTCTAGACTCATTTTGAAAACAAATAATTAGAAAAAGTACTTTAGTACGTTTCAATAATCAACAAATATTGAGTCTTTATGAAACCGATGATTTTCACGCGAAGGAATGGAAAATCGGAAAATGTATTTTATCGGACAATTTAAAAATTGGTTTCTACATATTTTTATTCAGCAATCTTGAAAAAAATCAGCTGGTTATTTAAAAGTGGGATGTACATACATTTACAAACGCACCCACTTAAGCATTCCTAGATACGTAAACATATTTTATTTTAAATTTTATTTTTCATGTAAAAGACAATATTTTACTGTCGGCCAACTTATTTATTGTGTTCTATAATACTTCATTCACAAATAAAAGATTTAAAGAAGAAAATTGATAGAATTAACTGGAAGACACGATATTTATAATCATCTGAGTGTTTATTTTATAATTGAAAATACAGTTAGAATATTAGTGACAGATTACATCAATCAAAAATTATATTTTGCTAAGTAGTATTCATACATACTAACTATCATAATACACTCATCTACCAAAATTGCGTGTTTCTGAATTCCCCGTCCTCTTCGATTATCTTGTATGAATTCATGATGCGATGCTGGTGTAGTCTGTGGAGATCTCTCTTGTCCCAATGACTCTCTTAAAGGTGTACTACTCACATTAGGATTATTTATCATTATTTCGATTTTATTATCATTTTCAGTTCTATTAATGTCATCGTCGATCAACACAATTTCCTCTTGGTTGTCTTGAGATCCGTCAGTGTTTTCCTCTTGGAATTTGACATCCCTTGCGACAATAAATTTTCTGGCTTCTGGTAACCATACCCTATAGCCTTTTGTCTCACGTGGGTATCCAACAAACACTCCTTTAATAGATCGCTCAGCGAGCTTTCCTTTCGATGGATCTTTATCTAAGACATAAACAGTTGATCCAAATGTCCTCAAATAGTTCCATGTTGTCTTCCTACCTGTCCACTTTTGGTAAGGTATTCCTCCATTCAGGCTACTAGACGGACATCTATTTCTGATGTGACTTGCAGTTGCAATTGCTTCAGCCCAAAAAATCGGTGGTAATCTTGATTGGATTAACAGACACCGCGCCATATCTAACAGTGTTCTGTTCATGCGCTCAGCGACGCCATTTTGTTGTGGTGTCCTCACAACTGTCAATCGACGTTCAATACCTTGACTATCTAGGAGTAAATTAAGTTCATTATTACAATATTCTTTCCCGTTGTCGGATTGAACACACTTAATCTTCTTCCCAGTCTGCCTCTCAATGTGTGCTATCTGCAGAACTTCATTACTTTGACGTTCGCTAGTAGGAAACGGTAGTGCCGTCATTTTACCTCTTAAGCATACGTCACACTGCGATAAACATCCCACATCCTTCATGGTGATTTTCCTTTTGGTTACTTGACTAATGACCTTCACAAGATCTCTTGAATTCAGATGTCCCAAACGTTGGTGCCATCTTTTCACTTCAACTTGTTCTCTCGTCTCTGTCATACCAGCCATGCTATTTTCCTCCTTAACATAATATAGATCACCTTGACGTTCAGCTGTTAATTTTACTTGTCCTTGTTTATCGAAAACAATAGCTGAATCACGTCTGAACAACACATTATGATCCTTGTCGGTGATTTTAGCAACTGAAATTAAATTTGATCGAAGTTCTGGTACAAATAAAGTATCAAGGAATTGTATCCACCTAGAATCTTTTTCATTGACTACTGATAAACCTACAGTACCTTTTCCTTTGATCTCACTGGATGCTTGACTAGCCAGGTTAATTTTTCCATACGTGGACACATCTAGACAGTTAAATGACTCGATTAGAGAATATTATTTAGGTATTATGCAAATCACAACTTACACACTTTTTATTTATTATGAAAATACCTACTTTCTGTATATTGTTGCCCTAATCTGGGCACGCAAATATACTAGTTAGGTAAATACTTTAAAACACTCATTATTGAAGAATCAATCAGAACAACTACTCTTCTAGCTAATACTGACGAAGTATTGAATTACATGATAGGATTCTTAGCATTTCAAAGAAAAAAATATATTGAAAATACTTAAATCATTCACACTTTTTTATTTAATATGAAATTATCTACTTTCTGTATATTGGTGCCTTAATCGGGTCACGCTAATATACTACTTAGGAAAACACTTTAAAACACTCATTATTGGAAAACCAATCAAAACAACTACTCTTCTAGCTAATACCGACGAAGTATTGAATTACATGGTAGGATTCCTGGCATTTTAAGGCAAAAAAATACATTGAAAATAGTTAAATTATTTATTGAAATTCAGTCATTCACAACAATTATTGAACCATACATTTTATTTCAACTCTAGAAAAGTTGTACAAGTTTTTTCGAACTCGTTAGTTCTCATCAGTAGAGTATAGAAACATTCGTTCATTATTTACAAGCCTATTCTTGATTTATTTTTACAATTAATTATTTTTTATTTATTTGCTTTTATCGTGATTAGAGAATATTATTTAGGTATTATGCAAATCACAACTTACACACTTTTTATTTATTATGAAAATACCTACTTTCTGTATATTGTTGCCCTAATCTGGGCACGCTAATATACTAGTCAGGTAAATACTTTAAAACACTCATTATTGGAGAATCAATCAGCACAACTACAATATACAGAAAGTAGGTATTTTCATAATAAATAAAAAGTGTGTAAGTTGTGATTTGCATAATACCTAAATAATATTCTCTAAACATGATAAAAGCAAATAAATAAAAAATAATTAATTGTAAAAAAAAAAAAAGTTAAATGACTCCTTATCTCCACACAAATGCGTTGTACAACCGCTATCAAGGATCCATGGTCGAGTTGTAACTTCAGCTGACACTTGATTTGACTATAATACGCTGCAAACGTATCATCTGTGGCCTTTGCACACTGCTTGCCTTTTTCTTATCATTCCTAGCTGGACAGTCCGGCGACTTATGACCTTGCATACCGCACTTGTAGCATTTTCCCTTGAAGGTACCTACAGGCGTACGTTTCTCATTCTTTTTACCCTGCCATTGACGTCGTCGATTTCCATTACTGCCAGCTGCAAGAGCTCCGGTCATCTCAACTACATTAGATTGCTTTCTTACATCAGTCTCTTCTAGTATTTTTATTTTGAGAGCATCTACGGATGGTAGCTCATCTCGAGACTCGATTGCACATTTGAAGTTCTCGTAACTAGCTGGAAGACTATAAAGCAGCATTGCTGCCAATAAATCTTTATGTACCTGTACATCCATGGCGGCCAGTCGGTCTACTGCATTGAAGAATCTATTCATGTGGTCTCTAATATCACCACCTTCACTTAACTTTTGAAGCATCAGCTGCTTGAGTAGCGTTGCTTTTCTAGCAGGTCCTTTTGATGCATAAATAGATTCAAGTTTCAGCCAAACCTCACGAGACGTCGTGCATCCTCGTACATGCTGCAACTCTGTTGGATGTATAGACAGGATCAAATCTGATTTTGCCCTCTTATCCGCCTTGGTCCATTCTGTCTTTGCTCGAACACTTGCGGCTGCTGTAGCATCAGTTTCAGTTTCTTCCTTCGGAAGCGGTTTCTCTCCACTAACATATTCCCAGAGATCATTCTTGGTCAACAGTGCTTCCACTTGCATCTTCCAAGTTTCATAATTGTCCTTGGACAGAGATTCAATTCGAGCAGAATTTGATGCACTCGATGCCATTTTACAAGTCTCTATTGATTCACAGATTATAAACCCAAAAATTCACAACTCAGTATTATAATCGTTCTGGGCCCATAACCTGATAGAATTAACTGGAAGACACGATATTTATAATCATCTGAGTGTTTATTTTATAATTGAAAATACAGTTAGAATATTAGTGACAGATTACATCAATCAAAAATTATATTTTGCTAAGTAGTATTCATACATACTAACTATCATAATACACTCATCTACCAAAATTGCGTGTGTCTTGAACCGCGGGGAATTCAGACATCGCTAACAAAAATGTTATTAATAAATTTTTGGTATTCATGAAACCGACGATTTCTATGCGTCGGACTGGACAATCGGAAAATATATTTCGTAGGACAATTCGAAAATTGGATTATACATATTTTTATTAAGCAATCTTGAAAAAACCAGCTGGTTATCACAAAATTTTTTAAAGTCGTTATTTCGGCATGTTTACGGTCCAAAATTTTTGTCGGACAATTTTTTTCTCGCGCGTTTCATCAAGTTTTCTTGCGATTACATTTTGTAAAAGTACAGTATCTATAAATTTTTCATACAAGGGAAATGCACGTCTTTGGGAAAAATGGGAGGTGGAAAGCCGCGTTTACGAAAATTTTCGCACAGGAAAACAGTGATAGACTAAACGCAATTAAGCCATACAAGAAGTTATAAGAGGATATGTATAAATTGCAATTTATGTAGGTGGGTACCTAAACTATTATGCAGAAGAATGGTAGGCAAAAACTGGGGACTAAAACCAAAAATGAAGCGCTGGTTGTACCAAAGAATTACGGTACTAATAATAACATATGCCTCCCTGATCTGATTGTACAAAGCCGGAAAAGGGGAAAGCAATGAGAAAAAAAAGATAATGACTAGCCTGTCTAAGGATAACAGGAACAATGTCGACAACGCCTACCGCAGCCATGGAAGCACTTCTTTGGTTACCTCCACTACACTTGGTTGTGAAGAGTGAGGCATTGCCAGCAGCATACAGGCTGAAAATAAACGGATGCGGAATAGGATACCATACCGAGATATTTCATCAAATATAAAAAGTCGGCTACTAAACATGCAGTCAGAATCAGCACAAGCACAAATTCACAAAAACCTTCAGGATATACATACCTGACAAGGGAGAGGCAACTGTGAAGACTCTAAAAGATAGCATATGGGATACTTACGGATCAAAAACGTCAAGAAGTACTGAGCAGTAGTTACGGAGATCAACCAGTGATAAACATTGGCCTGTACCTGAATAGATCGCAACAGTGTTCCAAGCAGAATTCACAGTTGTAGAAATCTGTGAATTCCCAATTTTTCAGCCTAATTTTATACATACTAATTATTTTATAAGGTTTTAAGTAACTCACCATCAACTACTTGATCCAAGTACTTCATTTCCATTACGCTATCGTAGGTAATTTTGTTATCGTATTTCTCGAGAGTACTTTGAATTTCACTCCTCAATTTTTTAAGACATTCTGGATCCCTCGCAAGTTCATACATAGCAAAAGCTTGAGTGCTGGATGACGTTTCGAACCCTGCAGCCGCAAACACTAACATTTGCGCTGAAAATTCTCCAAAGTTCAAAGGTTCCATCGTGCCCTTTCCTACAAAATCGTGTTCCTGTACGCTTTCTGTTAGTCGAATAAGAATATCAGTCAAATCTCCTCTATGGAATTGTTCTTGTTTCCTGTAGCTCATTATTTTTTTACACAAATTCATAAAATATTCTTCCAATCCTTTCGTCATTATCCTGAATTTGAATTTCTGTAGAATATGTCGCGGTATCATTAGCACCATCGTGTTTCGATAAACGTTCCATTGGTGATCAAAAAATGTCCTTACTTGCTTTAGCATCTCTGTATTTTCATCTTTCATGGTATTGGCTTCGATCCCAAACGCACAGGCTGAAATAATGTCAGTGGTAAACTTACTTAACTCCGCCTTTATGTCGACTGTCGTGCTATTCTCAGCATAACTATCTAAATTTTTGCTAAACTGTTTGGTCATTCTCTCCATTATTAGGAACATCTTTCTCATTTTAGCTGAGGTAAAAGCTGCCGGTAATTTGGCTCTAAGCGTTCGCCATTTTGTGCTTTCCATGTTGAAAATGTGTCCAGAAAGTGGGTCGTTGTCTTCACTTATGTACATGCCGTGATTAGGAAAATTTTCGAAGTCACTGATTAGAATGTGCTTGATGATGTCAGGATCAACAGGTATGTATATTGGTTTCCAGAAGAAATACGCTCCCCCATGTTTAAGACCTTTCTTCTTTAACTGTAGGTAGAACTGGCTAAATAATTCGCCCAATGTGCATTTTTTCATGTATAAGTTGAGTGTGTTTCCAAACGGTATTGTAGGTTCTAGATAGTCCAGGCCTCGCCTTTTCCAGTATTTGAAAGATTGTGTATAAAACCAAAGTATGTACAGGCATAGTAAAAGAAAGATTGTCGCTAGGCAAAATGTAGTTGTGTTGAAAATATCCAATGGCATTTTGAGCTGTAAAAATAATTACATAGTTTTGTTAGTAAACAGAAGGAATTGAGTTTTATTGCTTAGAACTATTCACCTTTTGTATTCTTAGTACAAATGTTTTTATAAAATGTGTATCTATGACAATGATGTTTATGTAATCAATGAATCATACAGGGCGAATATATTCGAAAATAATGTCCGGTTATGAACTTTTTAAATCTAGTTTACTTTGTTCTTTGATCGAAGAATTGACGGACATTCCAAGGTGGATCGAACAAAAGATGAATCTTCTAAACGATAACTAAATTTGACAAATTGATGTTGATTAGCAAAATTTAGAACATAGCACTTCCTTATGTTCAATTGTGTTTTTTTTTAATTACACCATTCATTGATTTTATCAAGGGCAGTTTGTAATGCCACCCAATCATTAACATTACTTACTTTATTGTATAACATCATCTGCGTGTAAGAGATGAGACAATTGGAACCCAGTACTACTGTAATGTCATTAATGAAAATATTGAAGAATAATGGGCCTAACACAGAACTCTGAAGTATACCCGAGGTAGATACAAATTCTGCATACCGTTGACCACAGTATTCAATATGGTTGTGTCTATTTTCAAGATATGATTAGAAAAATAACAACAATCTTTTTGGGAAGCTAAATTGCTGAAATTTTGAACATAATACAAGTCTGTCAAATGTTTTAGTGAAGTCTGTGCAAATTACATCGACTTGTGAGTTAGCGTCGATTGCATCAGATATATATTGGGTTATATAAAAAAGATTGGTTGAGGTAGATCTTCCCTTGAAAAAACCTTGCTGGTATTCAGTAATGTGATTCTTTGCATAAGAAAATGTAGGTTCAGATAACAAAATTTCGAAAGCTTTGGAGAAATTGTTGATGATCGAGTGATTCTTAATATTATTTTTCTCAATATTATTTTCACCTATATCGCTATTAGGTAATATGGTTCAATTAACTAGGCGGTGAAGTTCATTTAATAATTTTTAGCGACGTTTTTTGAAAGCGCTTCAAATTTTTTGTTAAAGAAATTCTATGAAAGAATAAAAACCTAACTAATGCTATTTATCTTATACTACTTACAAAAATACTTACATTCTTTCTTATCACTTTTTAACAAGCAATGTTTATATCGATAATCAATCACATACACTAATTAATTATATGAAATATTCTTCCATTTATAATAGTTTGGTTTTTATCTCCGTTTCTGATAACATATGTAACCCCATGTAAAAACTAAATAAAACATAGGTTTTTTTGGGCGATATTTCTGATTGAGGTTAATGTTTAACAATGTATTATGCAAATTGTAATAATTATGTTAATTATAAATTAAATAAGAAAAACGAAAGAAAGTTGGCCTAACAGATAGAAATAATGTTTTGATTCAAGAATACATTGTTTCATTGCAAATACGTTTGTTTCAAAAAAAATTTATTTTGTGACAAAAGTGTTTTGTATGAAGAATTTATTTATTTGCATATTCGTTGAAACAATGGATTCTTGATTCAACAATTTTTTTTTATCTGTGTAGCTTTAATAGTACAGTTACTAGAGGTTTTAACTTCGGAATAATGTCATATTGAACGGATTTCGTTTATTATTGGCACCCCCTCTACGGGGGTGGGACTTAAAAAATATAAAAAATATATATATATATATATATATTTATTGAAATAGAATCGGATTTTAATAAGAAAAGGTTCTCTGCAATTTTTCACATAAATTGAGAGTTTTTAAATTATAACGATTTCAAAATTGCGATTTTAGCTTAAAAAAAGGTATTTCCAAACGGCTTTCGTCAAGTATCTCGAAAAGTATTACTTTATCGAAAAAATGTTACAGACCAATTACAGAAAGTACAAACTGAGAATTAATTATATTTTTTGTTTATTGATGTAGGATTAATAATTTCGGAGATATTTAAGTTTATATTTGGTATCCAAGTGTTTTGAAATTACCTTTAAAGTTTAAAATGCATTTTTTTCTAAAGCAAGTGCTTTAAATGAGCAAAAAATTTGAGCATGTAGGTAATACTACATCTTAACGAACAACTGTATTTAAGATATTTTTTTTAAGTTACTGGCTAATTAGAGTAACAAAATGGCGACCATTTTATATAAAAAAAATATAAATACGCACATTTTTTTGTCATAACTTCTTTAATTTCATTTCGTAGTATGCGTGACGTAGGTGTTTCACAATTTCTGAGATATTTAACATTTAAACTGCATTTTTCGTCTTATAAACCTTCGGACGTCATTTGTAAACTTTCATATCTCCGAAACTATTAAATTTATGTAAATAAATAAACAAGGGAAAATCATTATCAGTTTATCAGCTTTATTTTTAGTCTCATTTTTCAATAAAATTAATATTTATTGAGATATTTGGAAAAGGAAAAAAAATTACGTTTTATCGAAAATATCTTTATAGTTTAAACTGTGTTTTTTTCTAAAGTAAGTGCTGTATACAAACCAAAAAATTTGAGCATCTACGTCATGCTATATATTAATGAGAAACAGTGTTTGAAATTACTTTTTTGTTAATTACTGGCCAATTACAGTAACAAAATGGCGACGTTGTTATTAAATAATGTGTAGACGCACATTGCTTCGGTCATAACTTCTTTGTTTTTTATGTTACAGAAACAAATAAAAACCAGTTGAAAGCTTAATTAATAACCTATTATTCTACCTATTAGCATCCTTGACGTAGGTGTCACAGTTTCTGAGATATTTAACTCTCACTCTAAATAATTATCTTATGAACACTTGGATGCCAAATGTAAACTTAAATATCTCCGAAATTATTAATCCTACATCAATAAACAAAAAATATAATTAATTCCCAGTTTGTACATTCTGTAATTGGTCTGTAACATTTTTTCGATAAAGTAATACTTTTCGAGATACTTGACGAAAGCCGTTTGGAAATACCTTTTTTTTTTTAAGCTAAAATCGCAATTTTGAAGTAGTTATAACTTAAAAACTGTCAATTTATGTGAGAAATTACATAAAACCTTTTCTTCTTAAAATTTGATTCTACTTCAGCTCCAATAAATACATGTATTTTTTAAGTGTCACTCCCTGAGAGGGGGTGTCATCCACCCCCTATAAATTAGCAAGCCCCCGCACAATATAGAAACTTGTCTGTGAAGCATTTACTATTATAATGCCAAAAATGAACGAAATCCGTTCAATATGACATTATTCCGAAGTTTTGCATATTTTTTACCTCTAGATACCGTACTATAATATTGGCACAGATTTTCAAATGTGAAAATAGAATTTGGCGAAACAACCTCTAAGGAATCAGTGGTAGTGGGGGTGGCTGATGCCAAAAAATAAATTGAGGCCTTTGGTTATAGTGCACACGCTAAATCACAATTTTAGTTTGTTTTTTCCCTTTTAATAATATGGTGGAGGTAGTGGGGTAACTGAAGTTAGGAAAGATTTTAAGGTCCTTGGTCCTTGAACATACACTAAATCCCAATTTTATGGAGTCTTGCTTGCTTTATTTTTTTTTACACTTATCCCCCAACTCTCCCTGGAATAAGATTAAAATATAATCTAGTTCTAGATCTCGCTATAATTCATATGTGTATCAAATTTGAAGTCAATATAAGCATTCCGTTCCAGAGTAATCCTGCGCATAAAAAAGTTACAGATAGACCGACAGACTGAAAGACACTTTTTTTGCTCAAACTTAAAATCTCAACGTTTCATGATATTCTGATATTTGAATAAAAAAATCGTTTTTTTAAAATTACTATATTTCCACAATGTGGAACTAAAATAATTGTGAGCATTCGGCTTTTATTCAAGTAATTGAATATAATAAAGTTTTATTATTAATTGGGAATCATTTATTTGCGGCATAAGCATTCAGATTTTGCGTTTTTCCAGCTGCCGACAGTGGGAAATTTTCAAGTTCTATATGGGCAAAATTCTACAAATTTGCAAATAAACATAAAATATTTATTAGAAAAGCAGGAAAATATTGAAAAAATTTTAGCCGCTAAGGTGGTTGTTTTTGAGGGGGTTTAAAAAGTAAATTTAGTTTTAAAATTCGAAAACTTTGTAGTTACGATAATATCGTGCCCGTGAATACACGAAAAATAGTTAAAAACTCTAAGGACCAAGAGGGTGGTTTTTGAGGAGGTTGAAAATTAAATATTAAAAAATTACAAAACTTTTTGAATAAGATTTGTGAATATACAAAAAAGAGTATAAAGTAAATGTAGTGAAATAAATGTAAGAAGCTCTTAAGGGGTGGATTTTGAGCGAACAATTTTATATTTCTAGGGGGACGAAATTATTTCAATTAAAGGTGCTTTAAAAGTAAGTGGTATTGTGTTAAGGTTATTCTGTGTCATTATTTTTTCCCTTTTGTCAGTTTCCATTAACCATACTCCTCCATGTTATAGTATAAGTGACTAAAATGTAAAATTATGGTTAAAGTAGCAACTGGCAGCAACTTTTTTTCCATAAAATGATAAAGCAATAATAGGTAATTATAGTCCTTAAAATGAGTAGATATGAATCAACATGAATAAAACTATGCAGCTATAACAATTTGTAGAAATTCAGAAAATTACAATTTTCAATTGGTTAAAAATGACACCCCTATAAAAAGTACTAAAAGCTAAATAATGGTGATGATGATTTAGCAAACAGAATAAGGCAGGAAATTAGTCACCCGAAAACGATACAAAATGTTTTAAAAGAATTTCAGCAACGCCTCTAATATTGTCAAGAAGCCCCCAATTTGAAAATTTGATTTAAACCGTTTCATGTCAAAAGTTGTTTACAATAAAATTTAGTAATATTAAAATGTAATGTTTTTCATTAAAAAAATTAGGGAAATTCAGAAAACCTTATATTGCTGAATACAGAATTAAAAATTCTTTCAAATGAGGTATTACACGCACCCTCATTCCATATAAAAAAAAATTACCTGCCAGTTGAAGAGGGAGGTATAACATTTGCTGAAATAATATCGTTTTAGAATTAAAAATTAACGTGTTTCAGAATTTTACTTAAAGAATATTAACAATAAACTCTCCAAAATCAAATCCTCAAATGAGAATTGGTCGCAATGTTCTACTTAGAAAAAGGAACCAAATGGGACAAACGACATCCATATTTGATAAACCGTTTCCCCAGGAAAATGTGACAAAGAATCAATCTTAAATATGCGTAAGAGAGGAGATTTATATACTCACAGTTTGTACACTAATTCTTACAACACAATGGTCATTAAATTGGATGCGACACTTATTTACATATTTGTTATTATTTTCTGCAATAACAAACAAAGCGTGGCCTTGGTCGATCTTTGAACTGCCCCGTAGCCTCGTGCCATTGATAACCTAATTTGCTTGAGAAGATACACAGGGTGCTTCATAACTAATGGTACAGACATATTTTAGTCGTATATTAGGGCGATCAAAATATGGCGGTTGAACTAAAAATTCATTATTAAGACATTGTTAAATTATAAGTTAAAACTGTTACTTCCATATCCAGTGGAAGTATAGTAACGCAAAAAAAATTGAAAATATTTATGGTTCATAGGCTTAGAATGTCATGAAACGTCGAGGTTTTAAGTTTGAGCAAAAAAATTCTGTCTGTCGTTCTGTCTAACTTTTTTGTATGCACGATTACTCTCGAAACGTTTAAGATGACTTGAAATTTTGTACACATATGTATTTTAACGAGATCTGGAACTGGATTATATTTTGATCTTATTCCGTTGAAGGGTTGGGGTAAATGGAGATAAATAGGTAAATCAATCAAGTAAGAGTCCAAAAAATTTGTATTTATAAGAAGTATAAGAGAAGCTAAGGTCTCAAAAATTGTTTTGCCATTAGCCACTCTCATTACCACCCACATCTCATTATTAAACGAGTGAAAAAAAATAAAATTGATATTTAGTGTGTGTACAAGAACCAAAGGCCTCAACATTTTTTTAATTTCATCCACCTCCACTGCCACCACTACCACCACTTCCACCTCTCACTACCGAAGTGGCAAATCGTTTTTGGAGGTCGACAATTTCAAATATTATATTCCATAAATTGTTTCTAAAATACGGTGAAATTCATTTGGGACGTACGCCAAATCTTTTTCGAAAGTTCGCCAGAGTAGGGTATTATAGTAGGTCCTTGGCTTCCTACGTCCACCCTTTTTGTGACGTCATGGGGATGCAGGGCTAGGGGGCGTGGCTTGAGGGTTGGTAATTAGTGGGTGTTACTAGCAGGTAATTAGTGGGAGGTAATTAAGGGTAATTAATGGATAATCAAGGATAATTAAAGGTAATTAAGGGTGACTAGGGAAAGGTGGGACAGGGGATGACAAGGTGGAACGAGATGGGAAATGGAACAAGATTAAAATATGGATAACAGGGATAACTTGTACTTATTAATATTTGATGTCATACTGCGAAAGGGTAAACATGTTTACATGTAATGTTTGTAATACTAACATTTACTTGGTCTTGCGGGCTAAGCCAACACGCTATTATTCAAAAATTCTTAAAAGATTTGTTTTGTGAGTTTTTTTTCGTTGTAAGAGACTTGGATAGAAAACCTGGATATGGAAATAGTGATTTCTTGGGCAGCGGTTTTTTTAAACTTTTGGCAATAACCTGAAAACTACTGTGACTGGCTGATGAAACCTGTTTGTGTTTCTGGATGCCATTAAAAAAACGAGTTTGCCTCAATATTATTAGAAAAATGTTATTAAGAACGTCACATAATTCTCTGTTAGCTATCACACTTCGTTGGGTGTATGTAGTTAATTATTATAAATAATTACACGAGTTCATGCGAACCATGTCTTTCATTCTTGGAATCTATTGGATAAATAATTAAAAATAAAATCATTTTTTGCGGGTTCGATTAATCTTCTATAATACCACCAAGGACCGCAGTCTTGTAATAGACGAGAAAAGGTTAAAGTACCATACTGTAGATTGTTTACTGCTCTCTCCAATCAGCCTTCTTACGATGTACTTGTCTTATCTCTAAACAATGCTTATTACTCTAACGACTTTAATTTCTTAATTACTTGTTTACAATTTAGTTTCTGTGATCCGATCGATGTTCTGAATAACAGACGTGAGGACCTTCTGAAGATCCTATACATTCAGTTGTTGACCTAACGTACGAAACGCCAGAGAGGCTAAACTTAAAGTTAATAATTCAATCAAGGAAGTTTAAGAGTTTAATAACGTCATTTATTGTAAAAAGTGTACAAATAAATGTTGGTACAGAGCCTATCTAGTGAAGAATATATTTTATGAGAATTTTCCTACCAAACATGGCAAGGTCGGACGCCTCCATCAAAAGCCGTTATCTCAACTACATTAAGTGGAGAATAACAGTATCAATCGACTGGAACAAACAGATTCCCAATTTCGTTGAAGTCTATGTTTGGTTATTTGACTTGGGAATGACGGTAACAATATATCTACTTAAATTTTGTTTCACTTTTGGCTAAGCTTAATAGTTCCTAATAGTGATTTTGTCATTCATAAGAACTTGTTATTTGAAAGGTTTTACAGCAATATATAAGTTATATGAGGTTTCCTCGCTCCTTTGCAATGTATGCAATGTTTGGATCATGTATATGACATTGCGCCGATTCGACAACTTTGCAGATTCGCTTTCATTAGTTCATAGGAATTGTTTCAACTGTTTTTCTGCCTCAAAGAAATTGTGTTTTTTTCCGTTCTTCTCGCAGTTCTCATTTTAAAAAGGACAATGTTATGCTTTTCCGCTTTCCGAACGAAACCACATTTCACAAGTCTTGGTAAAATGCTTCAATCATAATTACGATTTTAATCCAGCAAATGCAAATGCAAATGCAAAAATGCTTTAAGCCATTTTAAAGAAAATGATTACACTTGTAATTAATTAATAAGAAAATAAAGTTTCCATTCGATCAACTCCAGTAAATTTTCATCCTGATTAATTATATTAGTAAATATATAATATTATATACTCTTATTTATGTATTTCATTTCAGTATTTGTCATGAAAGTAAATTACTTTGCTTCAATTACACATAGTAAAATGGGCGTTTATTCACCGCGTGATGTCATGCGCAGGAGCAACCGAAAATGAGACTCTAATGTCGTATCTTATTATACTCTTCGCAAATACAAATTCGAAGAGTATATTACATTTGATCGTCACATTTCTAAGACAATAACTGACGCTCGTAGACGAGAAATTTTCATATCATCGTGTTAACTGTTAATGAACGGATCTGAGCCACTTTCAAAATACCTGTCTATCCTTCCGTTCGTTACATTTCTTGTAAGTACGATAACTAAAGAAAGAAAAGTACGATTGAAATTTGGACAGAAAGTTAACTAGAGGAAGAACCCTGTAGTTTTTTAACAAAATCGATCGGTAAATGAAAAAGTTAATTGATTAAGTTAATGAATTATTCAATTTTAAAAAAATGTCTAAATTTTTATATTTTATACCTAATTGAATAGAAATCTTGTGAAATGTAATTTCATGTCTTAATTTATTTATATATTTTACTAATATACATGTCATAATAATATTATATCCAATCGTCGAAATATAATTTTTTATCTAGACACATTATATTATAGACATCAACGCCTGTAAAGATTCACTACTAAATTAATATTGTTTATCGTAAATAAAATAAAATGAAATACATGATATATAAGATACCAGATTATAAATGATGTTTTTAAAGGTAACGGTAGACTCGAAATCTAAAGGTCGCGGGTTCGAAACACAATTAGGTTGGAAGTAGTTACTTTTTTTATTTTATTTTATACTGACGAGTGTTTAACCAATTCAGTTGGCATAAGAAAATTAAACATTTATTATCTAATTTTGTATCCTACATTCTGATTATACTAACTCTTTTTAACTCCAAAGTTAATATCAATTTATTGGTACGGTGGCTCAGTCAGCTAAGGCGTATTGTGTGACGAATACCGACAATGTCGGTGGGTATGGATGTACGTCTGCGTTTTTCCCCTTCCGGACAGCCTTCAGCCTTGGCTTTGGTTTGGTGGTGTGTTTGTTTATATTATTGTAATGCTGCATTAGACCCACTATTTGTATATTTCCGAGTTTTAAACTTTGGCTTTTATATTTTTTCAATGATATAATGATTATATAATCTTAATATATTAATAAACTTTAACGGAAATAATCCGAAAAAAAAAATACATGCATTGCATTTTATTGACCCAATTGCTCTATCAAAGGTCAAAGCAAACTGTGTTTTATTCCGCTGATACCAAAGGCCTGATTTTTTACATATACCCTTTTTGTTGTGAGGTGAAAATCCTTGATGTGAATAGCAACAGATACAAGGTACCTGATACAATGTTTCAAACGTTCACTTGAACGAATTTTTGATGAAAAAGAAACGTTAATAAAAACCAAACATCGATTTAGGTGTCAACACTTCATTGCTACATTTGCTGACAATAATATCCACAATACTTAAGTTTTTCCACCTAAATCGAAATGTGGTTTTTATTAATTCTTTTTCATATGAAATTCGTTCAAGTGAACGTTCGAAACTTCAGGTACATCAGATACATACAGTGCGTGTAATTGCCTATTAGGCATGTACATTCACGTAGCGCCAGAGATATGACAACACAACAGAGCAAACTCGCTCGTCCGCGAAGATCTCAGCTCTCAGTTATTTCGTTTCAGCCAGCTGGCACACGCGATGTTTTTCAACGGTGTACACCACGGTAAAGAACAGCTAGAGTTTAATTCTAGTTATTCTTTACCGAGGTACAGATTGATATAATAACACGCCTCTCTCAGGTACTAATAGCCTAAAGGTAAGAAATATTCCTTGGTAATATTATTATTATATTAGCATTACCACCTTTATAGTAAAATGTTTAATAAGTTATGCTTTGTATACATTTCATCGTATTAAACTATATAGTTCACTTTCCTCTTTTTTTGTTTTTCAGGAGGTGTAACTAACATAAATTGTACAGAGTGACTCATAAAGAATGGTCGTAGAATAATCAGAAATTCTTTTAGTTATTCTGTCTTCTTTTTTATTACCCCCTCTGAATGATATATAGGATAATAATTCTCATTTAAAACTTAAAAATAAGTGTATTATAAAATTATAAATTTTAATGTTGTTAATATTCTGAATTAACTGGCAGAACCATAAGATATCATATGGTATAAATGAGTACTTTAATCGATTTTTGACACGTTTAGCCAAAGACCTCCTTCAATTCCTAGTATAAAAGCTTTCTTATCCAATTTTATGGGTGTTTTGGTTTTTTCATTAACGGTAACTCTAAAGTTCCTTAAAATTGTTGCTAGTCCAACTTTACTTTGCATTGCTCCAAACCTTAAACCTGAAAAATATTTTTAGTCAGTATTTTTATTCCTATTTACACCTTTACAAAAGAATTCACGTAGAAAAAAAAATGTGCAGAAATCTGTTTTCTAACAAGTTGACGAACATTTTTTGTATGTACAGTATGATATCAATTGTATTGCATGAACGTACATTTATCGCAGTTATCGTACATCAGTTTTCATTGTTTAATTTTCAAAGTATTTGAAGTTTTCCAAAATGAATTTTAACAACGAAGAACTTGTAGACATGATATTTGTTTTAAGCGAGTCGAAAAGAAATTACTTACTTGCCAATAGAATTTATCTCCAATGGTATCCTGAAAGAAGGGTTCCTACTTCCAAGACCTGCTTGATAAATTTTTGGAAACTGAGAATGTGCAATATCCAAAATGTGACCGAATAAAAAATGTTGTGATCGAAGAAAATTAGTTATCTGTAATGTTGACAACTATGTGGGTACCCTTATTAATAAAAGAGAAGTGAGTTTATTTGTAGGAATAAATAGAATCGAATCTTAAAAAAAAAAGTCAGCTATTTTTAACATTGTCCTTTCTTATAAGGATATACCAACAACAATCCAAAATATGATGGAAATTATAACAAATGCTTAAAAGTATCAGACCAGCAACAGTAGAAGCCTCATTTCAAAGGCGCCTAGAAACTTGTGTCATTCAGAATTTAAAATATGTCGAGTACTTATAATTTTTTCTCTTGAATTATTTGAAAAAAACTGCTCATTTTTTAAATATTTATTTTGAGATTTGCACTTATTGCTCATAAATAGACATTGGTTAAAAATAGCGTAGCAATATACATACAAAAAATGTTCGTTTTCAATTCTACATCACGTCAAAAAATATACAGGGTGTTTCATTTGAAAAAATGAATTAAAAAATTTATAAATTTAAGAATTATTTGTGGCCACTGTGTATATTTTTAGGAAATGAATGTGATTCAGAAACATCACAGAACTAGTATTAACATATATTTTTTAGGAATCCATTATTGTGAGTACTGATTTTTTCAATATGCATGTGTGTGGCATTATTTCAACAAAAAAAATCATTACATCCAACTGGGAGAGAGAGAGTCAGTAATAAGGAGATTAGAAAAACACTTATTTTAATATACATGGCGTTCCATTTTAAAAGAAGGCACTTGACATGTAGAATAGTTTTGTCTCGCCCTATATAATCGAAAAGGATTTCAAGATTCCATAACTTTTTTATCTAATTTACGTATGTTTTTAAATCAAATTTTTAACTGTCATAAAACTCGAAATATGAAAGTCGCACACACAATTGCTGCCTCACCCTGTATATTGATCTTATTTAAGAAAAATTATTACCTATGCATATTCTGGGTCCTTCTCCAAAAGGTAAGAACGTAAAAGCTGGCCGCTTAGCTTTATTTTCTTCGCTAAACCTCTCTGGATCAAACACGTCAGGATTAGGGTAATATTCTGGATCGTGGTGTATTGCGTATATAGGTATGTGCACTCTTGTTCCAGGTTCTAACTCAACATCTGTACCCGGCACAGTATAAGCTTTGTTGCAAATACGGGGAGTTCCTGCCACTGGTGGGTATTTACGCAAAGTTTCTGGAAAAATAAATTTGTTGAAATTATACACTGTTGTGGACAAATCATATTCGAAATTTTGGTGGAGTCACATTAGTCATAAAACAGCTAAAACCTTGGAAAACGGTTAATCAAGATCGATTTTGATGAATGGGTTAAATGACACACCTATGAAAATGTTCACCCATTAAAAAAATTAACAAAATCTTAAAAATGAGGTAATTTTTTTAAATTATTGATATAAATGCTTATATTCTTGATAAGTTTTCACAAAAAAAAAAATACTATAAACAAATTATTATAAACAATTTAAAGATTTTGTTAATTTTTAAGAATTTCAGATGAAAACTGTTACACAGGATTTTTTGGTCCCTTATTTCAAATTTACAGTCAAAAATAAGAAAATTAAAATGGTCGATACAAAATGGTGGTTTCAGTAATTGAAAAATGATATAAGTTAATATTATTATTATACAATATGTATTCAAATATTGATATATCATCATTAATAATTTTTAGGTATCTTTTTTGAAGGCAGTTTTTTTTTCAAACATTTTTTAAATCCAGCGAAAGGCAAAGTTCCGCGAAAAGTGTATTCATCAAAGAGTTTAGAAAAAAAAATACTGTATGTAAAGACTACTCACTTTTTATACATGTATGTACAGGATATGATACTGCATCCTTCTTTTATAAGTGCAAAAATAGATTTGCTAAACTTTTTGAAGATAGAAAGGATTTGCAAGATGCTGCTGAACAATTAAAAAAAAACAAGATAAAAAAGAATATTGAAGCTAGTTATACTTAAATACATTCTTGGGTTGTATGGTGCACCTAGAAATACTGATAGTCTCAACGAAGTCAGGTAAAATTACAATTACTTCCACATCCAGTGGAAGTATAGTAACGACAAACAAATTTTTAAAAATTTTTATTGTTCAAATAGGCTTAAAATGTCATGAAACGTCGAGATTTTAAGTTTGAGCGAAAACAAATTTCTGTCTGTCTGTCTGTCGGTCTGTAACTTTTTTTGTGCTCACGTTTACTCTGGAACCGTTTAAGATATTGACTTGAAATTTGGTACACGTATGTACTTTAACGAGATCTGGAACTAGATTATATTTTCATGTTATTCCGACGAAGGGTTGGGGGGTAAATTGGGGTAAATTTGTTTTAAATGGGTAAATCAAGCAGGTAAGAGTCCATAAAATTGGTATTTAGTATATACAAGAGAAGCTAAAGTCTCAAAAAAATTTTTGGCATTAGCCACCCCCATTACCACCCCCATCCCCTTATTAAAGGGGATGAAAAAATATTGTGATTTAGTGTATGTACAAGAAGCAGAAACCTCAAAATATTTTTTTACTTCATCCACATCCACTACCCACTACCACCCCCCTATCACCACTCCCACCCCACTACCGATGTGGGGTATCGTTTCATAGGTTTTTGGGGTAGAGGATTTCAAATATTATATTATTAAAGTTCCATAAACAATTATTTCCACATACAAAGTTTTTTCGTTGTGAGTGACTTGGATAGAGAATCTGGATGTGGAAGTAGTGATTCCTTGGGCAGCGGTTTTTTATGTGTACGAGATTCATCTTTGCAGCTGCACAGGGCGCAAAAAGAGTTTATCTACGGGTTTAGCTGTGACTAGGAAATGGCATATTACAATTTCTTCTATATCCCTAAACCAATTGAGAAAATTCTTTGATAGGCTTTTAGAGGAAACTTGATAGAATGATACCAGACTACTGAAATCAAAAAAAATTTTTTTTTTCATTTTCGCGCTAGAAAAAAATTTTTTTCCTTTAGTTTTTGAATCGGTTCAGGGATGTAGGAGAAATTGTTGAACTTCGTTCATCACACCACCCACCTTGACCATCTGTTAACATCTATGTTTTAAAAGTTATTTTTTTGCAACTGCAAAGTAGAATGTAACTATGTAGCAGTTGTAACTATGACTTGCATTCTACCATAGCCTGTGGCGAATGCAATTGTATTACTTGCTCCAACCCTTCAACATTTTATAAATAAATGATGTAGAAGACGAAGAGCCTTCAGAAATTAATAATGACATAAATATAGAAATAAATATTTTATAATAATAACTTGCTTTGCCATATAAATTATAAATTTTTGTCCAAAAAATAAAAATAAAATTTCTGGATAGGGCCACCCTTATCACCTAGGGGTATAAAAAATAGCCTACGACCTATTCTCAGACCTACCAAATATACACCAAAAATTTCATAAAAATCGGTCAAGCCGTTTCGGAGGAGTTCGATAACAAACACTATGGCACGAGATTTTTAATTAGATTAACGTATATAATTTTTGAAACCACCATTTTAAGTCCGCCATTTTAGTTTTTTCTATTTTTGACCTTAAATTTGAAACAAGCGACCAAAAAAAATCTAGGGTAGTAGCAGTTTTTATCGAAATCTTAAATTGTTATATAGCATTCTTTTTTTTAAATGTACTTTTTTGTGAAAGTTATACAAATTATAACCGTTCACATCAATAATTAAAAAGAAAAAATGTTTTACCTTATTTTTAAGATTCTCGCAAATCATGAGGCAAAAGCACACTTTTTTAATGGGTAATTTTTTTTTTATAAATGTCTTTTAGAACCCATTAAAAAAAGGGCTTCATCAAAATCGGTCTTGATTTACCGTTTTCTGAGGTATAAACCTAACGTGACTCCACTTACCGTAAATAACTTTTTCCATGTATGACATCTCCATGACAGATTCGTAAGTTAATTTGTTATCATGCTTCTTTAAACTACTTCGTATTTCTTCTCTTAATTTATCTTGAATTTCTGGATTTGCCGCGATTTCATACAGTGCGAACGTCATAGTAGTGGCAGAAGTCTCAAAGCCTGCTAAGAAGAACACAAAACATTGCGCAGTAAGCTCGTTCATCGTCATAAAAGTTTGTCCCTTCTCATTCTTTTCCGCCACAGTGAAAGTTTCATCGTCAGTAACTTTGCCCTTGTTTTTCAACTGTAGTAACAATTGCATGAAATCTTTCCTGAATATTTTGTTCTGTTCTCGATACTCCACGGTACTCTTAACAGCATTCATGAAGAAAGATTCAACTTCTTTTCTGGTCTGTTTGAAGCCAACGGCAATTAAAATGTGTCTTGGAATTAACATTACAAGAATCCGTTTAATCCTGCCTCTGAAAGATGTGTCGAAGATCCTTCTGCCGAATTCCCTGAATTCAGCATTTGGATTTTTCAAGCTGTTGCACTCCAGACCGAAGGCACATGATCCGATGACGTCCGTAGTGAAACGCGCCAGCACGTCCTTAATGTCAATGGCATCTTGAATTATTGAATGATCGTTCAGTACATCAACTAAACCATCGCTACATGCCACCAAAGTTTGGAACATCATCTTCATTTTTCCTGAAATCGAGAAAAGTGTTAAAAAAGTGCTTTGGTTGGTGCAAATTCATATTGAACCATTTTTAAAGTACAGGAAGTACGATCATTCCCTTGAATCTTTGGGTATCATATGAAATAATTTTGCTCTAACTCTTAAAGTAATGATAGCTTCTTCTATATAGATGAGCTTAAGTTACACGCATCCAGTAAAATGGAGTTACTAGACATCATGTCAATAGATACGTCAAAGATCGGAATAACCCCATTTTAGCATGGGAAAGTTCTACAAATTACTGGGTACCTCCCAAGGAGACTCTTCCTACCAATTATGAAACTACTGACCGTGGACAGGTTTTTTTGTCTGCTATGAAATCTAATCACTGGAGTTTCAGTAGCTGAAAAATCAAGCTCATTTGTTTGTAATAAAAATAAATTGGTCCCAATACCGAACCTTGTAGGACACCCATGTTTATACAGTGTAACCCACTTAAGATCGCAACACCCCTGTATACCCGTTAATTGATGCTTGATTAACTTCAAATTTTGGTGGTAAGAAAAGATCGATAAGGTGATTCTTTGAACTTGTTAATATGTGGTATATGTCAGTAGCGTGCGACTTTAAGGGGGTTTCAAAAGCCGATTTTTAAAAAAAAAAGTATTAGGGATTTTTTAGAAAAAAAATACTAAGGTATTCTTAATCAGCACCTTTAGAAATCCCTTTGTACAAGATTGCATCGTAGTGGGTACAAAGGTGTTTGAGATGGTGGCTGTCAAAAATACAATTTTTTCAACCAAAACTAATTTTTATTTGTAAAACGGATTCCCAAATCAAAAAAATATGTTCTTCATTTTTTTGTTCAGAATAATGCATTGTACTAGTCTGAATTGATTTTATAACAAAATAAGAAAAAAAAAAGGGTATAAAGGGGTGTTGCGATCTTAAGTGGGCCTACAAAGCCGAAACACGTACCTATAGATTTTTAAGTAGAACAATTTTGAAGCATTTAAAAGGAAATTTTGTATGTGTTTTTACTTGAGTTTTACATAAATAAATACATTAAGTATGCGCGCTTTTACAGTAAAGAAAACTTTCGATAAATGATAGCTACGCTGTTTAGGGTCTAATGTTGAGTAATTTGCATGAATTTACTTGATTGTAGGATTAAGTTCCTTAAAAGAAAGCTCTTCGTAAATATCATCGAGAAATGCAATAGAAGCATTTGTTTCTGGCTGGCTGCTAAGTATTGAGGATTTGACCTCGTAAACTATGCTGATTGTTTCAAAAGAAATATTAAACATAATAGTGGAGTCAAATTAAGATTTTAATGTGAATGTCTGGTCAGGGCAGTTTTTCTGTTTTAAAGTATTCAGGGAGTCAACTTAAGTTCACAGCTCAGTTTTGTAGTTCTGCGAGGTCGGCGTATTGTTTATATTTAAACAATTTATTTTTTTAGATCGTGCTTTCCATCGGTTTTCTTTCAAAACAATAAAAAGAAGGGAAATGTTCGTTTTGAGCTGTGCAGTAAGAATACATAATAATTCATTGCAATTGTTATTATTATTGAAAAAAAGTTGAATATTGCAAAATTATGCGTTTTTAAACAGATCACTATTCTTTCAGAAATAATGGATATTATTCAATGAAATTTTGGAAAAATATAGCTCTTATAAAGTACAATCACCACTTAAAATTTAAAATCAAAATGATTACTAAAACGGCTCAAATGTGCAATTGTTGCTAGAACTTTGCACCCTTGTGAAATCCTGCCGTCAAGACCAAGAAATGTGTACGTGGCTTAAATTGTAACATTTTATAAGTACTTAAAGGTCACGAAAAAAAACATTTTTTCTTTCAAAATTTAAACCCATTTTATTGCAATTGTTTATAGTTTTCGAAATTTTAGTTATAAACAAATTGAAGTAACTCTCTGGTTTTTTTTATGAAATCAAAAACGGTAAACAAGTAATGGAAGTAGATTAAAAAACTTTTGAAAGAAAAATTAATGCTCTACTTGCATTTGGAGTTTTTAGGTCAGTTATAAAATAAACAAATCGATATTTCTTCTTGATATTTGGGCTGGTTATTCCCCAATTCGTATTATTTTGTTTCTGCTATTTGAAGATAATCCAAAGCTACATTGTTAAAATAACATCGAATAAAGCGGTTTTGAGCACATAATGCACATTTTCAATTTTTTTATACTTTTTTAAATTTTTGTCACGAAAATGGTAAACCAACTTGAATAACTATCCTTTTGTTCACGTTCATATTAAGATCCCAGATCCCTCATAAGTATGATATGTTCTAATATAATTTTATTTCAGATACTTGGTGAAATATTAAACTAGTACATCAATAAATCATTCGGATAATTAGCCCGACATAGTAGAGACATTTTAGCCTTCAAAACAATGGCGATATGAGACAGTGGCTGAACTCAGTGTTAGCGCTTCCTAAAACGCAACCTCGTGCCACCACGTCACAATACGAAACTAGTACTATTATTTTTATTTTTTTTTTTTTTGATTTCGCAGCATCGACTTCTATGGTCATTAGCTGCATTCTCATCTATCTAAACTATGGACTTTTAGAGAACTGTGTACGGATGTGCATATATACACATATACAGAAAGAAGGTATATTATAGAAACATATCAAGCTTCAAGTTTTCTACATTGAAGACGAATAGAATATAAGGTGTAAAGTTCCTCGGATAAATATTCTTGACATACAAGTAGTGGTTTGGACAAACTACATAAAGTAAGTTGAATAAATTACCACATAATATAACTTCACAATTTGTACAGTAGCTTAGTGGCCTTCAAAAAGTCAATTACTCTCAGTACAACCTCTTCTACATTGCTCAGACATTTTGGAATTGTAGCTGGTATATTAAATTGTCGACGGGGAATTGCATAATCAACACATTCTAAGAGAATGTGTTTAACTGTTTGTCGCACTTGGCATCTAGGACATCTGGGTTGTCTGCTGTCTAATAGTAGATATGAGGAGGTAAGGCGAGTATGACCAATTCTAAGACGAGTAAGGGCTACGCCCTCTCGTCGGGTCAGTTTACAAGAGAGTTTCCAGGGTTTTATAGATGGTTTAATATACTTTAAACTAGTATCATGTTCATTCCACTCAGTTTGCCATACATAATTGAATTTTTCTTTGAGGAATGCTTTTATGTCATCAGAACGGATGGGAATGTCTTCAGATCTTCTATTATCTGCTGCAGTTCTTGCTGCTCGATCCGCTAACTCATTTCCTGTAATACCAACGTGACCTGGTGTCCAGATAAATACTACCCTTTTCCCTGATTCATGTAAATGGTGAGTCAGAGCATGAATTTGTTGGATGAGTGGATCGTATGTAAACATGCATTTGATTCCATCAATGGCACTGAGTGAATCTGAGCAGATAAGGAATGTGGCATAGTTTCTGAATGCAGCATAGAGCAGCGCCTGCCATATGGCATATAGCTCTGCTGTATAAATACTTGTCCATGGGTGGAGGGTCCATGAGTGCATTTCACTTAAACTAGTGAATGCGCTACCTACTCCTGAATCTGTTTTGGATCCATCTGTGTAAATAGCCAATGAGTCAGGATATTTATTGACGATTTCATTAAAGGTCACTAAAAATTGACGAGGATTGGTGTCCGATTTAGAGTAAGCGGCATTTTCTAAGTGAAAAATCGGACGGTTTAATTTCCAGGGAGGAATCTCACAAAATCCCAAGCGATAAACTGGTGCAAAGGCCTCATCAAGTTTATCTAGAAGCTCTTTTATTCTTACCCCTGCAGGTCTTGTTATTGTAGATCTCGCTTCAAATATATCATAGTCGTCTTCATTAAATAATATTGTGTAGTTTGGGTGTTTCGGTTGTGACCATACCATCACACCATAGTTCAACAAGAGGCGGTCTCTTCTTAAGCGTATCATTGTGAAGGGACGATAATGGGCTAGTCCGAAATGCCCCTATTGCCAGCTTTATGCCTGCGCTATGGATAGTATCTAACACCTTAGTAGTACTATTATTATTACTATTATTATTATTATTGTATGTTTTTACTTACCAGACGTAAAAGTTGGTGTTAGCTTCGCTCGAAGATTTCTCCATTTATCATCTTCCAAGTTGAATAGGTGGCCAGTCAAAGGATCTGCTTTTTCATTGACATATAGTCCGTGGTTCATAAAATGACCAAAATCTCTTTGCAAAATGCATTTGATTAATTCGGAATCAATCGGCATGTATCCCGGTGAAAATAACGAGTAGTATCCTCCATGTTTAAGTCCTCTCGATTTAATTTCTTTGTAAATTTCTTGAAATTGTAACGCGAAACCTATTTCCCCCTTCATCATTTTCCTTATGTTTCCATAATAGAACTCTGGTTCTAAGTGTTCCAGACCTCTCCTGTCCCAGTACTTGTAACGTCTTTTTAAATACAGGTAGATCACTAGCAAAATGGCAACTATTACGGTTATGAGATTTATGGTATCCATAGTTCTTTGCCTAAAACAAGAAGTTTCCAAAATAAAACTTAATACCGACGAGTAATGATTAATTGTTTGTTGTAGGTTCTCTATTATGACGAGTGTCAACATTACACTTAAAACATTCCAAAAACCAGCTCTATAGCTCGCTTTGAGTACCTATTAAAAATATATACCGTTATGAATTTATTTCGATTATTTGACATAAAACTGCTTCCAGAGACTTTACAATAAAGCTTCAGGCTCACAAAGCGTGTAAAGACGTATGTATAAGATGGAAAAGAATACCCATTTAAAAGTTTTGTTTGAACCTTTAAAAATAAGTTTTGAAAACTAATCTAATTTCTGTGGTAAGCAATGAACAAGTTTAAAAATCCTGTAATAAAACTCTAACTGGAGGCCCAGAAATGTATGTATTTTTTAGGTGAATAAATGACTTGGCCTTTAGATATAATGGAATTTAAGTTATTGCCTTGTTTCTCAGATGATATCTAGCAGTTTAGTAATTCTACAATATGTTCTTGGTGATCTGAAGTAAACCTGAGAATCATCTTTGTGGCCGACGTGGGTACGCCGGACGTATAAATCGAGGCGAGCAGTGGTCTAATAATAGACCCCTGAAGCACACATTTTGACACTTGCTTGGAGGTGTGATTACAAGTTTATTTTAAAAAACCATTCAAAGAACAAAAGTTATCTATTAATGTGAACCATTTAATAAAAGGTATCCAGGAAAAATTACTATACGTGAAGCCCACCTAGTGCTACACATGTTATAGTGTTCCTAACAATTTTCTAATGATGAGCAGCCTCGAGACCAAAAATGACAATGTTGTATCTTTTGATTATAAAATGAAAAATTAGAATTTTTTCTCTTGAATTCTTTAATATTTAGTTACTTTTCCAGTGCCCCGTATATCCCATATTAGGCTCTATTATGCCGGTGGTGTGTAAAAACGGTTTAACCCAATGGTCACGCTGACTTCTGCAACCGAAATTTGCAATATTCACTTTAAAATTATAATAAAATGGATACTTACTAAATTATGTCTGTATCTTTATCATTAACAATAAAACTGATTCACAGCCTCATAATAAACACTGAATATGCGCGCTACCTACTTGTAGAGATAGTAGGTTAATACTAACAGCATAATTCTGTTTAATCTGATTACTACCATCAAGGATTGTGATGTTCCACTCATTGGAGACAGTGCGGTAGTGTGGAAATCTTAACAGGGTTTTAAAAATATAGTTCAAATTCATATTCAAATTCAATTTATTTTTTATTTATTGGTGTTATTAACATAGTACATGTTTTTACACAAGTCAATACTACATAGCAGAGTGCTTTATTAAATATAATTACGAAATAACATATAGTTTATAATAATTTAATAAGGACATAATATGTAAAAAAAAATATATATAATAACATTAAAATAAGAAGCACGAGACATGAAGTATCACATATCACATTGCTAGAGTCTACATTTAGGTAAGGATATTAAATTAAAAATATTTGTATATCCAAAATTCGGGTAAAAAGTTCACCGTCAAGGTTGCAATTCAAGTATTCGTTCACATCGTAAGAAGCTTTCTTTGCTAGGAAAGTTCTTATAGTACTATTGAAAGTATTCTGTGGGAGACTTCTGGCGTGTATAACTAATCTATTAAAGAATTTCGACCCAAAAGAATTAAAACCATTTTTACTTGAGCTTAGTCTAGTAAAATTAGTTCTTGAATTATGATTTTGTCTGGGATCATGAGGATGTAAGATTTCCTGGATGTTTTATAGATGAATTTAACTAAGCCAAAAACTCTTTTTGACCCCAGTTTAGAGCATACTTCATATGTGATAATATCAGTGAGTAATAAGCCGTTAATAATACATTATTGGACACTAAGGTAACTAGCTTCCTAATAACAAATGTTTTTTGAATATATTTTGGCCACATGTTGAACATGGTGACACCAATTCAATATTGTTAGACCCCCAAAAACTTTACCACGTCAGGCTTGTGAAATCTTGTACCGGTCTATAAGTAAACACCATTTTGATTGTTTTTGTGCGATTAAGTGATAGCCTGTTTGTTATAAATCAACCAGTAGCTTGGGCCCGACAAACATTAATGGATTGTTGAATTCGCTTAATATATTTATTAGTATTGATAAGTGTGGCATCTTCTGCGAACAGCACGCTGTGTACCGGCACACTAAGATCGTTTACTTAAATCAAGAACAAAACTGGACTCAACACAGAGCCTTGTGGGACTCCGGAGTTTATTTCACTTAGCTGTGATCTTTTATTTTTGACTTGAATAAACTGTTGTCTATTTAATAAGTATGACTTGATTATATTGCAACTGATAGGTTCGAAATTTAAGGCGTTAAATTTCTCTAGTAAAACCGAATGTCACACACTCAAAGGCTTTCTGTAAGTCACAAAACATAACCCCCAGTTTCCTGACCTTCAATAATTTTACGAAGTAGATGCGTAATTGCATCATTTGTACTCTTTTTGCTACGAAGTCCAAACTAGTCTAAATTCGTTTAAGGTAGGTATATCGGTGATTCTATAATTTTACTACATTTATTTATCGAGTTATTTTGAATTCATAACTTGTACTAAAATATTCTGGTAATTTTAGAGTGCATGCTTCGAAGTAATGGTTTAAAAGTTCCATTTAATTCGTTCTATCTCAAATATTTCTACTGTTCATTTAATGTCACCTGACTACCATGTAGCTGCCACTGGTTGATAAATATTAATGGATATTATAATATTTGTTTATCGTTGCTGAGTCACGTTATAACACCTTTTATGCATCGGCTTTTGGCAACGTGTCGTATGTTTTAATTACTAGATTCTAATGGGTTAATATAAAAGAAATTATCCTAAGAAATTGGTTAAATATACAGGGTGTTCCATTTAAATGAATCAGTGACCTATGGACCTATGCAGGCTATTGTTCTTGGGTTGTATTTAAAAAAAATATAGATGCATCTCAACAACTTTTGTACCTATTTCTTTTTTAATTCAAAAAACAAATGAGTTAAAGGAGGTGGTTCAAAATATAATAAATAACTCTGCACATATACATTTTAGAATTCCTTGATAATAATAAAAAGGTTCTAGTATATTTTACTCATGCTTTTGACACCATAAACAATGGTTTGTTGTTTTCTAAACTCGAACATTATAATATATGGGGTCAATCATTCGAATAGATAAAATCATAATTGTCAGATAGGCAACAACTTGTTTCATTACCTAACAACAGTGTGGTATATAAATCGAATTTGAAAGATATTAACGTTGGAGTACTGCAAGGTAGTACACTCGGACCAGTACTATTTAATATTTGTTGATTTAAAGCCTATCTTAAGTATTTGTAACAAAAATTATTAAGTGGTTGCCAAACAATGGAGTAGTATATTTCAAATGCATCTAACACCAATATAATATTTTTTCCACAAAAAAAGTTGATTACAGTTTACTTGTCAAAATGGGTGGCAGGAGTTTGCAACAACAGATCACGGTGGACTACTCATAGATTTTAACTTCTCTTGGATTGGCCAAATAAATTCTGTAAACTAACCTCCCATAGTTACGCGTTATTTTAACTTTGAAAATCTGTTCATAAGCAGACCCTAAGAAATTATTTTTTTTATTTGTTTATTCAACAATTAGTTACGGAATTCTTGCTGGGTAAAACTTATAAACACAAAAAGTATTTATGCAACAAAAAATAAATAATTTGATGTGTCATTAGTTCAGTCACTCATGTAGATATTTATTTAAGAAACTAAATTCTTACAGTATATTCTGTGTATATTTATAAGTTGCAGTTTAGAATTAACTGCCAGAGACAAGTACATAGTTCCTCTAAAATTATTTCATCCACCTTTTATACAGAGTGAGAAAAACATTAGTCGCTTTTAAAAAAGAGTGGTAATAAATAGATTTTATAGCATTGAGGATTTTTTTAATTGTATCTTGTGAAACTTACCTTATATTTATTTTAATTTCTTTTTTGTGTGTATTATTTTGTTGCTACAGTTATAAATTTAAATGTAAAGTTTGACTGTTTTTATACACACGTAAATTTGTCTAAAGAAGTAAATAAATAATAATAATAATAATAATAATAATAATAATAATAATGCAGCGAGCATAAATTAGTAAATAAATATAACTGTTCTCGACACTTTATTTTTATTACGTATAATTTATAATGAAGTATAACATTTTAGAACCCACTCTAATTGAGTAATCTTAATATTGCTGAAAATATTTTTAAATTTCTCAAAATCGCAGTTAATATCACACCCTTTTAAGGTTATAGGTATCGTTTCATCACTAGGTTTGTAGTATGCATTAATATAATGGTTTCCATTGTTTTCTCTCAATTCGAAAATTAAACTACTAGCAAAATCCGGTATATGAGGAGGATTAAATGCTTGGAAGGTGTTCAGAAGGCATGCTATATTGAGATCGTGGACACTGTAGAGTTGTACTTTTTCTGTAGATGAAGGATTTGATATGACTGATTCAAAATATTTGATCAGCTCGTCTAAAAATGGTCCCACAGCTGAAATAAAAAAAAAATATTGAAATCAGGTTTTTATGTGTGACAGTAAAAAAGGAAGCAATTGCAGGAATATGTTTTCAAGTTGGTTACAGACGAAGGGTAATAATATACATATACTGTAGGTCAAGCGTAAGTAAAATCGGCAAGAGAGGCGATGAATGCAGTAGTACTCCAATTATATTAGGGTCGGTACCTAATAAATGAAAGACGATCAGTCAGATAAGGTAAATCGTTGAATATATTAATTAAACGGCTCGTCTATGGAATATCAGACATCATCAGCTTGGTCCCTTTCGTCGCGTTGAAAATGAAACTAGAAAAAGCTGAGCTGTGTTCAAAAATAAGTTAGTAAAAATTATGAAACAAAATTCAAACACACATATTTCTTCAATTCTTTAAGAATTTCTCTTTATTTTATATAAAATGAGACAAATATAAATAGTTATTATTCCAAACGATGTGACAATACACTTGTTTTTCGATAATTAATCCGTTGCATGTGTTTCTATGTATGTAGAACAATAAAATAGCATCTAAAGCAAAACACAAGACAGGTCATTGTTTATGTTACATTTGTTTTGGTTCAGTTTCTCAATAAGTTTTATCATTAATTTTTGTTTCAGGTATGTATGCGGGATATTGTTTTGTGGTGCGTGCATCTAAAGGTAACTAGATTGTGGGTAAGTTCAGATTTTATGGCTAATATGAGTATCGGGTACCATAATCTGTTTTCGATTCACTTTTATTTTATTTAATAGACTATTATTATCCTCCTCCATCTGTTGATTAGATAGGAAATTGATCAACATTTTGCTCGAACATGGCACAATTCACTTTTAGGGGATGTCACTGAGATCAGGTACACAGTCAATATATTTTTTATTATTTTTTAAATAGGTATTTTCAATCGGCAACACACGATTCTAACTTTCAATCGTTTTGTAATAATCTTATTAAACCTAAATATTTTATTCATTTTAAAATAAAATTGATATTATCACATAATACACCACCAAAGAGGACCAAATTAGATGGGATTTGGAGTTTTCTCTAAAACTATGGAGGATGGACAAAAACCAATAAAGGTGTTATGTCCTGAGCTCGATTTTCGAGAAACGAACAATGGCCCAAATCTGCTGGTAACCGTTACAATTAATCATCGAGGACGGTTTGGATTTGGTGTATGGTGTGGTTTTATTAGATACCAAATAATAGGTCCTCATTTTTTCATGGTAATTTGAGTATTGAAAATTTTATTAATATTCTACAAGAAATAGAGCCCTTTGTAGACAGTATGCCTGTAAGACAATTTCAAAAATTAATTTACCAACACGATGGCGCCCCACGTCAAATGAAACACGAAATTATTTAAATGCTCAATTTGGGAAGGATTGGATAGGTATCTATATATCACTCAGGGCTAGTTTATCAGTGTCTAGTTAGCTAAGTTAACTAAATTGATAACAATTAATTTAGCTAACTGGACATTAATAAACAACAAAGTTGTTTAGATATTGTTTAATTTTTAGGAATTAATGGTCCTTCCTTGTGGCCAGCTAGATCTCCCAATATAACCTCTACCGACTTTTGGCTTTGGGGTTATTTAAAAAATATTATATATAGAGAACGTTCTAATTACATAGAAGAATTGAAAAACAAAACATTTGCTGCGTTTCGGAGAATAACTCCTGTCATGATTGGAAATGCAACAAATGCTGTAAGGAGAAGATGTCAAAAACGCATCAATGGAAGACAATTCGAATATTTATTGTAGTTTAGTTTTTCCTATTTTTGGCAAAATTATTTTATATTATAAGAAGTGTTATTGTTGTTAATAGTTTTCCATGGCCTTCTCACAAATATATTAAAATTTTCGAAAATTATCCACTTTTTCTAGAGGTAAATATGACATATGATATATCGTTTGATCGCTAATTTAAGTTGTGATCGAATAATGAAATACTTTACAGGGTGTTCCATTTAAAAAAACAAGTTATGTCTATATCTCGAAAACTGAGGCATGCATAATTTTCTTCTTATCAGCAACGGATTATACTCAAAAAAGTGCCTTAAGAATGGTTTACTCGATTTTCGATTCGACACTTGGTAATTGAGATATAGAGGTCATCCAAAAATGCCAATTTTCCAAAAACGCTCTGTAGCTCGGTAGTCGAAAAAGATAGACGATCGCGGTTTTTGGTTTTTGTCTATCTGCCATAGTTTTAGGGAAAACCTCAAATCCCATCTAATTTGGTCCACCCTGTACATTGTATATCGTCGTATTTTTGTGTTTCTAATCAAAAGCCTTAGTAACATTTTGCTATTAAAATTGTAATAAAACATAGTAATCACGATAGTTTGTACGCCTCTAGTGTTCATCCTTCATGTCGAATATGGCCAAGTTTCAGTAAGGGAGTATGCTACCACGCTATTGTACGTATGTTCCAAATCCCTGTTATCATCATCATTTTATTATTACTCATTTAGTAACAATATGACAAACACGTTTTTCCCATTTCTTTTTACTGGAATAAATTCGTGATACTTAACTTCACTCACTTTATTTGAATAATATTTGGAAAGACTTATCTTATTTAATTGTTCTTTGTGTAAGTATTAGTTAGCTTCAGCTCAGATATAAATACGCAACTTCTAAGATGTAAATGTAAATAAATACGTACTGGATTTTTTTGTAGTTAATTTGTGTTACAGAACTATCTAGAGTTGATAAAATCACTTTTTTCCAAGTTATTCAAAACAAAACAACAAAATTAAGATTTATTTCCATACTGTATCAAAAATTGAAAACTGCTATCTTCAGCGTGAAACAGGCTCAAAAAATGCTAGCGTTATTATTGAACCCATCGTATAGTCAATGTTATATAAAATACAAGTATTAATTTTTGTCGAAGACGTAGATCTAGTAGTACACTTAACTGCACGTAGTCCGTGCTCCGTCTGATAAATAAATACATTCTCTTAAACGACGAAAAGCTAAAGTCGAAACAAAAATATATTCTTCAAGAAGTTTTGGCCCATATACAGGGTGCAATTAGTTTCATGTCATTAAAAAATTACTGGGGGCGACTAGACAAACAAAAAACCTATATGACTTTTTCCTCTAGGGGGCACTGAAAAAAAACTCACCTAGGTCAAAAATCTTAATGTTAAGGTAAGAGACGTTTGGGAACCACTGCTTTTCTGCGCCAATGGACGTATAGTTCCGAATCGTAGAAGTGTCTTACTTACTTTTAAAAAGTCGTAAAAACTGTAAAGATTACCGACTTGTGTTTTCGCCGCCGCACCGCGCGGTCTCTAAAGCAAGAAGCGCCGCACTTTGATGGGCCCGCTTCAACCGAACTTTTATACCGATTATGAAAATGTAAATAATTTGTTATCTCTTTTTGTAGGCAATCACAGGATAGCCGCATCAAAGTGCCGCGCTTCCTGCTTTGAGACCGCGTCCCCATTACCAGTTTCTTTTAATGACATGAAACTAATTACACTCTGTACCAGCTCCATTCGTTAAAGGTAAAGCGAAGGCTTCATAAGTATTAGAAAAACGATTTAAGAAATTCCTTGGACGTTTTTAAAATAAAAGAATATTCGCCGGAGAAAATTTCTACCAATGAAGTACGTTCTTTTGGCGATGTATGATGCTCCACCTTATGATGTGTCAATAGATATATTCAAATACATATTTTTTTGCTACATCAACGCGGTAAAATTATTTACTCCTCCACCACATCCACATCTAGTGCCGCTGAATAACGTATGTTATCAAGCGCAAAAATGACTAATAAAAGCATGCTCAAAATGTAACGCCTTGTAGAATTAAAAGGCAAAGTAAATTATATTTTTGATTCAGATAAACTGCATAACGATATGATGTAACACCTAATTAAATCTTTAAGTGACTGGGCTACTTTTAGCCCTGAATCAGTTGAAAAGAGTATGTGAGGCAAAAAATGTGTAAAGTCCATTAAGGAGATTTTCATACAAGTTTACGTAAAGATCGCTCTAGTTAGTGTTCGTAGAATATCTCAGTTTGAAATATTGGTACCTTGCGTGAACAACCTTAAATTATCCTCCTCATAAAAAGGCAGACTAATGATTAAAGTTTCAGAAAGAAGTAAACTATTTTTTTGCATTTGAAACTTTATCCACTAAAACCTCGATTTCATTTAAATAATGGAACAAAAGAAAATCATTTTGAAGGAGGCATGTGGTGATACGTAGGATGGATTTTCCTTAAAGAAATTTCCGTTTACTTAAAGCAAAACATAAAGTTTTTGCGTGCATTCCAAGGTAAACATTAATCTTGCGGAACGGCATAATTCATCACAATGGCATAACTGCAATTTAAGGCTTGATTTAAAGGCATTAATTACAGGGTATTTCTTATTTCTCGCCAGTTATTTATGAAGAATAAAGAAATAAATTGTAGAAATTCGCAATACAGATAGAAAAACCCATGTTAAATATATTTTACAGTTGAATTTCAAATGAAGCAAAGGGATAGGTCAAAAAAAGTTGGAAAAATTAAGCCTCCTTAAAAAACAATTATGAAACAAAATTTCTCCATCGCCCGATTAAGTAAAATTTATAATAATAATAATAATAATATTAAGTAAAATATCAGTAAGCTGTTTTAAAAGCCTATACGGTACTTCTAGTACACCTAGCAACCTGGAACTCAAAAAAAATATTTCGGGGTCGTTCATCCTAAACAAGATACTAGGAGATTAAAAATCATTTCAATAAATAAAAAAAGGAAGTTCTGAATAAAAAATTAATGGTTGAAATGTGATTGTGTCACTGAATTTGTCTCGAAAAAGTAAGTAATTGATGATTTTGCTTAGAGGCAACCGAACACTCAAATTCCTTCTAATTTTGCCTACCAGGCATGGTTCACTTAGTACTTATTTCGGTTTCCTATTGTTATTTGTTGAATACGGATGATCGTATGGTATACTCACCAAGACTTTGCTGTTCCTCAGTATAACAAAGGGATGACGCAAAGTCCCCCGTCACTTGTGTTAGTTTTTCTGGGAAAACGAAATCTGTCCATTTTGGTAATGTATAATTAAATCGATCCTCAATATGTAACGTATCCCAAATATAGTATGCCCCTAGAAGCTCAAACACTGGAAATCTACTATTTTCACTTATGTATTGGTATACTTCCGAATTTTCTTCGTTGATCGTTTTAAAATACCCATCCTCGAATTCTGAATCCAGGTACAGCAAATCAAAGTTTAAGCATTCCACTAGACTTCCTATTATAGCCGGTGGTACTTGGTTTATTGGAACGTCGACTTTTTCATCTGGGTAAAGTCCGGATAAGAAAGCCTCTGCCGACATGTAATTCCTATCGCCGCTAACGGTTCCCACATAAATTTCGTTTTCTATCTGGTTCGTCGATAAAAAGTTGCCATATCTTTTGCGGAAATATTGACCCAACTCAATTAATTGAACTTTTCCATTCTGCAAATAAGTTATTAAGGTTTAGTTTTTTCTGTGACGTTGTTTAAATACGCAACGCAATACGGTAAGTGGTCGACAGTTCTCAGGGTAGAAATGAATCATTTTCGGTTCGGCTGTTACTTTCCGAAAGCTCGTGACAATGTAACAATAGTGGTATGCATACTAGACGGAGTTTGAACTTTTAGAGCATAGAGAAAAGATTTTTTTGTCGATCTCGACACGGGGCGCGGAAGCTAGATTATTTTCATTTAGCGGAGTTTTTTCCCTTATATTTCCAACAAAAAGCAATAATTATCCGGTACGACTGCGCTAGTCGTTTTGTGTCAGTCGTAAAAAAACAGAAATATTACTATTATGAGTTTAAAACAAACTTTTGCGTAGTAACTAACACTGGGGTATATTGTTTCAGCAATCGGATTGGGGAGGGAGACAAGACAAAGATGTAAAAAAAATTAGAATCGTTATCAAAAGTTTAAATGTTTTCTTACGTTTAATATCTTCGTTTTGTCTCCTTTGACACGAAAATACCATTGTCGGACACCGCAATACCGCAGTCATTTTTCAATGTTTTGATTATGTTTTACGACCGGGAATCAAGCCTGGAACTCAATATTGAGAGCCAAGTGTGTATGGCTCTCAACCATGCAGTAGCATAACATACCTCTGTAAGTTGGCCAGTACCCAATCCATTCCAATATGAGCTGTCTTTATAAGGATCTGTGGTGTAGAAAAGAACAGGCGTCCTTTCACCATGTCTGAAAACCTGAAAGAACAATGTTTTTTTAATTTAAAGTGGTTCATAACCTATTGTTTTTAAATGAATTGTTTCATTTATTTTAACATTATATTATTTGAAGAATTTCTCTTCTATCATGTTTAGATTAACGACCGGTTTCATAACGACCGATTTCGTAAAAAAAGCAGCATTTAATCGTTGAATGGGGTATTCAAATGGACTCACCTCATAAAATCATCTTAAACTAAAAGTTTGTTGGTTTTTGAAATTAGTTGTTTTAAATTCTAGTAGGAATGGGACTGTCTTTAAAAATGAATCAATAAATTGTAAAATTTAGTAGTAATCTATACAAATATTATATTACCTGTGTCACAGATATTAGTGTGTCATCTGCAGAAATGGTAGATGTTACAGATAGGGCGAAAAATATAAATATTAAATACATATGTTCCATGATATCTGAAAGTGGATTAACAATTGTAAGATTTTGTTTGTATTCGAAATTTGTACTATTTAAAATTATTAAGTGACAAATCTGAGATTGTTACACTTTTACCTCAAGTGTAATCTTTTGATATGAATCGATTTTAATATACCCGATGGCATATATTAATATACAGTTTTGATGAAATTATTCTAACTGTCATGTTTTCTTAACAATAATTAGGTATTAATATTTTTAGAACTATTTCGGTCACTAAAAATGGTATAATTTATGTTATTTTAGAAATAGTTAATGTGAACATATATTTGAAAGTATTAAAGTTCAACGAATTAAACATCTGTTCATTCTGTATGATCTACTGATAGGACTTAATTTAATTTTAAATATAATCAACGATATAATTAAATAACACGATAGCAATACTCATGGTGACAGAAAGTATATATTATTTAAACCATACAATAATTGGCTTACAATTGCAAGAAAATTGGTAGTTATTTCAAAGCAAGTCTCTTTATTGGTTACCTAAATCCATTACCATTAGTATAGTACAGGATATCTAACTTCCATTTAACACAAATTCGATTATTCTCCTCTGAATATTCAGTTCCATTAAATTAACACCGCGATAGTCTGTTAATTTGGTTAAATCTATAAGATGAAATGGTGCCCTTAGGTAGCAATACAAGGAGTCTATATTCTGTGAAATGGGTATTAGTATGCAGATTGTTGTACATTTCTCATTGTGAAATACACAATATGATGCAAGACAATATTTGAATTACCGAATAACAAAATAGACGAATAAGAACATCTGTTAAAACTTTTGTATATTATGTGAATATTCTCATTACGCATTTTATTGTTAGTTAAAAGGTACAATTAAAAAATTACTAAAATAGAAGTAATTTTAAATTTAAACTAAAACAAGTAGAAGTTGTAGTCTATTCTTGGTGTTTTCTATTTTTGTCAAGACGGCGGATTGACTATACATATCGGACAGGTGTATATTTGTTAAAAATTTTATTCCAAATAAGCCCTTAATTTTTAAATTCCCAATAGATTACTAGTACAAGATATATTAAGCAGATAAGTTGAAAATGCGTTAAAGGGCGCCAAAAAGTGCATATAACTTTTGACGCACAAGGAATTTTTGGACACAAATAGTTTTTTCGTAATTAGGAAGTCATAATACATAAGAATTAACAATAAAATTTCAGGTGAAATGTTGTTGCCGAAAAAAAATTAAATTAAATTAATTCGACTGTACTAAGATGTCCATATAAAAATCAAATGCTGCAGATTCTTTGGGCGGTTAATTTTCATCGAAAACCCCCGTATGCCACATTTCTAAATACACAACGACCCTTACATCCCATCTAATTTTTTTCTGTTGATAATACTTCATCACCTGCTCGAAAAAATACATTTGCAATTACAGTTTCCCATTGGACGAAAGCAATTACGTTCCCCTCCTTCCAGAAGATATCTAAATGGTGCGATACATCATAACTTAATCTACAGAAACGTTTAAACAAACAATACATTATAACAAGTTGGTGCAGCGGTCGAAGAGCATAAAAGTGGAAATGAAAAAAATAAGAGAGGAAATGCAGTTTGTGTAGGCCATTAGATAGCCCTTGGTTCTAATTGAAAACGCCCCCCTCTACGACTACGTGAGATCAATTGATGGGGAAAGACCTGCAGAGAGGCCCCTTTCTTATAATTAACTGTTGGCGAAAAATAAGGCGGAGCGTGGAGTGTCAGGCTAAGTTCTGGGAAAGATAAGAGTTTAGGATTAATGTTTGTTAACTTATGCACGATAGGGGTTTCTAAAAATAATTGTTATATTTTTGGAAAAATAGCCAACGTGGAATTACAGTAGAAACCATTGTTCACAGTATTTGGTATAATTTATGACAGTATGACTCGCGTTAAATATCTAAATATATTTAAGCGCCCCGTTTCGAATTTTGTCTATAAACATATTATATGCCCCAAATTTGTTTATAAGGAAGCTACAGCTCTTGAAGGGGATAAATATTTCCTAGTTATTCAAAATATCTTAAATAGAACAAAATAATTTAAACAATTTATTGGTTTAATTGGTTTAATATCTGGAAAATTTTTGTCATATTTTGTTTTAGACAATCTATAGATGCATAGATTACTCAATGTAATTCGTACGGCTATCCGAAGATTTCCAAAAAGACTAAAAAATAAGTGTCTTTCTACTAATATTACTTTTTACATTAGGATATTCGTCAGAGACTAAAAAAACGCTGCCCAAGGAATCACTACTTCCACATCCAGATTTACTACCCAAGTCTCTCACAACGAAAAAATTTTGTATCTGGAAATAATTGTTTATGGAACTTTAATAATATAATATTTGAAATCGTCTACCCAAAAAACCCATAAAACGATATCCTACATCGGTAGTGGGGTGGGAGGAGTTGTAGGGGGGGTGGTAGTGGGGATGAATGAAGTAAAAAAAATATTTTGAGTCCTTGTACACACACTAAATAACAATTTTTTTTCACCCCCTTTTATAATGCCAAACAGATTTTGGAGACATTAGCTTCTCTTGTATATACTAAATACCAATTTTATGGACTCTTACCTGCTTGATTTACCTATTTACTCTAATTTACTTCCCACCCCTTCAACGGAATAAGATGAAAATATAATATAGTTCCAGATCTCGTTACAATACATGTGTACCAAATTTCAAGTCAATATCTTAAACGGTTCCAGAGTAATCGTGCGCACAAAAAAAGTTAGACAGACCGACAGACAGAATTTTTTTTTGCTCAAACTTAAAATCTCGACGTTTCATGACATTCTAAGCTAAACCTATTTGAACAATAAAAATTTTAAAAAATTTTTTGTTGATAGTGTATTTTCACTAAATGTGGAAGTAATACTGACGTGTAAGCGAACAGTACATATCTTGGCGATTTGGTAGCAGCTAGTAGCGAATTTGTAGGGAACGCTGCTTAAGCTTCACCGAAATTTAACATTTTTAATGTTTTTTTGACGGATATCATTTATTTTTGTTTTACACAGTAAGTTTACATACTCTTTTTCTCAACATCAAAATTTTATTGTTTTAATATTTTTTTGGCAATTTATTTATCGGTCTACATTACCTGGAAACCTTAATGCAAAATATTATAATTTTTGAATAATAACCGAAATAAATTGCTACCTGTTACTACGCGTATAAATACGTGGTTCATGCACGATGGTTCCCTAGTACATTTTGGTTTGAAACCTAGTCAGTGGCTAGATACTCAGCCAGATACTGGCCACCGCGCTTGCCTGACCTAAGTCCATTGATTTTTTTTATTTGAGGTTACTGCAAAGATGAAGCTTATGTAGCATCTGCTAATGACAGTGGCCTGAAATATTTTTGAATATATATTTTAACTTGCTGCGGCGATTAAAGGCATATGTGATGACGTGACGGCTTCCATTCTGAACATATTCTGAAACGTCAAGATAGAAATTAATTACTTTAGTGTTATACTGAGAAGAGATTTTAATATAATATAGTGTTAGAATCTTGTTATTATACTCTTCGCAAAAACGAAGAGTATATTGTATTTGATTGGCACATTTCTAAAATCGTGAATATCGCTCGTAAAGAAAAAATGTTCATATCATTGTGTTAGTGAACGAATTCTGAACAACTTTCAAAATGTCCGTCTGCCCGTCCGTCACGTTTTTTGTAAGCACGATAATTTAAGAAAGAAAAGTCCGATTGTATTGAAATTTAGAAAGTAAGTTAATGTTAGCTAGAGGAAGAACCCTATTATTTTTGAAGAAAATCGATCTGTAAATAAAAAAGTTATTAATTATTTAATTAAAAAAAAATATATTCTCTTAATTTTTGTCGCTTGTACTAAAATGGAAATCTTGCGAAATATTATTTCCATAATATATTTTTTTTTGTTTATGAATTTTACTAATATATTTCATAGAAGTACGAGTTGAAATATGTATGATTGTCGAAAAATATATATATCACAGACAATATCACATATCAATTTTCGTAGCAATATGTGGTGGTGCAGCGGCTAAAGTTTCGCGTTGCAATCCAAAGGTCCCGTGTTCGAATCCCACGCAGGTTGGATATTTTTTTTCATTTTCTTTTTTCATATAATTTTTTTCGCAACAAAGATGGTATCACAAAATTTAGGATGTCCTAAAACTAACATTATTTACAAGAAAACTGCGAAGAGTATCCTATAGAATGTGTAACAATTATATATAAAAAGCTCAGTAAATTGGCGAAGAGTACGTTTTTAGCTTGTTTTAATCTTTCGTCTAATAATAAATAAATCAATTTGCATGTATCTTTTTCTTCTATTATTACAATTATCTCAAGCATAATGGCTCCTGTCAAAATTTTGTAAGGCGACCTTTTTTATCAACTTTTAAACGGGGATTTCTTTTACCATTTGAAAATTAAAACAAAACAAAAATATGGTAAAAATAATTTTAAGGTTCCAATTCCTCAAAGTCTAAAATAACATAAAATGAGTAAATTTAACTTCTACTTTCTCATTTGAAAGTAATATTTATTCGAAAGTAGATATTTTATATATAAATCATTAATTATTTTTTTTTAATAGAAAGTCAAGTACGTCGTATGTTCCAGTTTCTTTAATTTGCGGTGGTAAAAATTCATAAAGGATGATCTGAAGAAACCAAGGCAATATTTAGTTCCTCCCTCGAGTATACTTTCCCGTACTTTAAGAAATCATAAAGAGATTAAGGGATTTCTTCCAGGGCATAAGCTTTACGCACAGCAGAGCACTTTAGAAACTTTCATAAGAAAACGGCTTATCAAAAATAATAAACTGCACCACAAAACAAACACGTAAGTGACTTCGGAAGAACTAAGGCAATATAGGAATTGCCTACGAGTAGAGCAGTGCATGAAATTTGCATAAATGAATGAATACTTTATTTGGGGCTTTCTCGGATGTCAGGTCCGATTAGTACCGATTGCCAATATGTTTGATCATCTTACTAATAGTTCACAGAGAAAAATGTTTGACATTTCATACCAATTGTAACAAATTACACTCCCAATTGCTCTTTATAAAAGTGACAGGAACAGTTTATGCAAATAAATAATACATTTTTGGAGTAATGATTTTGTACAGTTTATGCATTAATATTATTTGAAATTTTTGTACAATCTTGCAAATCACATAAATTAAATTCTTTACAAATTTGAATTACGATTGCACAAAAATACAGTATTCTTATTTCACTAATGGAACAAATGCCTGAATAGAATAAATTACTTACTTAATATAATTTGTGTGAAATATGGAATTAGATTCTGAATGTTAATCCACAAGTTGTACATTTTCTTTGTTAACTTTGTAAATAATTTTAATTGAAAGAACCTGTTATTCGGTAATACATTAACTGACGTAGATCTCTGGAAAAGGGTTTGTAAGGGAGGGCGGGATGTAATAATTTCGGAAAGGGCTGTTCATATAATTTAACTTAATCTTTAAGTAAGTCGATTAATTTTTCAATTATATTTCACAGTTCCTTCCTCAATAATGACATAAACAGAGGTAGATGGTAAAGAAATATTATCTGTTTTAAAAGCAAGTGTATTAATTACGTTAAAAGGGGCGAGCGTAGAGGCGACTTCAATGTGAATATCAGTCGATATTCCGTTGAAGCAACGTCGAGCGCGGTTAGTACTTGGATGGGGTACCCATCTTGGGAAATACAGCGTTCTCGTCCCACCTTCTAGAGGCTTGTATATCAGTGTATACTCGGAAGTTACGTAATTTCAGACGAGGATTACGTAGTGGATATACCATCCTTCGGAGGGGATGTAAAGCAGGCGGTCCCTTGTCTGTTAAATGTTAGGCAAGTAAAAGATCCCTACTCTTCTTAAGGGAAAAGAGGTTCGGCAAAATTTCCAGGTTGGGGGTAGCTCGTTTCCTGGCGACGGTGATAGGCCCTGGTAGCGGAAATAGGCCGACGTTAAATAATTATAATAAAAAAGAAAAATTACGTGAAAAATTTACAGATATTTGAGTTTTCCACGATTTATTAAATTGAAACATCCAAGTTATACATTTATTTTATTTTTCAATATCAAATCAACCTTTTGAGTTATTAGCGAGGTACCTAAAAAAATAAAATACTGCATTTAATTACAATACATATATCCATAATGTAGATATATTAGATTTTTAAAATGACATTAATATCTGAAAAAAATAACATTAAGTTTTTTACTAATTTTAAGTTTTAGAAATATAATTGCATTTGAAGAATTTTGAAGATTATAAGAATTTCAAAATATATATAATATCGGGAGTATTATATCCAACAGGGTGTATACTTTCTGGAAAGCGGAGAAACCTTATGAATTGGTATACACTCTGAATTCTAATGAGTTATAGGAATTTTCAAAAGTTACATGCATAAAAAATGGAGAAAAAAATCATGTAGCTCCAAACGGCTGGTTTTTACAAAATTTTCTATATAATTAAAATTACATGTAACTTAATTCTTATTCATATGAATCATGTTTCAAAGTTCCAGACATCGAAAAATAGTAGCACCGCAGCGCCATCTGTGTGCACTGCGAAGGAAAAATTCCAACACTAGCTATTTACTGTCATTTTACTTCCACATCCAGTGGAAGTATAGTAACGACAAACAAATTTTAAAAAAATTTTATTGTTCAAATAGGTTTAGAATGTCATGAAACGTAGAGATTTTAAGTTTGAACAAAAAACAAATTTCTGTCTGTCTGTCGGTCTGTCTGTATCTTTTTTTTTGTGCGCACGATTACTCTGGAACCGTTTAAGATATTGACTTGAAATGTACATGTACTTATTTTAACGAGATCTGAAACTAGATTATATATTTTCATCTTGTTCCGTCGAAGGGTTCGGGGTAAATGGGGCTAAAACAGTTCTCACAGAACTTCTTTCAGCCAATATGTCTATTTTAGTATTACCATAAATTATCAGATGAGTATATTTATCTTAATCTGTAAGACATGCTACAATATAAAAGTGTACATGATTTGCAAGATAAGTTATCACAACACTATCTATTTGATATTTAAAAATTTAAACAAAAAGATTATTCTCGGAGTGCGAGTGGTTTATTATTACAATCACCTGTTTAAACGAAATTGAATCGTAATATTCGTAATCTGTCTTAGTGGCAACACTCTTTTAATTATTTATTTATATTAATCGGTGAGACTACTTGTCTTTTATTGTCAACGCTTTCGATAACATCGAAAACAACAAAGACATGCCGTCGTTAATGGAAATTCTATACAAAACTCTCAATTTTATTATGTGCTAAACTATATAAATTGTCGGCTGACGCAAACTGCACGTGCTTTAAAGATCGTGTGACGAATTTGTCACATGAAAGAGGCGACTTAAAATACAAATCTTCTGATTTTTGGTCTGCTCATTCTCTCATTGAATCTATTTCGGTTGCAAACTTTTGCAATACGGCAGTAAGAAGCAATTTTTTAATAATAATAATAACAAAGACGCCAAGGAGAAAATTAAAACCAGCATCGAAATGAGGAAAATAGAAGTACTCTGCGCAAAGCCGATGCATGGAAAATTCTTCCGCAGTAGATAAAAAAGCATCTATGCAGTGGTTGAACTGTTCGAGCTTGAATGGAGAAACGGAAAGTTTAACAATAGCAGCACAAGTCCAAGCACTAAACACCAGATACCACCAAAGGATGATCTTGAAACAACCTGTTGACAGCAAGGGTAAGATGTGCGGCCTAACAGAAGAACATGTCAGTCACGTGGTGATGGGATGCACTACTAATAATTTAAAGAAAAAAACTTCATGAAAAAATAGGCAAATATAAACCACTCGCAGAAGAAATAAGAAAACTCTTGAAACGGAGCTCTGTCTACGTAGTTCCTATAATACCAGCAATTGACTTGATTCCTAGAACACTTCACGATAGCCCAGCATGCCCTCAAATAGATCCAGACGTATACATTGAAGCGAAGCACAAAACAGCAGTATAATAGACACAAATATAGTAAGAAAATTCATGCAAGACACGTAAACGTATATACAACTCGACCAGCACTAGAAACGATATACTAGTTTATATATTAATGTTTGGCTAAATGAAAGTCCACACTAACATAAAAGTAACCGACGACAAAGTGGAGGAGGAAAAAAATGACAGTGACAAGGACAGTAACAATAATAATAGTAATTTCTTGACCACCACTAATAAATTCTAATGAGTTAGAAAGCTCATTTTGATTGAACCCAGCAGCAGTAATGTTGAGAATAGCAGAAAAATAATAATAATATTCTGTAGTATTGATAATAATTTATATAGGTAAAATATATATTTTTTGAATCAATGCAATTAAGTTTTTGGGAATTAGTTGTTAGGAGACAAATCCTAAAATATACCTTTAGAAATAAAATTTAACGGTGGGTGAAGTGCAATTACTTGGAAACAATTATTAAACACGATAAACCTCATTTTAAGGGACGTGGCAGGAATGACAAATAAGAAAATGGTCATTTTAAACGATTTTGTAAACATTCTTGTAAGAGTACGGGATACCTTATTCAGTAGGTTGGTTGATTGGGTTTTTATTTTCAAGTAAGAGCAATTAAAAATTAAATATTTTTTAAACAGAAATAAATATCAAAAATAAAGCTTTTGTGGTAAAACTCGTCTCATACAATCTCGTCAAAAATAGTTCAATTGTTACGATTTGAATGAAAATTATATCCATTTACATGTTCTTAGTCGAATATATTAGCCTTATCCTCAATATTTCATTAAATTTTAACTAAAGTCGACTTTTCATTAATAAATATACCGGTAGAAGCGCTTATTTATACATAAATATCCTTTTAGAGAGCGCAAAGCCATTAAAAAAATAAAAATAGATCAAAAGCACTCTAACTAAAAGAGTTATAAAGCACTAAAATCAAAGTTTCATCAACATAATATATTTATTTATCTACATTGTTTAAAGTTAATCCTGTAAATACGTATATTCAAATAATATACAAAACTATATCATATACAGTGTGTCTCACTTTTCACCACTACACCCCAATATCTCAGCCATTTGTTGATCGATTTAGATCAAATTTGGTATACTTCTTTTCCGTGATTAAAAAGTTATTTAAATTTTTTTTTTCGGAATTAAATACGCCTACTATGATCAATCAAAAGAAATTGGCAAAAATTGGGAATTTATATTAGCGATTGAGATAGGGTTTTTGTTTGTACAGAATCTTGTTCGGCATGACCTTAAACCCCCGTATACCAAATTTCGTTAAAAAATATTCATTCCTTTTAAAAAAAAAACATATCTAAGATTTCAATAATCACCCTACTATTCGAGTTATTTACTGAAGGATATTTACATAACTTGGCAGTCATGTAATGAAGACGCTAATTAAGTATTAGAACACATTTTTTATCCAAAACACTATTATGAAATGAATATTTGAAAAACTGTAGCTATTTTTTAAAATACTTAGAAATCAGCATGCCAATATCTTTGTTAACATGGAGTGCTTTGGAATAAATTTGACAATTGCATCTAATGTCAAATTAAACTTAAACATGGCAGCACAACAATTAATTATTGCTGATTATTTCACTCATTGACGCTATAGCCAATGAGAGCCCGTTTTTTCACAACATTGCACCAATCAAACTTCATTATTAGAGGTAATTCAAGCTAGATCTGCTTTTGACAGGACCAACATGCAAAATTTATCGCTCTAATTTTTTAGGTCGCTGCAGCGGCAAATATTGCGAAAATTTTTTGACGTTTTGTGTCGTGACATGTTTTCGGCAAATAGGACAAATCCTGCTTTTAAATGTTATCTATAAATATCTTCTCTAGCTTATTACTAATTGTTAACGTAAATTGTAAATTGTAGTACTGTATTAATAACCTAAAAAGCCAATGCTGTGTGGAACTTATATAGGTTCGGGACAAGTTATAGGTACACAGCTTTCAATGGTTTAATACCTAACATAATTACAAAATAATTTTCCCAACTAAAATTAAATATGAATATCTACGAAGTAGACAAATCAGTTATTTCATGATAAATACACAAATGTAGGTACTTACTTATGGTAATTCATCAATCATTACAAAGCAGCTAACACTTATTTGGAAAATCAAAACTCTGCAGTATCACTATATACATTATAATTCGTTGTACTTAAAGTATCTCTACTTAAACAAGTAAACCTTAACTTAACTATCAAACTTCTCAAATTAGAAACAAGGATTAAATACATAAATATATATTAATAAACACTTTAATATAATAATTCAATTCACTGTTTAGGCTAGTAACTAAGTTAAGCTAGCGTTACTAGATGGCGGTACCATACCATCTGAGCCGGCAGCCTTAGAACGTAAAAGGGATAGATTGGTAATATGCAATTTGTGTGATTTCACCCGTAATGTGATTGGTCGAAGCGTGCTTTGTTGTGATGACTAGTCTTATAAGTTACAGTACCTATGGTTTAACGTATATTATTTTTCTTGATTGTCATAATTTAAACCTACTTTGTTTTTTATTAGATGAGTCGCTTTGGAAATGCATTTTTATGTGACGTAAATGATGAAATTGAAGATAAAGGTGAGTAATCTCTAAAAAGCAACAAGGAAACGTCTGAAGGCAATTAATTACTGAACATAATATTGAAGATATACTTAATGAATTATTTGTTCGTGAAATATTCTCCACAAATACCACTCGTGCTTTAAATTTTATCTAAAAATTTTTTCTCAAGCTAAGTTGCCCCTAATTAATATAACTCGTGCAAATTGGCAGTTTATTATCAAAGATTAAATCCCCCCCGCTAAAGCGGTCGGGATTTAATCAGATAATAAACTGTCAATTTGCACTCTTTATATTACCAGGCAACACGCTTTCGAAAAAATTTTCGATAAAATTTTAAGCACTAGTGATATTACATACGATAAAACTGAAATAATAAGCATTGTCAAATCCATTCCAAAGCACTCCATGTTAACAAAGATATTGGTATGCCGAGTTCTAAGTATTTTAAAAAATAGCCACCATTTTTCAAATATTCATTTCATAATAATGTTTTGGATAAAAAATGTATCCTAATGCTTAATTAGCGTCATTATTACACCACTACCAAGTTATGTAAATATACGACAATAAATAACTCGAATATAGTAGGGTGATTATTATTGAAATTTTAGATATGATTTTTTTGTAGAGGAATGAATATTTTTTAACGAAATTTGGTATACAGGGGTTTTAGGTCCTGCCGAACAAGATTCTGTAAAAACAAAAACCCCATCTCAATCGCTAATATAAATTCCTAATTTTTGCCAATTTTTTTTGATCATAGTAGGCGTATTTAGTTTCGAAAAAAAAATTTTTAAATAACTTTTTAATCACAATCTGAAGCAAAAGAAGTATACCAAATTTGATCTAAATCGATCAACAAATGGCTGAGATATTGGGGTGTAGTGATGAAAAGTAAGACACACTGTATCAATTATACCCATTCTTGGAAAGATATTTGAAAAATTGCTACATACAAGATTAATGTATTATTTTGAAACGAATGACTTCTTTTTCAGTGGGCAGTTTGGTTTCAGATCAAAGAAATCAACGACAGATGCTATAAGCTTACTCTTGAATTATATCACAGATGCATATGAAAATAAAAATTACGCAGGCTGCGCTTTTTGCAACCTTTCGAAGGCATTCGACTATGTTCGGCATAATATATAAGGAAAATTGAACAAATATGGTGTAAAACCAACGTCATTAAAACTACTTAAAAGTTATTTCGAAAATAGAAACCAAGTCACTGCTTACAACGGTATGACATCGACAATAGTGGGCATAGATCATGGAGTACCTCAGGGATCCGTCCTTGGACCTCCGTTATTCTTGATCTATGTCAATGACTTGTATAGCAAAAGCTATAATAAAATAAAATTTTGTTGGAATATATGTATATTACAGTTGTTTTTATAACATCGTTTTAATTTCATGTACATATAAAAATATTTTTTGTTTCTTGTTGTATATTGTTTTTCATGGTCTCCACAGAAACTTCTGTTTTCCGTCGTAATAAGAAAGCGAGTGAGTGAGTGAGAGAGTGAGTCGCTATCGCTATAACTTACCACAATATGTTTTAAATGCTAAATTTGTGTTGTATGCAGATGATGCTACTAAATTAAATTGTAATGAGAACCAGATTGAGTTGGAAAATATTATGTTGCAAACACAGTCAACTACTTCTGCGTGGTTCCAAGCCAATGGCTTATGTTTAAATGAAAACAGCAAATATGGTATTTTCTACTCGTTATATCGAAAAGTATGAAAAGTAGTTCTTGATCCAAAACTGTGTTGGGATCAACATGTGGACGTGGACTCAAAAAAGCTGCCAAGGTATGTTTATATGATAAACAATCTCGTAGAGGAAGTATCCGTACATGTCATTAGGACAGCCTATTTTTCATTATTCCAAGGCACCTTTTCTCCTGCAATTCTAACTTGTGGGCATACAGCTCATTTAGATATAATATTTAGTTTATAGAGTCGTATTGTAAGATCGATTTCAAGTCTTGGATATAGAGATGACGTAAAATATAAATTCATTGAACATGGAATATATACAGTTCCTTCTTTTTATATCTATAGGTGCCTGATATATGTTAAAGAAAACACAAACGATTACGTCGTTCACAGGGATTTACATGGCCATGATACAAGGTTCAATAATAAGATATCCTTGAGATATCTACGATTAGAAAAATTAAAAATGAGGTTAACTTGTTTGGTCCCTCGTTTTTTAACAAATTCCCATTTCACATTACTTCTTTACCATACAAAAAGTTTTGTGGCCAGGTTAAAAGTTTACTGATAAGCAGAGTTTTCTGTAGAAGTTTTCTATATTTTCTAGTTTCAAGAATTTGTTTCGACTGATTTTGCGAATGAAATTGTATGAAATCTTTATTACTAATTTTAAAAATATTTTAAAGTGTAAAACTTAACTGTTATTTCAATTCCGGTTTGTCAAAACTATGTGCGTGATTTATTTGAGTTTATTAATTGAATATCTTCGACTATTATCATTTTTTTTGTATTATTAGAACTTAAATTATTTGACTTGTGTAAAACTTTTATAAGTTTGTAACACAAATAAACTATTTCTATTTCTAACTTCCTTTTTTCGAGGATTTCTTTCAAATTCTTTCAGAAGATGAAAACATATATTAGCTACTCTGAAATACTTGTAGATGAACACCAAAAACCCATTCATATCGGATGAGCGTCCGCAATACTTACGGTACTTAATTACACCTATATTAAAATATCTCGGTGCTATTATATAAACACAGCAAATGGCTTTTCCTGGTCACCGTATAATAAAAACCATTAGCATAATTTCTGGCGCATGAGTCCAGGTTATCAACATGTATGCGAGGCTTCGGCGTTCGGAATCGCTCGCGAGGTCTAAATTAAAGAGAATTAATACAATCTGATAGGAAACGTAACCAATTAAATTTGCAGCAGGCACGCGAAACCGTAATCTTATAACTTATATTACGCAATGTACGTGACATTTCGGTCGGGAAATGTGTCTTCTTTTCCAGTGATTCTTTTTCCAAACCCTGGCGTAAGAGACAGTAATCGTGTTTATTTTCCAAATACCCTGCGCTGTCCGCACTGATTTCCTATTGTGTCGTTTTAAACTCGCATTCGCATTTGCTGGAGCCCATTCTGTGGCTTCCCGCGTCGGTCAAGATGTTTTCTTTTAGAGGAGATTTAACAAGAAAATTGTCTCCCATATAATGGAAATAAATTGATAACAAAAAAGAGCACTTTTTGGACAATGGACTTCACTGGATGTATCCTCGTTTTTGTATTGCGTGGATTGCTTTAAAGAGCCACTTCTTTCGTGGACGTTATGTGGGTAATGGATTTTATTACATGACCTTCTTTGTTTTGTTTATTTTGTTAATGTGCCAATTAGAAATTCACGATAAAAATACACCAAAACATGTAATTATTAATCCCGCAAAAAACATTAAAAATGTTAAATTTCAGTGTTGCTAATATTTTTTTTCCATATAGTCGACAGTTATTGTAAGGCGTATAATATAACTTTATATTATTAACATAACAAAAATAAAATAAACTGAAAAAAATTAATAATAATAAACTATTATTTGCAGACATTTATCTCGAAAACGGTAACAATGGTATCAGGAAATGGTAACTCATATCCAAATATTGTATAGGAACAAAATTGTAATAAATTTTACGCACTTTGTTTTTTGTGCTGAAAGTTTTTCTGCATCTTTTTTAGTTTTTAGTTAAATGACAAAAACAATATTTGCATTATTTTTTAAACGGACACCATTTTGAAAGTACAGCCAGTTTTTTTAAGGTCATATCTTAAATTGTTCCTTAGGCTTTAATCTTTATGAAAAACATTGTCCTCAAGGATCGGGGGGGGTGCGGTTTCCAGCTTAAACATTCATCAATATGTAAACCCAAAAACTTCTCTATTATGGAACTGAGTTATTTGAGTTTTTTCTGCATTGAAATACAATTAATGTTAACATTGTTACACTTACTTATGCATAGAATTTGAAATAATCATAGAAAGATCATCAGCATACATTGAAAAGAATTCATTACGTAGAATAAAATCAGGCTCATTAATATACAATATGAATAATACAGGGCCCAATATTGAACACTGTGGAATTCCCATACTTAAAAACGAACGTTCAAAATTGGCTCTGTATACGTGTTGTACGCCTTCATACTGTTGACGATTAGTCAAGAATGAATTGATCCAGTTTAGTGAAAGTACAGTAACGACAAAAAAATTTAAAAAAATTTTTATTGTTCAAATCGGCTTAGAATGTCATGAAACGTCGAAATTTTAAGTTTGAGATAAAAAAAAATTCTGTCTGTTAGTCTATCGGTCTGTAACTTTTTTGTGCGCACGTTTATCCTGGAACCGTTTAAGATATTGACTTGAAATTTGGTACACGTATGTACTGTAACGAGATCTGGAACTAGATTATATTTTCATCTTGTTCCGTCGAAGGGTTGGGGGGTAAATTGGGGTAAATTTGAGGTAAATAGGTAAATTAAGCAGGTAAGAGTCCATAAAATGGGTATTTCGTATATACAAGAGAAGCTAAGGTCTCAAATTTTTCTTTGGCATTAACCACCCCCGCCCTATTATTAAAGGGGATGAAAACAAATTGTGATTTAGTGTATGTACAAGAACCAGAAACTTCGAAATATTTTTTTACCTTATCCACCCCCACCCCACTACCGATGTGGGGTATCGTTTTATGGGTTTTTTTGGGGTAGAGGATTTCAAATATTATGTTATTAAAGTTCCATAAACAATTATTTCCACATACAAAATTTTTTCGTTGTGAATGACTTGGATAGAGAATCTGGATGTGGAAGTAGTGATTCCTTAGGCAGCGGTTTGTATGATTGACGCAGTCAAACGCCCTACTGAAATCAAAAAATATTCCAACAGAGCATTCGCCTGCCTCAATATAACGAATTATTTGGTTATAAAATGTTGTAACAGCCGGTCCAGTAGATTTTCCACAACGAAACCCATGTTTTTCGAACAAAAATTTAAATTTCGTCAAAAAATTTAACAAGCGGTCTAGGTAACAATATTCAAGTAACTTAGAAAAACTAAATGGTATTGTTACAGGCCTAGAAGATGAGGATTATTTTTCTTAAAAATAGGTACTACCTTACTCATTGTTAAGGTTTCTGGAAATTTTCCCGTTTTAAAAGATAGGAAGGTTAATCATAGAACAAAAAGAAGTGATATCCATCACTCAAGCTTAGTATGTACAATATCTAGTGCAGATAGTAATTTTGTTTCGAATGCAACTCTATACCATCCCTGAAGATTGCTAAAGAGAACGAAAAACGTTGATCAGTTTTTAAGAGGTTGAATCAGTTGAAAACAGACGGAAATATTTTATTTATTAAGACATTAAGACTTATTTTCTTTGTGCTTCTTAATAATTCTTAGTTTTGAAATATAACAAACATTTATTTATGATGGAGTATCCTCTAGGTAGGGCTAGAGATGCTTGATATAATCTTATTATTATTAACACGCTTCTATTAATTTGACCTGTAACATTGTAAGCAAATCTTACAACTCACTTTTCACCCACTTCTAATTATCGTATCGATTTGAAATTTTGCAAACTTGTGCAATTCTGGTGACAATACAATAATATGGTACCATCGACCTTGTTTGACGACGGAGGTGGGGTGTAGTGATAGGGACTCCTCTTGGGCGTATCACCGGCGACTCCGCCATAAATTCGAATTTTCCGTAACAGAGAGAGAAAATAAATTATACTTTAATAAAACTGAAAAAAACACCCTTTTATGAGTAGCGCACTAAAAAGTTAAAAATAATTATTAGGTAATTAAATTTAAAAGCGCGGGGCACTTATATAGAGGTAGGTAGTAGGGTGAACCGGTCGCGCATCGCACTCAAATTTTTGAAAACTGGCGACATTTTGCTGTTTTTCGTCAATTTTTTATAATTACTAAACTCACTACTATCGAAACGCTATAGATCCTAATGTGTGGTTTGGGTCATGAGGAATACGAAAAAAAATTAAAACCTGTAATTTCAAAATATTTATTGTTCGCGCAAGAAGCTCAAAAAACGCCGTTTTTAGTAGAAATGGCAATATTTCGTAATTTCTGGTAATTTTACTTTTTCATTTCTAGTAAATAGACGGTGAATATATTTATCATTTCTAATTTTGTTATTCATAAGAATTTTTGAAAAATTCTGGATCTTTAGCGATCTTTCATAGGTGTTTAGCGTCAGCGCCACGCACCTCTTTAGACGTTTCGGTCACAAGTTTGACACACCGTTCTACAGCCTGGGTGTGACAAGGGAAGCTTTGGAAATCTGGTTTCGTACAAAATTTACAATTTTTGCAAAAAAAATTCAGCAAGTTTTTTGAAAGTATTAACTAAGAACTTCAATATTTCAGTGATATATGGGCATTTTTTTAGCCCATTAGTTCCTTGAGAAATACTTATTTTCGGGGCGAGCGTAGATGCGTCTTCACTGTATATATATCTCGATACTCCAGTGAAGCAGCGTGGTTAGTACTTGGATGGGTGAAATCCATCTTGGGAAACACAGCGATCCCGTCCCACCTTCTAGCGGCTTGTATATCAGTATATACGCGGAAGCTATGTAATTTCAAGATGGGGATTACGTAGTGGATATACCATCTTTCGGAGGGGATGTAAAGCAGGCGGTCCCTTGTCTATTAAATATTAAGCAAGTAAAAGATCCCTACTCTTCTTACGAGAAGAGGTTCGGCAGAAAATTCCAGGTTGGGGGTAGCTCGTCTCCTGGCGTCGCACAGTGGCGAGAAATGCCAGTGTTCTACCCAAATTACTCTAGAGGTCGTAAATTTTAAGTTATTGAGACATTTTTTTTTAAATGTTCGTCTTGAATTCACCTATCGATCCCTCTAGCCGGATTTTGAAATTTCATTTTTCATTTTTTAAAATTTTTAATAAAAGATCATATTTTTACAAAAATATACTGTTTTTTCTATTAAATTTATTCTAACGGGCCGTAAATTTGAGTTTTCGTAACAAATTTTTTTTTTAAATCTTCATCTTTTAATCAGCTATAGGCGTCTGAATTTAAGATGCCAGCGCCAAAGTGGAGAACTCGTGAACTAATTATAAGCTTTTTGTTAGTTTATATGGCGAATACTTATATTCATTTTTTCTGTTTATTGTTGTTTTTGGCGTTAAAAATAATAACATTAATAATATATGACCTAAAGGTTTGCAAGATTTTGTTGTAAGTGATTTGCAAGATGTTAATGGCATTATTCAGCAAAATTCATATTTTTTTAGGTTATCTAGTTTTTCCCTTGAAAATTACAGTTTCTTCGACATAAACGGTGTCTAGCTAGTTAAATATTAATAAACTTAAATATTTCTTTAAATTTATATACAGTTGTAGTTTAAATCACTTTTTTTTTCAGGAAACATGAGTGACATTTAGGTTAAGCATATTGCAATGTATGAAACATTTGTGAATCACTAAAAATGTAAAAATTCTAAGTGTGTGTATGAAGGGGACTATGTTTTAAATGCAGGACATATTATTTTGTGTGGTACAACCCATATTCAACACAAAACTTAATAAATGTGTATGCTCTATGTTTACAAACAAGTGTCTCAGATTCAAATACCCATGAAATTAGTGGTACATTGAATGTAACTGAAAAGATATTTATTAACTCTTTAAGTTAAATGAATGAAACCGTATTTTGTCAAATATGAAATAGAAATATTCAGAGGTAAAACATAATAGTGCATGGTGCAATAGTATATATTACTTTTAAATATACTGGAATTACATATATTTACTTATTTCAAAAATTTCACTTACAATGTGTGATTGTCTAGGACATTATTATTGCTACTCGGGCCACGGTTATTTGCACCAGCTTTTTCCCTCTCAATGCCTGGTTAAAGGTGTCTACATCAAAGAGGGTATGCTATGAACATTGTCGTTCCAACTCAACTTTCACGAGTTGTCCCTGCAATCTACAAAGGATACCGACTAGGTTGGCTCCAGCCAATTGTAGCCCCTTTAAACGCTATCATATTTTTAATAACTTAGCATCTCAGTTTATCATTTACTTATTCTTTGATATCATCGTACACTAAAGAGACAATGACAGAAAAGCCCATAATTAGTTTGACTCTAGACCACCAGGTGGCGTACTCCTTATTTTCAGACGCCTATTGATCTGTCTAGATGAATTTTTGATTTAGTAGTTGACAACTGTCAAAATTACTGTCAAATATAAAAAAATACGATTTTTAGATAAATAATTCATACACTAACAGGTTGGTGTTCAGAAAAATATATGTAGTGTTTTCAATGTACCTGGTCCAGAAGTTGGCAGGAAAATATGTATTTTTAAATTTGGCAGCGGCCATAATTGTTATCAAATTTCCAAAGATAGATGGAAGAGCTTATTAATTTTAAAAATACCCGTAAATGTATAGAAAAAATAGATAAATTATGTTGTTTTTGATCTGTTTGATTTAGCAATTGAGAGGAAAATATGAGTTCTAAATTTGGCAGCTGTCATAATTGCTGTGAATTTACAAAATATAGAGGTAACAGCTTATTAATTTTAAAAATGCACTATGAATGTATAGACAAATAGATATATATATTATTTTTAAACTGCCAGATTTAGTAGTTGACAGGGAAATATGGTTTTTAAATTTGGCAGCTGTCATAATTGCTGTCAAATTTCAAAAAATAGAAGTTACAATTTATTAACTTTAAAAATACTCTGTGAATATATAGCAAAACGGAGACAAATTGTTTTTAATGTACCTGGTTCCGAAGTTGACAGGAAAATATGATTTGTAAATTTGGCAGCTGTCATAATTGCTGTCTCATTTCAAAATATAGAGGTAAGAGCTTGTAAATTTTAAAAACACCCTATAAATGTATAGAAAAATAGATAATATAATGTTTTTAAACTGCCAGATTTAGTAGTTTAGATTCAGGAAAATTTGGAAGCTGTCGTAATTGCTGTCTCATTTCAAAATATAGAAGTAAGAGCTTATTAGTTTTAAAAATACCCTATAAATGTATAGAAAAATAGATATATATTATTTTTGATCTGTCTGATTTCGTAACTGATAGGAAAATATCATTTTTAATTTTGGCAGTTGTCATAATTGCTGTCTCATTTTAAAATATAGAGGTAAGAATTCACTCTGCCTAACGAAGCAAACCTCAACATAATTTGTAAACTTCGTAAGTTAAAAATAAGGATTAAATACGTAAATATGAATCAATGAACAATTATTATGGAATATAACTCTAGTAGCGCTCTAGATGGCGCTCTCTATGTCAATCTCGGAACCATGAGTGTATAGTAATAAATAGGCGGGACATTGGGAATAAAGTAGAGCTCGCAGATTAAAGATGTAGTGCTCTCTCTATCGTTCCTCGTCATATTACACCTCAGAAACTTCTGAAAGCTGTTAAGCCATTCTATATATTATAATATCTAAGGTTTCAAATTAATGAGGAAATTGAAAATAAAGGTCAGTAAACTCTAATAAGTGACAAGAAAACGACTGAAGGCAATTAATGAGAAAACATAATATTGAAGATGTACTTAATGAATTATTTATTCGTGAAATATTCTCCTCAAATACCACTCGTGCTTTAAATTTTATCTAAAAATGTTTTCTCAAGCTAAGTTGCCCCTAGTTAATATAACTCGTGAAAATTGGCAGTTTATTATCAAAGATTAAATCCCTCCCGCTAAAGCGGTCGGGATTTAATCAGATAATAAACTGCCAATTTGCACTCTTTATATTACCAGGCAACACGCTTTCGAAAAAATGTTCGATAAAATTTTAAGCGCTAGTGATATTACATACGAAAACTACCATAAAAATTATAAAAAGACAAACTCGCCGCATTTATACGAACAAAATCGAAGGGTGCGTTCATGATCGCTCCATGATCGATTATGCATTGTAGTATATTTCCTAGGTCAGAAAAAACTAAAAGGTAGTTTTTCATAGTATTTACTTAGCTTTAAGTTCACTTTTTTCTTATTTGTTTATAAATTGATTTTTGCGCTTATTTATTAAGTGAAAGTAAATAAAAGTGGACATCTGTACAAACCTTCATTGATTCCTTCATTTTTCCTTATTATTTCCTATTTTTATCGAACTAACTTGCTTGCTTCCTCCGTTATAGTGACAGGATGCAACTGAAGTGTCGAGTTAGATTTTAAAGATAGATTCTAATGTCCAATTAAAAAATAATTGTGTAAACAAGCGTCCGGAAACGTTTCATTTCAGGCGTACGGCATACTTTGCCTAGTAAGATTTGTTACTTGAATCTGAAAGCGTGTGCCAAGATTTTGAAAAATGAAAGACGTTGTAATGCTGACATTAAAGATATTTATTTTGAATTCTTCAATTCAGAAAGTTAATTTTACTACCATGTGCAAATTATAATCATGGACAAAAACATGAAACTAATACAGAATTTCAACAAAATATTTTCATCAATAAATATTTTTGTGTAAGTCAGTATTAAGCCTATAATGATTTTCTTTCTTTCCTAATTATTGCTTTCCCAATTATCGCCCTTGCGTCATTAAAAAAAAAGCGAAACCGAGCTCATTTAAATGTCTAAAGGAATGCCTCTGCCGAAGTTATTCGAGGGTTTTGTTGTGGAAGTTAGGCGCCCAGAGAGAAATAAATATCGCCAAGGAAACATAAGCTGATTTCCTCCATTTCCGGTTTTCCTGGCCCTCTGAAGTGGTCAAACTTACCGCGCTGTAAATGCTTTTAATGGATCGCTTTGACAGACCCACGAAAGCTTCAGGCTCTCACCAAGGTCCACAATGAACCTCGCATCCTTACTTGACAGCTTTTTTCGAGTATTTTAAATATTTAACACCACAGGGAACGAGTGTTTATTCTTTCCTTAAGGTCCTTTTTGCTGTTTGTGGAAATATTAAGATAAAGAGTTGAGCACCTGTTAAATTATGAACGAACAACGGCCTTGTCGTACTGTGATGTACAATGTATTAGGTGTTAATAATGTTTTTAAAAATTAAAATAGTGCATATTTAACATACATAAATTACACTAGTCAAAAAAAAAAGTTTTCTCCCTGCGAAAATTTGGGCCGGTCTTAATAGATCTGAGGGTGCTGAAGTCGAAAAAGGTAATAATACTAATAGCCCAGACAACAGAGAACATTTTACACAACAAAAACTTGCAAAATGAATACATTTTTTTTTAATGAGTTCGTGAAAGTGTATAGAATAATATCCTGAAAAGTTTATATTCCGCTCGGATGCAGAACATAAAAAAAAGTAAAAATAGTATATTGTGTATTGTGAAAGCAATACATTCCCGGACGACGATGCAAATCTCCTATTAAAGAACTTATGTCTAGATACATAATGGCATGAATTTTATGATCCCGAAAGACTCCCAATCTAAGGCACTTCTTCCCATAAGTTGCAGATTGGCCCATCGGCGTATTCGCTGCCGCTCGTACACGGTCGGCTTCAGTTCGATTATCATAATCTCAGTTTGACAGTTTTGACAGTATCAGTCATTAATGTTAATAAGTGTTTTTCGTGTTTTTCGATCAAAATGTGGTGAAGAAGTCTTTTTATTTTAAATTGTGATTTGCCTAATACCTAAATAATATTCTCTATTCATATTTAGACAGTTTAGTGACAATTTAGTGCAACATGCAACAGTGCTGTGCCATTTGCAGAAATCGATCATTTCATAAGTAAGTAGGTCATAGTCGTAACATGATGAGGTTCAGTTTATAGTTTTAATAATAATATTATAAATAATATCCTTCCAATGCATATTTCCCTTGAATAAAACATCTTTACCTATTGTATTTTTTCAATCTGCGTTAATATTCCTAGAAGTTAACCAATAATTATCACATAAAATAGGTACAATATTTTACATTTTCCCTTCTACACATACCCGCCTCTGTTGCCTATGGGATGTGATGTTCACCTATCCATTTTAATGGACATATAATGTGACTATGTTAGGAGCAAATAAGGTATATGAAGAAAAGGTAGCCATTATGTATCTAGATATAAGTTCTTTAATCGGAGATGCAAATTGTTTAGCAACAAGCATTGAAGTCCGGGAATGTGCTTTCATACCGAAGTACACATACTATTTTTTCTGAAATCATAATCGATATTGTTATAGATTAAAGAATTTCTTCATTACAATCTAACTGCCTAGGCCGGGAAAGTAACATTCCCGTACGGTTTTGTTGATCGTTGCTTAGCAACGGATCTTTTCCGGTCCGTTTTCTGATAGTTTCTTAGCAACGGACTAAAATACTGGAATAGTACATTTTTCGATCTGAAATAGCGCCGAAAATGTAGACATTGCCGATCGATTTCAGAAAAACAATTTTTTTTCATCCATTTTTTCAAAATTTTGAAATTAAGTCAGGGTAGGAAAAAATAAAAAATACAGTTGGATAGAACAAAAAATGTTGTAATAAAATCTATCGCTAAAGCCACGGTATTCCTGGAAAGAAATAGTGAAGTAACTTTGTCACTCTGCGCGGCCAAGCGCACGGTTAAATGCATACTATGGAACCTCTAAATATTCTTAGCTGTTCTAACAAGTAAAATAAAGCTTTTTTCTCTTTTTGATTACACATTTTTAACATTTTTCTTAGTGAATAGGAGGATAAATAGTGAGTATGGAGGGAAAATATATAATTATGAACGCATGCACAGACACCACGCATAGTCTCTGAATCGCTGGCATGAATTTTGACGTGCCTTTACTGTATTGCATTTATTACAGGTACACCTGTCCATATTTCAGCTATACAGGGTGTCCCACGACGAACTGCGGCGATCGATATCTCGAAAAGTAGACGTTGTAAAATTTTGAAAATTTGGTAGTAAACTAATGCGAATGAGGGCAACTCAGCTAAAATATTCTCAAGATGATGGCACTTCCGGTTATACCGGAAGTAGATGTCAACTTGCTTATTTTAAATGGGACACGCTATATATTATTACATTTTTGGATTCTACGCAAAATTCTAGGCGGATTTTGTGTATTATGTATTTTACCTAAGTCTCTCCGTTTTTGACATATTTCAATTTTTATGTCAAAAATGACGTTTGCAGGCCCTAAAAGAATTAGCAATTTTTCCTATAAGGAAGCCTTTATTATCTAATTTGGGTTGGATTCTTTGTTGAGAAAGACCTACTTTAATAGTGTTTTTATAATATTTTGATAAATATTAATACAGTGTTCAAAAAATAAGAAAAAAAATGAAATTGAGAAAACTGTCAAAAATCTATTTTTTCAAATGGAATCCCAATTTTTATAATCTTATCTTATTTACCATTAGTTTTCGAAATATTGCCAATTCAATATTTTGTGATTCGCCGTGAAAATAAACTACCCACCTATATGTGGAACAGAGTGCAATTTTATTTCATACTTTTTAGTGATTTTTATTTTATTTTACTTTTTGCAGGCGGTTCATTTTCTTTTAATTTTTATATCCCTTACAACTGCTAAAAAGTTTTGGCATATATTTTCAAACATATCCCAGACTGTTGTTTCAGTAGCACTCAGTTTACTGTTGAAGTGAATTGGTCTTCAAAAAACTCAGATAGAACGATTTTATTGTATACACCCTTTCTATTTTAATTAAATAATTGTTACAAACTGACGCAATTACATCATGTAATGTGATAAATAGTAGAGCTAAAGCATTCCTTTTTTTTTTGCAGGTAAGGAGTATCCTAAGTATCATTTGGGTAAGTGATATATATAAAACTAGAATAAGTATCACACACTTCGATTTATTGAGCTTTTATATAATTGTTGCACACGTTAGTTTTATACATTTTTAATTTTTTTTTACCAACTTAATTGAAGACAAAAAAAGAGAAAAAGCTGCAATCCAACATACGGCATCTCTAATCCGCTATCCTTGGGAGAAGGCACATGGGCTTGGAAATCTTCAAAGCGAGCTGTTTTTCTCTGTTTCACTCACATAGTTACGCCATCACTGTATGGGGTAACTTATGTCATTAAAAAATATATTTCGTGTACATTATGAGAACATGCAGGCATCTATTTATTTCACTGGGCATTATACCGGTACCCCGTTTAGATATTTATATTAATTTATTAAAAAATATTATAACTCTTTTAAGAGGAATTCATAACTGCAGCACCAGATAAGCTGATTTCTTAAGGCTATCTAAGCTTCGATAGTCAAGATCGACTAAAAAGTCTCCGAACCAAAAGTTTATGTGATTGATGTATTACCAAATTCAATAAAATTTGTAAATTATAATTCTTTTAGACTCAAAATTTAAAAAAAAATGTTTCTCATGCCACTAGCGAGTCTGTGGTTTTTCATGTAAACCATACTGTTTTAGAACTATTTGACATGGTGCACACTTACCTTTTACTTGTGTTATGCTTGTTTTCCTAAATAGGAACATGCAACCAATTAAATGGGCAGTTCTACAAAGCATGGTCGATTCATGATATTAGTGACTTACTGATCAAAAATTGGTCCAAGCTACAACCCGTGTCCAATATTCGCTTAGATGAGTCTTACCGCACCTTGTTATAATAAAAAACTTGAGCTAAATTTCGACAAAAATAAAATATTGGCTGTTTTTACTCCTAAAACTCAAGACCGTCACGCGTAACTCCACACAGATTGACACTTGTTTTGGCTGAAATTTTGTTACCAGAGAAATGGTTAGTGTCCATCTCTGCTATAATTATTACAAAATATCCAAAATTCGTTGGCAAGATACAACTTTCATGTTTTAAAGTCTAGGATTTAATACATAAACTATTGAAGTCACGTAACTTGGATAATACTCACGACCGTCACAGCGCTCATTATTAGTTAATAAGTTGAATTCTAGGACTACCAGCGACTCAGAAACACATCGAAATTTAGTTTTCGTTGTGAAATCATGTGAGATACAATAACCAAGTGCTGTTCCCCAAAACATTTTGAATTTCCAGTAATTTATATGGTAAGTCTAATATATTGCCCTGTTTTCTCTTTCATGACCGTCACGTTGTGTATTTTAGCATTTATCAACTTATTAATATACAAATACGTTTTATTTTGAGGTATCCAGTACACTGTCTTCTTCTAACCTTACTTTAATAATAGCTTAGGGTGAATATAATTCTTAGTAATTTTTGTCTAGCGACCCTCACGACCGTTACACTCATGACCGTCACATGGCACAAATTTGAGTGTGATGGTCTTGAGACTCTAGTGACGGTCATGAGAAATTTCATTAGCATTACTCTCCTTCACTCTTGTAACTTTTGAATGGTTGAATGGATTTTTTTCAAATTTGGTGTAGTGATATGGGATGAAATTTCCAATTATATGATGTAAAGACCCAACTTCTGACTTCTGGTTTCGAGGCAAATGACGTGAAAATCAAATTTTTTAAATGGGACAACTTGTATATTTTTTCATATTTGGTTCCTACTAGCCAAAATACATATGATCTGGCCCTCAAATATTATTTTTATTTTCAAAAATTTGGCACAACCTCAGCCAGCGACCGTTTTACGAATCTCACAACCATCTCATGCCACTCACGACCGTCACGCGTAACTCACAGTACCTCATTCACAATGGTGTCATAAATATTATTTATCTCGTTAGGACCACTGTCCTTTATATTATGAACAAAACTGGTTATCGGTAACAAAATTTAGACACAAAAAGGTAATTTGAGTCAATACAGTTAACTGAATTTCGAAAGTATTAGGCTCAAATAAGAAAGAAACAGATACTTCCAGTTATATCACTTTTTATTTTATTCATGGGTATTATTACGACCAGAATTTTCTCTAATATCTTGTAAGACATATTTTTCACTTCAAAGAATCAACTTTTTCATAATCCATTTAACATATTTATATTAATACACAGCACAAATATAAATGTGACGGTCGTGTGTTTTGTTATACGTTTCACTAAGGAAAAACAGCTGTAACATTTTAGTCACGCGAAAAAAGCTGGTGCCACAAGGCATACCTGAAAAGTGGACACTTTAACCATTTCAAAAATCTATGCCATCCATAGATTCCTGACATTTTATTTTTTAACATTGTCAATGTGAAATTGACCATGCTTTGAAGAACTGCCCAAATGTCCTCCTACAGGTTATCTGTTTTTCCCTGTTACAGTTTTTTTATCTTCATGAGTTTTCTTATTATGAGTCTTTTTTAATATTTTGTGTATATTGTCTAAAAGTCATCACTATAATGTATATACTCTTTTATTGTTGTAACGTGAATTTGATCACTTTTATTTATGTTTGACATGCTATTTTTTACTTTTTCGGAATATCTATTTTTTTGTTTTTCGTGTTTATTTTATCTTTAATTATAAAAAAATATTTTTTTAATACAAAACATTTAGAAGAATACTTGATAAAAAATATGTCTTTAGATTTAAGAGATTTAACACAATGCTTGCTTTAATAATGATTTTTCCAAAAATGATTAAAAATTGACAAAAAAATCGAGAAAAATTGTACAAAAAAAGGGTCAAATGAAATGCTACACTTCTCATTTTTAGGTAGGCTTGTAAATATTAACATTATACTGAAACTTTGGCAGTATTTTTTCAATTTTTAAGGGTGTTGTACCACAAACTAGATCTCAGATTATGCGTCTACGTATCCTGAAGAATATTTACAACAAATAATATTTAGACCCAAATCTAATCCGACTGCCCCAAGATACACGATTCGATGGATTTGAAACAAACTGTCCAAATAGATAGTGTAATTCTACTGTAGTTGCACGTCATTCCAATTCAGAAAATACGTTGTAGAAACGTTGCAAAGTAATTTAAGTGAGGAAGGAATGGTTTTATATTCGCTTCTTTGATGACAATATTTTCGTTAGATATTTGAAAGCAGCCATAAAATAACAAAGAATACGAAAAGCGAAAACGTTCCAATGGAACTAAGAGCTATTTCACACTATAAATAACATCCAATGACATAAAGTTTTATTGTACTCAATAAAAATGATACTTTTAAATACAATCCTATCAAGTTGCTTGTATGCGTTAGAAATGTAGCCCGTATACATTGTACATCATACTTGTAATCCTAATCCCCCCCCCCCAAAAAAAACCTTGAACATGTTAAATTTCGACGTTGAGTGAAAGGGTAATCAAAAAGAAGTGAGAGAAATGTTCTGTCGAGAGAACCACATAATTATCGAATTTTGGTAATATCTATTGCATATAACACTGGCATGACGCTTCAAGGCTTATTTATTGACCATTTTAGATACAGAATTTATACAGTGTGTCCCCAGATTGAGTTTGCGATATGTGTAATATAATTTTCTGCAGTAGGTCTGCTTGACATAAAATGAATTTTTACCAAATTTCAGTTAAAATGGCGGAATTAATCTAAGAAGAAAATAAAAGAAAATAAATCATTCTAGGTGAACTGGTCTTACTCTCACTCTTACTCTTACTAACTCTCGGGGGGCATGAAGAAGGTCCCGGTTTTTGTTTTTCTTTCATATCTCGAAAACGGTTAGCCCTAATCAAAAAGGCTATATGCAAAATTAAAGCTGACCAAATTTTCTACAATAATGTTTCTTTTAATTTTCTTCGTATCTGTTATGGTTCAGTAATGAATTGTATATATTTTGACTATTCTAACTTTATTATAAATTTGTTATAAATTGAATAAAAATTTTAATAACCATCGTAGAAAAAAATTTCTTGTACAGATATCCGTTTCACAGCAGACTGAACTCAAATATCGAATAAAAAATGTTTTTGCGTCTGTAAGTGTGTGTGTGCGTGTATACCGTTTCTTGTAAACACGATAACTTCTGTTAGACTTAAAATATTTAATTGCAATTTGGAACATATTGAAAATAGCATATTACAATAATCTCTATTGAAATTGGGCCATATCTGTAATACATGATGACTATAAATCGGGACCTTCTTCGTGCCCGAGTAGTAACCTCTTGGAATGTTTAATCTATTAGTACATGGAGGTGTTCCATCGAACCTACTGATAATATTATAATGTCATCAGCAAACATTGTTAAGTGGCCAGTGGTTAAACAGTTGGGAAGGTTGCTTATATGTATACAACGAAAAATAATAGCGGCCCCAAAACATATCTTTGAGGGACTCCGTACATTACATTAGGCAATCCAACAACCTGTCAAATTATTTTGGCAATATGGCGTCGTGGGCAAATACGGGGTTTATTTTAATTAACTCGCGGAGACATAGCCAAGGCAACCGAAAAACAAACTCTTTAACAAACGTTTAACGAATGAAAACAAACGTTTGCCGGATGTTTGCCCACGACGCCATGTTAAAAATCACGTGGTTTGGATTGCTTAATTCTGGTACTAAACCACATTAAATTAAAAATGAACTGAACAATAACCGAGTTATAGAAATGAGTGCTAGTGCTACAGATTGCTAAATAAAAAGAAAATGAATGGCAACAGCACTATGACATTTAATGGCGACGCACAGTGGTTCTAAATTGATTTTCTCTCTAGCCATTTTTGAACCAAAAAACTCAATTTTGAGCTACTGTGCGACTCTCCGAGTTGGCGCGCTCAGGTAGTAAGAAGAACATTGTTGAGTGCCTGCCCCAATAATTAAAAAACTCGAAATATTTTTTATGTAGTGCCCCAAAGACCCGTCGGTCGCCTTGATTTTGTAAAATATTCAAACTATTTTTAATTTTAATAATTTTTTAGTTGAAAAGTTTACATACAAACATTCCATTTTTCAATGTTTAGATACTTGACAAACTTGATGTTTCTCGTTTGTTTCAAAATAATTTGAACAGAATTCTGTAATTTAATATATATTTGCTTACAGTCTAATTAACAAATGAACAGCCTACGAATGCACTGAGGCGTAAGCTGACGACGTAATCATTTGTAAAAAATTACGTTGGAGAAGGGAAAGGAAGTTTTCAAAGGTTGGAAATAAATCAAACGGACTAGTGATTGGCTGAAATACGTGAAGTTGCGTGGGGCGGAAACATTTACAAATAAAGCGGGGCCCGTGGAAGGCCCAATGAACTAACACCGTAAAGGCAAATTAGGTCACATCACATCTGCATTAGACACTCTGCTGATGGAATGCTACCATGTTGGCAACAAATAAAACATCCAGTTGGCCCTTTACTTATCCTGGCAATTTGAAGAAAGCTTTCGACGGAGAATTCCAATTACTCACATTTTCGTAAAGCCGTATGAGATTTTATTAGGTCTTCGAATATGCGAATATAAGTATTTGTAGGAAAAAACCACTTACAGGAATTCCTTTGCAGATACTCCTCACAAAATGTCTTTAGAATTCTCACTGGATATTAGGCAAGTTCCAAAATTTTCGTTTTTTCAGTTTTCAGTTTTTTCAGTTATGTAAGAATTATTGTACGTCACACTTTAGAATCTCATAAAAAGTCATTCTGCATAACAAATTTTGCTTATTTCGAAAATTCCTTAACCATTTTCAGTATTACGATTTACTATACAGTGTGTTCGGAAATAAAAATGTTTTTATCAGGAGTTAAGTACGTTTCTTTTAACGAATATAAATAAATTTTAAGAAAGTTTCAAATAATGCCAAGTGCAGTCTGAATACAAAGTTTCAACAACGTCAATAACTAATGCACTTGAAGATTTTTATTGTTTGGAATACATACACAATTAAATACATTTTTAATTATTGACTATGTGGATGAAACTTTGTATTTGGACTGCATTTGTAATTATTTACAACTTTCTTAAAATAACAATGCTTTTTTGACCCATTCGTGGGGTGCTGAAAACGAAACCGGCACCTGTTTTGGCGAAAAATCTCAGGAACACATTAAAAAACAACCCTTATTTGGTTGCTATAAAGTGAAGATTCTCATTTTCCCAACCAAAAGTCATTTAAGTAATTAAAGAATTTTTTAATATGAAAAACAAGTAATATTTTCTGGATAGTGATATGCACACCGTACACCCCAACCCCAAAAGTGTGAGAAATATTCAGGGATAAGAAATATCATGTGAATTGACTAAATCACCTCATTATGATAAAAAAAACATCAAACTGGGCGATGAGGGATTTCTTTTGCAATTAAAATCAATAAGAACTCTAAAAAGATAAAATCCACCACCTTAATTGGTGGATATGGGTGTGTAAGAGAAGGAAAAAAAGGGCTTTTTTGGCCCATCCATGGTAAAGTCTTTTTTTTACTAATTTTGGGGTGCTGAATACGAATATGCCATCCGAATTGGCTAAAAACATCGGGAAGACAGCAAAAAAGAACTATTATTGGGGGTGGCATTGAAATTGATATTAAAACTTTCAACAAAAAGTTATTCTTTAGTGCAGGAAATTCTATCAAAATACTCAGTTTCCTTAGGTAAGTAGAAACAAAGGCAAACATTCTAAATTCCCCTCGTTTCCCTCACCTTTCACCATCCATAAGAATGGTGTAAGTTACAATATCTAGTATACAGTTATTTTTTATTTTAAAAAAGACCAAAACTCCTCATTAAATGACTATTATCAGGTTATGGTGCGGGAGCTAAGTGGCTTTTTCGGACACTCATCGTTACAAGCTTTTTCTATGCGCTGATTAATTCTATCGAACTTAAATAACGATAAAATAGACATGTGTCAGCCCGTCGAGTTGGTTATGGTTCAAGATATAAAAATCAGTGAAATTATATCATTGTTACAAAGCCAATTTTTTTGGTGTGTACACATTTTATGTTTAGAATGAATAAAATAAGATCGCCAGAAAGTGTGGGCCATCAGGGGCGCAACCAGAAAGGTCAGAGAGGTAAAAAAACGGAGTTATATAACATCATCGTTACAAACTTTTTTAAGGTTGAGCATGTTTATTTAAATGTTTTGAACACAGAAAAAAATTCCCAGAAAGAAACTCCAGTCAGTAAGGCTAGCCAGAAAGAAAATGTTTAGGATTTTTGAAGAAAATCTTTTTTCGCATATTTCATCGTTACAAGTTCTACCTCCTTTTTAAAACGTAAATATAAGCTCCTTCAACAATAGAATAGCCTACTCGTAAAGTTCTTAGTGTCAACGAAAGTACCATAAGCTTTTAAATATACAGGAATAACACTTTCGGCTAACTTGACTCCGTACCGTGCCTCAGATGTATTGTATCATTATTACCTTTCTGGCTGCGCCTCCTGACGGCCCACACTTTCTGGCGATCTTATTTGATTCATTCTAAACATAAAATGTGTACACACAAAATAAGGAGCCTTGTAACGATGACATGATTTCACTGATTTTTAAACAGTGTTCGTGACGCTCCTGACAGGAGGTGCTCCGCCAGAAGTCGATTTTATGAATCGTTATCATCCATTAAACCATAAAAATATCTCAAAGTTCATAAAACGATGAGCTGCCGAAAAAGCCACCTAACTCCCGCTCTATTATAATGTGATTACTTCTGAATACTCTTACACCCATCCCCACCAATTAATGTGGTGGATTTTATCTTTTTAGAGTTTTTATTAGTTTTAATTGCAAAAGAAATCCCTAATCACTCAATTTGATTTTTTTTTTATCATAATAAGGTTAGTCAATTCAGATGAATATTTCTCACCCCCTGAATATTTTTCACACTTTTGTGGTTGGGGTGTACGGTGTGCATATGCATATCACTGTCAAGAAAATATTACTTGTGTTTTATATTAAAAAATTCTTTAATTATTTAAATGACTTGATTGGGAAAATGAGAATCTTCACTTTATGGCACCCAAATAAGGGTTGTTTTTTAATGTGTTCCAGAGATTTTTCGCCAAAACGGGTGACGGATTCGTTTTCAGCACCCCAAAATTAGTAAAAAAAAAAGATGACTTCCACACTTCCACGGATGGACCAAAAAGCCCTTTTTTAACGTAGGTAGTTCTTTAATTACATTCTTTAGAAGAAAGGTACTTAACTTTTGATAAAACATTTTCATTTCCGAACACACTGTATAGTAAATCGTAATACTGAAAATGGTTTAGGAATTTTCGAAATAAGCAAAATTTGTTATGCAGAATGACTTTTTATCAAAAAAAACAAAAATAAAAAAGTTTACGAGTATGGTTAAGTCCATCCATAAACATACTGTATATAAATGGGCTGACAGTGACAGGAAAAATTTATTTTTAGATTCTTAGTAAGTTGTTACTTTATTTGTTTTAAGGATCCAACCAACCAACCAACCGACCTTCTCGGTACACTTTGAAGATTGCCATGTGAACTCATAAAACTGCTGGAGCCAACATTGTCGTTACGCTTTAAAGACGCTGGAATTCCATCAGACCAGCTCACTTTTACGAGTTATCATGGCAATTTTCAAAGTGTACCGAGAAAGTTGGTTGGTTGGTTGGTTGGTTGGTTGGTTGGTTGGTTGGTTGGTTGGTTGGTTGGTTGGTTGGTTGGTTGGTTGGGTCGTCTGTAGACCCCGTTAGGGGATAATTATCTTATCGTGATTGCGCTCTATCTGGATTGAATTTTATTGTACAAAATTAGTTACAGTATGCATTAGCAAATGTTTCATTTTTTATTAAAGCATCATAAAACCGGAAAGTTGCGCCGAAGAAACTTATTTTCGAATACAATATAATCTGAAATCAAATTTCTAACGTAGGGCGTTTGATCCTGAAAGATTCCAAATTTTCATCTGCGGCGTATTTTACTCCCTCTACCTTCCACTCATAAACAAAGGGGCGTCAGTTCTTAATAGGGTCCTGCCTATAATATCATTTGTCCAAATATATAGGCACATGCACAGATTTACATTAAATCCCCATTCGCCATCGCCATCTATTCAGAATTTATCAATTTGGCCTCGTTCTAGTAACAATAATTTTTCTGCCTTGAAGAATGAAAATGATGCTTTGCGTAAGGGTCCCGAAAACATGTAAATTAAGTACCCACCAAGTTACTGGGCCAAGTCTAAATAAACCGAATATACGAAATAGGGCGCTGTAAATAGTAATAGACGCAATTAACCGCAGCGGAGAATTGTCTTTATTTCATCGCGTTCTGTAACAATGATTTATGCAAAAACATAAGATACGTTTAGAATAATACAGTAGCGGAAAACTTTAAGTGCGGCAAGCGGAAACAAACAATACTTCTCTTCGCCTCAATTATGAGTTTGCGCTTAAATTTTAATGTAAAATATCTCCGGGTGAAATAAACAATTCTCTTTGAGATTCTCATAACTGGTGAAGTGTAAAGTTAGAGAGGGAGCCACATCTCCAAATTAAATTTTAATATCTATCACCCTCTTTCGAACACGAAGACAAATAAATGCCAGCTTAAAACTTTGCCGAACTAAAGTTGACAGTTTGTGGAAACAAAGGATAATTTTAAATTAGCATACAACAGGTACAATGAGGGCTGTGGCTGGTTAGAAGAGGTATAATCTAAGATTGAGTTCGGGGCCAGTGTTTATTGTACCTCAGAAAATTTCTAAACAAATATTTTGTGAAGAAATTCGTGTTAGTCTGATTTGCTCTCTCTATATACTTTCTAGTATGGCCTGTTTGGGGTTGTTAGAAAAATACAAAAATTAATTGATTCTTATTAAGATCAAGTTGGAGTGCAATCACAATGACTCCTCCATAATACAAATAAAGTTGCAACTACAGGTTCTCAGACACTTATAACCATTTTTGTCCTCAAAGCAAATACGAAAATTAAGAGTATTTTGACATTTGATCGACACCGTAAATAACGTTCTTAGAGAAAAATGTTATAACATATCTGTCTGTCATGTTTCTTGTAAGCAGATAACAGGCCCACAAAAAAAAAGTTGTCTGTATTGGGGTACTGACCATACCTATGCCTTGTATTTTGAGTTGCTGAACACGAATCTGACCTTAGTTTTTGCCCAGCATGTCAATTTTTTTTTAACACTAAAAAGTCTGTTGGATAGCAATATTGTTTACCCAGCTCACTCAAAACAGACTCCAAAAGTGATTCAACTTTAAAACTTTAACCTAATAACATTGTGGTACTTCAGTATTGACCACATAACTCAAAGGAAACCATAAAACCCCATAAACCCTTGGAATCCGATGAGAATAGTGGTACTCCAGGCAGTAGAGAATATTACTTGGAAAAAATAGGAGGATTTAGTTTTATAAGCTTACCTTATGTTTTTTGGGTCGCTGGTTCCGAATTTTTGCACTTCCCACCAAAATTTCCTACCGGAAATACCGCAATTTTTAAAAAAATGGCGCCAAAAACGAATATTTTCACAACTATTTTATTTTTGTTAACTTAAAAAGAAATAACTCTTGATCACTATAAATTGATTAGAGGAAGCCAGAAAAAGCTAAAAATACTTTACAAAAATTAGTTTAGTTTATCGTTGCGCGTCGTTTTACATTGTTTTCGAGTGAACAAAATTACCTGTTTTGCCATTTTGATTGCTTTTCACCTCGAATTATTTTCTACAAATCTAAGTACATTTTATTTAGGTCGAAAAACACCGAAAATGCGGAGACCCTACTTTCCAAACATTTCTTATTTTATTCCCAAAAGCTCTAATATAACTGATTATATGTTTAAGGAACTTATAAAACGCTCCCCATAAATTAAGAAAACCCCAAATCCAAAGCAAGACCTGCCCGGAGGAATAATAATAGCAAAGGAAAATATAATTATATATTTGGTCAACCCATATTCCCAAATACGTGTTAAAGAAACATTTTTTCACGAGGCGGAACGGGGAGAGAAAGGAACGCATTTTACCCATAGACTCCTTATTCGACTTTCTTAATACAGATAATAAACGCAACCCGAAAGAAATAAGCTGAAACGTGCAAAGGACTACGACGAATTTTATTTCTTATTTCGTTTGTGAGACCAACGAGCCAGTAACTTAAAACTGCGGGAGTGTGCAATCGTTTTGTTTTATTCGGTTTGTAAAATTTAGAGCCAGTGTTAGCCCAGTTAGGTAATATAAATGTGGTGAAAATGGTGATCAAGTGGTTATCAATGAAAACTTGACAAAGTGTGTGGCTTAAACTAGAATCTCGAAAAATAATGGTTTTATCGCAAAATGTATTAAAGCTTTTAAATTCTCTACAATTTGCTTTTTTTACTTATGACGGTTTGAAATTTTGGTATTTTCACAAACGTTCATACGTTCATATGTGGTTCTCCGATGAAAATTAAGGCTATGACCCTCCGATTAAAGAACTTATATCTAGATACATAACAGGCTATCTTTTCACTATATACCTTGTTTGCTCCTAACATAGTCACATTATATGTCCATTAAAATGGATAGATGAACATCACATCCCATAGGCAACAGTGGCGTTGTGTGTGTAGAAAATGTGTAGAATGGTAAATATTTTCATTAAAATGAATTATTGCAATTCCTGCATTACCGGCTCTTTATATAACGTGATGTAGGCATACGATATTACAGTAAGATAAAACAGTAAGATAAATATGTATTGAAAGGGTATTAAAATTTAATTGCTATTTACTTTATAACTGTAAACTGAACTTCATCATGTTACGACTATGGAACGATCGATTTTCTTCTTTTCTAAACTGCTTTCTGCAAACGGCACAGCACTTCACTATTTATTTGCACAAAATATATTGTCATTAAACTGTGTAAATATGAATAGAGAATATTATTTAGGTATTAAGCAAATCACAACTTAAAATAAAATTACTTTTTCACCAGTTTTTGGTCGGAGAACACGAAAAACATTTATTGACATTAATGGCCGAACTGTCAACTGAGATTATGATAATCGAACTGAAGCCGATCGTGCACGAGCGGCCGCGAATACGCCGATGGGCCAATCAGCAACTTATGGGAAGACGTGCCTTAGATTGTGAGTCTTTCAGCGACAAATAAATCAATGCCATTATGTATCTATATAGATATAAGTTCTTTAATCGGAGCTATGACCCGAAATTCCCTAAAAAGTACAAATGTGGTAAGTCTACGATTCTCTGTTTACTTTGTGCAAGCAGTTTTTTGTTATAAATAAAAAAATCTATAATTGTGTTTATACAAAATTTTGCTCTCTGTTTGGCATCCTTTATTTATTAATTAACGTTTCTATTATAGTCCAATAATTATAAAAATTTCCATCACAAAAAATGTTATCTGAGATTTTCCTTCAGTAATGTTAGTAGAGAGGCTATACATCACAAAACCACAAAAATCCATTCTCCCCCAAAAAACCACCCCTTCCGTGAAGAAAGCCTTATTTTACTGATAACTCGTTAACCGTTGAAGATATAAAAAAAATGCTCATTATAAAAAAGAAAGCTTGACTAGTTTCCTAAAAAAAAAAGTCCTATTGTAATTTTGTTGTATATGCTATGGTTTTCGGGAAAATCGATATTGAAAAAATTCCAATATTTGTTTTTTTAATGCGCACAAATTTTCGTTTATTTGAAATTTTTTGCGCGTGGCCTATAGAAAAAATTGAATTGCTTGAAAACCGTACAAGCTAGGTAGAAAAATCAAAATGGTTTTAAAGGGGATATAAAATACTCTCTTGTGTTGCCATTTTTGGTGGCTACTGATGTTTATCTAATATATAAAAATCTCGTGTCACAGTGTTTGTTATCGAACTCCTCCGAAATGGCTTGACCGATTTTTATGAAATGTTTGGTGTCTATTTGGTAGGTCTGAGAATAGGTCGTAGGCTATTTTTATACCCCTAGGTGATAAGGGTGGCCCTATCCAGAAATATTCTTTTTATTTTTTGGACAAAAATTTATAATTTATATGGCAAAACAACGTTTGCTGAGTCAGCTAGTTAGTATATAAAAATAACAATATAATTTAATTTTTTGCGTCTCTAACTATTCACAGGCCCATAAAAAATAACTGACTTTAATATAAATTATAAATGCATTATCTTTTAGTTCAAGGTAGTACTTCAATGCAGAAAAAGTTAGGAATAGAAATATTCTCATTTACAAATTTACCAGCATGTTGAAGTAAGCCAAATTTTGGTCAATTTTTTATTGCTTCCTAAAAATAAAAAAAGACCCAAACATCTTGAAAATTTAGCTCAAAATTTTTTTTTTCAGTTTATATATCATATAACTATTGTTTCTAATCATTTAATAGTTAAAAAATTCCATAAAAAAATATCAAAAAATTGAATATGTTTTTTTGGATTTTTTAAAAAATTAATCAAGTGTCCTTGTTTTTTAATATTTTTGAATGTACCCGGTCTAAAAATAAAGGTAAGACGTAATTGATCATACCGTTTAAAGTTATACTATATTTCTCAGGAAAAAAATGCTATTGTAAACTATATTTTTTTAAAATTTGTAAATAAACTCATATTAAAACTCACTAAAGTGTTTCATTTTGTTACTTTTGACATAATCTCAAAATTAGTAAAAATATAGTGACTTTTATAATTTTTTATGATATAAAGTTATTAAATCTTTCATTTGCTTCCTTTTCCATAACGTGTCAACAATTGGCAAAGATCTACTTTAAAAAATTTGAAAAATAAAAAAATTTTTACTCACACAATCTCCAAATTACAAAACATATAGGGACTTTTATTATTTTTTATGGTTTTAAAATAAACTTATTAAATGAATGTATTTCATATCTGATTCTATTTTTTATAATATATTAACAATTGACAAATATATGTTCAAAAAAATCGGAAAAAATCAATTTTTACTAACACGACCTTAAAGATTACTTTTATAGTTTTCTATGTGAAAAATTGAAGGTTATAAAAATATCTTTCATTTGCTTACTTATTTTCTTAGATATGTCGACAATTGGCGGAGATATTAACGATTATATAACGCATTTTCTAAAAATTCAATTTTTCTTTTCTCTCTGTTTTCTCGAAAACTATGGCATATACAAAAAAAAATACAGAAGGACTTTTTTTTAGGAAATTAGCCAAGCTTTCTTTTTATAATGAGCAATTTTTTTATATCTTCAACGGTTAACGAGTTATCAGTAAAATAAGGCTTTTTTCACCGAATGGGTGATTTTTTGAGGGGGTTGCGGATTTTTATGGTTTTGTGATGTATAACCCCTCCACCAACAGTTACTGAAGGAAAATCTCAGATAACATTTTTTGCGAGTTTCTGGTGTATTTTGTACTTTACCGTCTGGACTATTAATAATAATTTATTTCGTCCATGGAGATCATACAATGATATTGGATAAGTCATAAAATTTATATAACAAACATAATACACAATTGATTAACAAACATTTAGATATATACATAATAGATAATCAGTAATTCACACAAATATAAATAAAAGGTAAACAAAATTCTCACAAGTGGCAAATTAATTACTAAAATTATAAAATTAAGATATGTCATAAAAACATTTGGTAACTAAATATTCCTTCACTTTAACTTTAAAGAAATTTGAGTTTTTTCTTCCTTAATGTCAAGAAGCAGATAATTCTTAAACTTTATACCCATATACAGTGTGTGCAGTGGCGGGCTAGGCATAGGGAGTAAGAATTACAGCATCGCGTGTGCCAGCTGGCTGAAATGAAATAACTGAGAGCTGGGATGCTTCGCCGATGGGCGACTTTGCTCTGCTGTGTTGTCATATCTCTCGCGCTACGTGAATGTACATGCCTAATGGACAATTACACGCAATGTATGAGGGAGATTTTTCATCTAAGCTAGTGTTGTGATGTGGTATTCTAAGAAGATTCCCATGTCTAGTGTCATAATTATGTGTGTCAGAATTACTTTCAAAAGAACTAATATTTTTGGCGGTATGTAGTATACATTTGTATATATAAATACAAGGAAATGTCAATATTTTATGTTTTATAAAATACGGTTTGCAAGAGTTAGTTGGCGCAATTTCAAATAGTAGACGAGTAACCTTTTTTTGACAAAATAAAATTCTATTAACATTGAAACCACCTGCGTTATTCCAGAAAATACCATTATATGCCAAGTGGGAATAAATTAGAGGGTAATATATATTAAGAAGCTGTTTAATTTCAAATATTGTTTTCAACTCCAGTAAGGAAGGCATAATAGCCACAGTTAATTTTTTTGCGTACATAATCATAATTACTCTTCCAACTCATATCACAATCTATATAGGTACCTAAAAATTTAGTAAAACATGACAACTGAATTGTTATTTACGACAACATGAAAGGAAGTATTATTTTTTTGAGAATAAAATTGCATGGCAACAGTTTTCTCGGCGTTTACTATTAAGGCGTTTTTATAACACCAGTTGGTAAACTCAGCAGAAGTGTTTAGACGAACTTGAACTGAACTATTGCATGATCACCCTGTATATCTTTTTACAACTAAAAGTATACGAGATTTTTTCCAGGCAATGGTGCTAACTACATTCCAAATGCTGTTTTCCTCTGTGGTTTCTTATTTTTTTTTAAGTGACCACCCTATACATTTTTTATATTTTTCTTCCTTAACAGTTGTGCTATCTACATGCGAAATATTATTGCCCTCCATCATATTTTTTTAAAGATGACCAATTAATTACTTCCCAAATTTCCATTTTTTCCATTATTCAGGAAATTCACCGCCAACTCGACTGTACTATGTGATAAACGTTTTAAGTGCAATCCAACTAAAACGACGTAAAGAAAAATCACCCGGCGGCTTATCGCAACCATAAAATAAAATATCGCCAACTTTACAGCCGCACCGGCAATACATTTTGAAGTAACCATCGTCAGCCTCACACACCTGTCCATCCATATATTGAATTGTGTTTGCACATGATGTGATGTTATAGATTAGATTTGTACAGCGCGCATGTCATTTCACTGTGGCCGTTCTTCAGCGGTAGAGCTTTCAACTTTCAGGCAGCGTTTCAGCAGTAAGCTTTAAGCTTCGCCGTTTACAGTGCGCTTTTGCTATACGCTTTCGTTGTGTCACGAACCACAGCTTTCGTTGTATCGTACTTCGGCTCGGGATTGTTCAGCTAGTGTTGTGGTTTAGTTAGTTTGTGTTGGTGGTTTTGATTTATTTGATAAGTTCGAATAAATATGGTCTGTGATGTTTTTCGGAGAGGTTGGAAGAGGCGGGGATGGTATTGTTTTAGCAGATTTTTGGTTAATGTTTCATACTTTTTTTAATCGTGTGTGATTTTTTATGTTAATTTTGAAAATGCGTAGAATTGGATCTTTGATTTAACACCATTTCTTTGCATCTTGGTACTATACTAACCAAAAATGTATGTTAACTGAGAGAAGTTACCATAATGATACAAATTTACTTTAAAACTACTTAATTAGAAAATACTGACACCACTTTATTTTTTTATTTGTTTAAGAATACAATTGTTCAGAAAGATAAACATCAAATTAAATGGCAGGAAATATACTAGAAAATACATATAAAATACACAATGCAAACTAAATAAATGTACAAATTTATATAAACGTATTGCTAAAGCATATTAGAAGTAAGCGAATAGGTAATTACGCTATGAAGAGAGATGAAAATGAAGAAAATATTAAGTAAACAATGTTTTATACAGAGTGTCTCAGAAGTGGGCGATAAAACGAAGTGGGATGATAGAGGAAGTCATTTGCGATCAAAATAACTATATGTAGTTATCCAATTCAAAGGTCTGCGAGGTTTTGTTGTTAGGCAGCTGAGGGTTATTTCCGAAATAATTTTTCGCGCTGAATTCAAATCTAGCATCAGAATTGGTCCATCACGTCAGAATTTTGAAATATTTGCGGTTAAGTACTTAAAAGATGGCTTTTTTGGCAACTTTTGAGGTTTTATATAGAACTCAAAAAAATTTTCAGCTTGTTTTTAGTAAATACATAATTTAGTATCATCCTTCCTCTTTTAAATAAGCTTTCGAATGGTCACCTACGATGTTTCCTTGCAAAGTTGTAACCATTTTAAGGTGACATGAATTTGAAACCATGATCCCCTACAACTCAACAGTCTTAACCAAACGACTCTAAAAGATTCAAGATAAAACACGACAAAAAATCTTGATTCGTTGTCGTTTGGTTAAGATTGTTGAGTTGTAGGAAAACATGGTTTCAAATTCATGTCACTTTAAAATGGCTATTACATTGCGAGGAAACATCGTATATGACCAATCGAAAGCTTATTTTAGAGAGGAAGGATGGTACTAAGTGATGTATTTATTAAAAATAAGCAGAACATTTTTTGAGTTCTATACTAAACCTCAAAAGTTGCCAAAAAAAGCCATCTTTTAAGTACTTAACCCCAACTATTTCAAAATCCTGACGTGATGGACCAATTCTGAGGCCAGGTTCGGATTCAGCGCGAAAAATTTCTTCGGAAATGGCCCTCAGGTGCCCAAGAACATTCATAACCTCCTTATTCGCAGACCTGTGTTATTGATGGTCCAAAAGTTATTTTAGTTTTTTCTCTGAAATCGTCTAGTACGCCCACTAAAAATTAACTAAAAAAATATATGTTGTTTGGTTGTTTATTTTTTGTTTTTGGTGGGTTTTCAATAAAAATATTTTCATGGACTCTGTTACCTTCTATGATATGAAAAAAATTATATTTTCTGAAATCGATCAAGATATCTACTTCTTTGGCGCAATTTCAGATCCCAAAATACGCTATTCTAGTATTTTAATCCGTTACCAAGGAACTATCAGAAAACAGTCCGGGAAAGTTACTTTCTCGGTCTTGGCCGGTAAAGTTAACTTCCCAGACTGTTTTTTATATATATTTTAAATGTATATATTTTTTTATTTCTATATATTTATAATAATATTGACTTGCAATTTCGGAAAAAATAGTTTGTGTACCCCCCCTACCGTGAGGAACTAGTTCTTTCTCTGATATTATGCATCTTGGACCACTAACACTATCTACCAAATATGGTAAAGAAATTTAAGTAATTTTAAAATAATATGTGAAAATAATTTTTTAATTTTTAACTTCACACTGTATCTCAGTAAGGAGGCACATTTTATAGAAGTGTTTTTGGTTAAATTTTCATACTTTGGACTAAGGATTCTTCAGTTAGCATATGACCAATTATTAATGAAACACCCTGTATATAGGTGAAAGTTTTATTAAATTTGTTCTTGGAGTCGCTAAATAAAATAGGTCGTACTAGCGAGATCGCAAAGACGGAACGTTAAAATGAATTGAACTGATAATATCCGGGCAGTATGTCTGATTTGTTAGAAGTTTATATAAAATAATACAAAAAAATAGATTAGCATTGATACCAAGTCATTTAAGTCAAATCTAATTAACAAATGAGATTGTGGGGTACCACTAAGTGGGTAAATACCATCAGCTTTAAAGAAAAGACGTTTAACATGCCTTTCCTGAATTCATTCCAAATTAAAAATATGAATGCCCTATTGTGGATTCGAAACATTACTAGCATATTCTAATCTTGGGCTCACGAAAGCATCGAACGAAAGAGAAAGTTGAATTTCTCATAATAAAGCTTAGATTTTTGTAGACATTAGACAATAAATTAATTTTTGAATGGTCATATTGTAAATGATGACAATCTTCATGAGAGTTAAGAGGTTCAAACAATTTAAGATCATCAGCATACAGAAGAACATTAATTTGAATATTCCTGAAAATGGTGATAAATAAAATAAATAACGGTGGCCCCAGAAGGGAACCATGTGGAACTCCTGATGTTGCTAACGCGTTAATAGACGAACAGCCGTGATAAAACATATTTAATTCCTTTTACCGAGGTAGGATTAAAAAGAAACTTAGAAAATCTAAAGTAAATACGAATTTTGACAATTTTTGCATTAGAAGCGCATGATTGAATCTGTCAAATATTTGTGACAAGTATGTATAAATTACATCTATCATCCACTGTGTTCGCAATAAATTAGTAGATCTGTCCGCAACAGATTCGCATTGACAATAAAAATTTGAGATTTAACACAAAAAGACAATTTCAAAGAGTTTGCTACAAAATACTAAACTATGTGAATGCGCAGAGATTTGCAAAAAATAAAACTTTAGTTAGAATATAGTTGAAAGCAATGGATATCCCGAAAGTTTGGTTGATAAAGTAATCAGGAAAGGTAGATATAGGGATTGTAATTTGTTGTAAGTATGTTGGACAAACAGAACTTCTAATTATAACAAGATTCAAGAAGCATATAGACCATGTCGTAGGGGGAAATACCGAAAAATCTAGTGTTGTCCAATATGCCCTCGATAACAATCATAGAATAGATATTATAACTTAAGGCGAGATAGAAATGTGGCAAATAGACAGCTGGATGCTTTTGAAAGCATAGAAATTGCAAAATGTAAAAATCCTAAATAATTCGCTTTATTGGTCATTGGGTCACGGTTCGTCGAATCGAGACGAAGTTTAGGCAGAGATGACAGGACTGGTTGCATGAAATATAAAATCATTTTAGTTCTAATCAACTCCAGATGACGCCAACTGGTTGGTGAAACTCACGTCGAATATAATGTACAATCAATTAGCTTAATAGGTATATTTCGAAAGGATAATGTTTTAAGAAACTGTTGAAATTGTTACTTACTATAGTAATGTTAATTAAACATAAACATACTACATATATATAGAACATATGCAAAGCCAAGGCTGTCCTGAAGGAAGTTACAGTTTTAGAAAAAGGCAGACAACCATACCCACCGACATTGTCAGTGCTGGGGTTGGGGCTTGAACCCAGTATATGATAGACAATACGATTAGCATATTTGCCACACAATACGACTTAACCGACTGAGCTACGGTGCCGGTTACTTTAATTATATCAATTCTATGAAATGAAAGTAGCTAACACATAATCAAAATACTTAGAAGTAAGTATCAAATATGTTGATATAATTATAAAATACAATCTGTTGTCTACTAACCATCATTATATTGAATAAGAATGGACGAAAACGACATTTTGATATTCACGGTTGTAAAATGAAAATATTAACAATCAACATCCAACATCAACGTTCCTTAATTTAAATGTTTGTTAATACGAATCACAATACGATACCTTCAAACTCCTCATTTTTCGTGATCCCTCAGAATCCTTAGTTATTGTGATATATCCAAATTTACAATTTGAAAATGGCATTCTAATTTTTTGTTTGGGTATCTAATAAATTCCATTTTTTTTTAACACAACGTTTAAATTTGAGAAGATTCCAGCCCTATACAAGCCCCTCGCTGGATATGCTATCGTCTGTATTTCATTTATTCTCAGAGAGTGCTTGGTGCTCATGATTTTAAATTACTTTTTCACAGTGCACAGTAATCGCTAATATTCTGTAAATTAAGAGTGCTTATTTTTACAATTAATTATTTTTTATTTATTTGCTTTCATCATCATTAGAAAATATTATTTGGGTATTAGGCAAATCGCAACTTACACACTTTTTAAAAGCTTTTATTTAACTTGCAATGTTTGTATGTGTGTTTGTTTGTTAGTTTAGGTCAAATCTTGCAAGCTGAATTTCGACTAGTTCTAATTAAACTAGAGCTTTGAAATTTGTCACACGTGTGTAAGTCCGGTGACAATGCAACATAGTATAGCCATTATCGGTCTAAATCCAATATGGCGGACGTCCCAAGTTGGCGGATCGACTTTTTAGTCACAACCACCTTAATATGGATCTCAAATGAAAAGGTTTAACGAGTAAAATACGATAAACAAATTGACGTCATTCTAAATCCAATGTGGCGAACGTCCCAAAATGGCGGATCGGCTTTTTAGTGGGTGGAAAGAGGTGGGAAGAAATGGGAAAGGGTGGGTGGTTGGTAAGAGGTGGGAATGGGGTGGAAAGAGGTGGGGAGAGATGGGAAAAGGCAGGGGAAGAGGTGGGAAAGGGGTGGGAAGGTTAGAGGGGGAGAAGACGGGAGAGGGAAAGGGTGGATGGCGGTGGCAAATGAAAAATAAGTAGACTAAAAATTAAAAAATAAAATTATATAGAAAAAATATTTTTAAGAAAAAGCTTTTATTTGAAAAAAACTACTAAAAAGTAAAAATATTTTTTTTTTAAATCCATGCACCTGGAAACCAAAAGCTTTGGGGGCGGTCAATTGAGCAAATTAACTATGCAATAGCACTATATGACCGCCCCCAAAGCTTTTGGTTTCCAGGTGTATGAATTTTAAAAAAATTATTTTTACTTTTTAGTAGTTTTTTGAAATAAAAGCTTTTTCTTAAAAATATTTTTTTTATATAATTTTATTTATTTAATATGGAATTACCTACTTTCTGTATATTGGCGCCTCAATTTGGCCATGTTAATATAGTAGTCAGGGTAAACACTTGGGGTTAAACACTTTAAAACACTTATTATTGGAGAACCCATCAAAACAACTACTCTTCTAGCTACTACTGACGAAGTATTAAATTATATGATTCCTATCATGTATCATATATGGTCTCTTATGGTGTATTTCAATACTTCGTCAGTACTAGCAAGTCAATGTTAGAAGAGTAGTTGTTTTGATTGGTTGAATAATGAGTGTTTTAAAGTGTTTACCTAACTAGTATATTACCGTGGCCAGATTGAGGCACCAATATACAGAAAGTAGTCAATTTTTTTCCTGGCGGAGTTTAGCTATAGCTGTTCCACCGCTCAACCAGGACACGCACACATAGACAATATCACAACGCCCATTCTCTGAGACATTGCCATCTGCCTCAGCTGAGAGTCGAACTCAGGAGAGGAGAGCGACTAGCCGTGTTGGCTTTCACACAACCGCGGTCTAGTTCACTGCCACCGTCTGGGTAACATGTGAAAAACGCCACTACATATTCATATCCTAACTAGGATTCGAACCCGGGACCTCGTGGTCGCAAGCCTAATGCCGTAAGCACTGCGCCACTGAGTCGGTCATATTAAATAAATAAGTGGGTAAGTTGCGATTTGTTTATACCTAAATAATATTTTCTAAGAGTGCTCAACCCCTTCCGTATCATGACTCAAATATTTGTAGTATTTGCACCATGACATGTGCAGTGAATCAAATCATAATGCAAACGGATACATCATGCTTTATTTTTCACAAAACTATGAATTAAGCGGTAGCATTATGTTCTGTTTGTTTTAAATGGAGTAGAGCAGTGGTTCCCAACAAGATTTTTTCAAGGACCCCCTCATCGGTCGCTATACTTAAAAGCTTAAATTCGTAAAATGAAGATTATGTAGAATCTACCATAAATTCCTTACTAAACTAATTTACTTAAAGGTGGAAACTGTTCATATATATGAAAATGAAATTTGATGTTAACACAAGTTTAATACAAGTACAAAGCAATTGCAATAACAATAACGCATAACTTTACAATTTCAGTGTGATAAATAGAATCTGTTGAATATCTCAGTGACATTTCGCGGACCCCCAAGACATCGTCCGCGGACTCCTAGGGGTCCGCGGACCACCTGTTGGGAATCCCTGGAGTAGAGAATTCCGGTTTTTGTATAAAAAAATAATGTAGGGTTTAGCAACGCCTTTTAGTCTTATTGGTGGCTTTCTGTAGTGGAGCTTTCTTCGCATTTAGTCACTGTTTCCAGATTCATAAATTAGTTTTGTATTCAATTTTGCGTTTTTTAAAAAAAATCATCACCTACCTATGTGTCAACAGAGCCTGGTAGTGACCGTTTTATTCTTGAAAAATGAAAGCACTTTTTTGAGTGCTTGTAACTTAGTATTCGAAGTACTTAGCACCGACGAGAGATCTTTTAGAAGATTCTATGTTTTGGCGAAGGTGCCAGGAATAAACAGTCTGTTAAAAGATTCGAAATTGTTAAACATATTCGGATGTATGGTATGTATTTATTTTTCAAGATCATAATTAACGAACCAAGACTTTTATCGATTTTAAGTTATTAAGGATAGATCAAGGAATTGTGGATACATATATAAAAAAAACATCATTCTGGCTGAATATTTAAAGATTTACAGGTGGAAAATCATCTGGGTCTCCTGAAAAATGGTATTTCGAAGAGTTAATAAAATTAGAAGTACAGTTATAATAAAATGCCTACAATATCCTGAAATGTAAAATAAGGATGAACATGTAATTTATGAATATATCTTTTAGTAATTAGGGGATTTCTAGAATCTGTTTGATGAGAGAATAGTAAGTGGATAATAACTAATACTGTTATAATACATGGAAAGAGGAAATGAAAAGCAAACAATCGAGTCAAAGTAGCATTATCAAACAGCTATACCTCCTCAAATTCATTGGCCCCGAAATAATGAATAGCTGAAAGTAAATTTGTAATCACAGTAGGTCTGCAAAATGGTAACCTAAAAAAGCAGTTACTATAACTATAAAGAAAATGGTTACCACAATTATTCAGGTTTCAATTTCTATAATTAGATCATATACTAATATGATCTATTTCATAATAAGGTGTGCGAAGTAAAAATATTCTGCTAAATTTACTTAAAATTACTTTTGGCATACTGAAATTTTAAAAAATATAAAAATAAACGTTGCATATTTTCAACAAAAACATGTAAGAGATTTTTTATAAAAATTAGGATGAATTCACTGGTATAGCTTGAAGCTTTAATATTAAAACAATTATTGTGTTATACAATGGTCCATTGTAGATTCATTGTAAACGGTCCAATGTACATGTTTTTAATGAAGTCGATTTCGAACTGCATAAACCATATTGTTTCGCATCAAACAGAAATAATAGATGTCAAATTGTCAATATAGTCCCTAGATGTTATCGCCTAAGGCAGTAATGTCATTAATATTCTGTGTTACCAATATGTTTTATAATATATATAATATTCGACAGTAAATATAAACATCGACCATTCTACTTTCACGACATTTACTAAAAGAAAGTATCTGTTAAAAATCCAACATATCTTTAAACGAATATATCTCTGATAATGGCGTAAGGAACCGAAACGTTTAAAGAAAAAATCGTTGGTATAGTCAAAAGTGCACAACCCGCAAATCCACTGGCAAAAATCGAGACACCTTTGTAAGTCGTTTGGATATAAATGGTGACTAGTCCTAATTTTGTAGGGTTTGAATTTATTTTTTTTTAGCAATGCAACGGCGTTGTTTTTGGAATTCCTAAATTTTGCTGTATTTCGCGAGACGATATATTAGGATTTTATCTTACAGTTTCTAAAACAATATTTTCTACAGCTTCTCTACTTGCTTTGTTATATATTTTTGCTCGAGGTTTTACAAATGATCCAAACTCTTTTAATTTTTTTTGTAGCCTTTTGAATATTCTTATGTCTGGCTGTCTCTTTTCTGGACATTTAAAAATATTGTTTAGGCGGCACTTTTGGCACAAAGTTTTGTTGTCTATAACTTATCTATTAAAATAAAGCTCGGAATCTAAATTTGAATCGTTTCCGCATTCTATAAAACACTTAATCATATCATATTTTTCACCATTAATAAATTGAACCATTTTTAAAAATGCTCACTCGCAATTAACTCACAAATTAGTTTTTAACGTTTACAATTATTTCGGTTTTCTTTTGTTTTTACCATGGCCTTCTCAATGAATATTAAAAATGCGATAAAATGCATATATGTTAATGGAACACAATTTAAACATTTATTGTAGTTTAGTTTTTCTTATTTTTGGCAAAATTATTTTATATTATAAGAAGTGTTGTTGTTGTTAATAGTTTTCCATGGCCTTCTCACAAATACATTAAATTTTTCGAAAATTAACCACTTTTTCTAGAGATTATTTCACTCATTAACACTATAGCCAATGAGAGCCCGTTTTTTCACAACATTGCACCAATCAAACGTCATTATTAGTGGTAATTCAAGCTAGATCTGCTTTTGACAGGACCAACTTGCAAAATTTATCGCTCTAATTTTTTAGATCGCTGCAGTGGCAAATATTGCGAAAAATTTTTGACGTTTTGTGTCGTGACATGTTTTCGGCAAATAGGACAAATCGTGCTTTTAAATGTTATCTATAAAGATCTTCTCTAGCTTATTACTAATTGTTAACGTAAATTGTAAATTGTAGTACTGTATTAATAACCTAAAAAGCCAATGCTGTGTGGAACTTATATAAGTTCGGGACAAGTTATAGGTACACAGCTTTCAATGGCTTAATACCTAACATAATTGCAAAATAATTTTCACAACTAAAATTAAATATGAATATCTACGAAGCAGACAAATCAGTTATTTCATGATAAGTACACAAATGTAGGTACTTACTTATGGTAATTCATCAATCATTACAAAGCAGCTAACACTTATTTGGAAAATCAAAACTCTGCAGTATCACTATATACATTATAATTCGTTGTACTTAAAGTCTCTCTAATTAAACAAGTAAACCTTAACTTAACTATCAAACTTCTCAAATTAGAAACAAGGATTAAATACATAATATATATTAATAAACACTTTAATATAATAATTCAATTCACTGTTTAGGCTAGTAACTAAGTTAAGCTAGCGTTACTAGATGGCGGTACCATACCATCTGAGCCGGCAGCCTTAGAACGTAAAAGGGATAGATTGGTAATATGCAATTTGTGTGATTTCACCGGTAATGTGATTGGTCGAAGCGTGCTTTGTTGCGATGACTAGTCTTATAAGTTACAGTACCTATGGTTTAACGTATATTGTTTTTCTTGATTGTCATAATTTAAACCTACCTTGTTTTTTATTAGATGAGTCGCTTTGGAAATGCCTTTTTATGTGACGTAAATGATGAAATTGAAGATACAGGTGAGTAATCTCTAAAAAGCAACAAGGAAACGTCTGAAGGCAATTAATTACTAAACATAATATTGAAGATATACTTAATGAATTATTTATTCGTGAAATATTCTCCACAAATACCACTCTGTCCCTAGTTAATATAACTCGTGCAAATTGGCAGTTTATTATCAAAGATTAAATCCCTCCCGCTAAAGCGGTCGGGATTTAATCAGATAATAAACTGTCAATTTGCATTCTTTATATTACCAGGCAACACGCTTTCGAAAAAATTTTCGATAAAATTTTAAGCACTAGTGATATTACATACGATAAATATGACATTATGATATATTGTTGGATAGTTAATTTAAGTTGTGATCGAATAATGAAATAATTTACCTTTTAAAAAAACACATGTTATGTCTGTATCTCGAAAACTGAGACATGCATAACTTTCTTCTTATCAGCAACGGATTCTACTAAAAAAAGTGCCTTAAAAATGTGTTATTCGATTTTCAATTTGACACTTGGCAATTGAAATATAGAGGTCATCCAAAAATGCCAATTTTCCAAAACGCTCTGTAGCTCGGTAGTTGAAAAAGATAGACGATCGCGGTTTACGCCATTGCCTGTTTCTCGAAAATCGGGCTCAGGGCACCTATATTGGTTTTTGTTTGTCTGTCACAGTTTTAGTTTAGAGAGAATCTCAAATCCTATCTAATTTGGTCCACCCAGTACAACTATTCAAATTCACCTCCTAGAACAAGGTTCTCAGCGGCCTGGGAAACAGAAATTCTGAAAAAGTCGTAGAATATGAACTTTAAAAAAGTCGGGGAAACTCAGAGAATTTGAACATTTTTAACAGTTTAAGTATAAAACTACAAGTTTTAAATTTCAACAATTCATTTTATATTCATACACCTGCGTATTTTCGAATTTCCATCAATCGAATCGTTAATTACACTCAATTTTCTGCGACTGAAAGTGAGCTCTAGCTTTGAACGTTGCGATTGTAATTGATTAATTCATTTGTTTGATAAAAATTCTATACTAGAGCAGAGTCGAACAAAGATATAATTAATTAAGTACAATGACATTTCGTTACATAGTACAGCTTCTCAAATATAGGAGCAAGTGTGAGATGTTATACAACTATTTTGTTTTATTGCAATTTTATAAATGTAATAAAATAGCAATAAAACAAAATTGTTGTAGAAATTACAATTGTAAAACAAATTTGTTTATTGGGCAACTACACCTTTTATTTCATGTTCAAAATTTTTGGAAAAAAAACGTTTTAATTTGATTTTCTGAAAATTCAAAATAGAGCAAGTGTTTTAATGGGTAGTTTTTGAACTATTTTACAATTAAAACCTCGCAACAAACTTCAAGATTTACTGAAAATTCATTCAGAATTAGTGCAACTGCAATTCATTATTATTTCTTTCTAGAGATTTATATATAGAATCGTAATGTTTTAGTTTATACAAACCAGAAAGGGACTAAATGTTTTATGGATTATGTCCCCTTCATATTTTAGCAACCTATTGTTACAAATCTAAAATTCTTCAATTCATTGTTGTATTACAAATATCAGAAACTCAATGATATTGATCGAATATACATTTTCGGGTCGCCATATAATACATAAATTTGCGTCGATTATGGAAATTGATTACTTCCTTTGAGGTTGCTATATAAACAGGAAATTAAGGAAAATGCGAACAAAACCGTCACCTGACACACGATATTTAAATTTAATCCCCCCCGGCTGAATTTAAAACTCAATAATATTCATTAAATTTCCTCCGTATTCATCTAATTCCATTTGCATAAAGAAATTCAGTAAGGCGGGATAATTTAAACAACTTGATTAACTTCTAACAATGGGAGGTAAATAGCGGCCATTATCTTTTACCGTTAGCAGATATTGAGCTGTCTTTATCCTTTATTATATATAAGTATAATGGACGTGTGTTAGAAAAATAAAAGGAAACCATTATCCGCCGCCTGAGACAGAACTAACTGGAAGACTTCATTTAGAAGATAATTGTGTTGTAAATGTATACGGGGTGTTTTTGAAATATTTCCATATATTTTAATCTGTGAGTCCAAAGTGAAAACCAAATATCACTTTTTAAGTTTGAAAACTTGGTATTTTTTTTAAATTCATGTTTACCTCCCCAATCTCGACAACCACTACGTAAGTTGTTCAGGTTGCCAAGTCTGCACAAAATTATCAAATTATAAATAAAACTGCAGATGAACACACACAAAGTTAATATTTTGTTTAGTTAAAATATGTGGTAGCCTCCTAGTAGAAAATATCTAGTCTCAGCATGGCACAAATAGTACCCTATCGAATATCCCAAACTGAAAACGTGAAAATGTTGGAATACATGTAAAAAACATGATACATCCTCCAGACTAATAAAAATTTGTTAAATGCTATTTGTAATACATTTTTGAAATTAGCTAAAAAAATAAATTTACTTTTCAAAACACCTGCTTGAAATTTATACATTTTATGGTAAATAGTGTGTCATTTTTGAAAAAAAATTGTTAGACTGACAATTTTTATTAATTAATAACTGACAGACCTTTTTTCATGAAAGTACACTTCATAACACCCCCTTGGTTTTTGTTTTAATGTTTGAGGAGTTTGAGATCTCACCTACCGATTAAAACTTGTGTGGCTGGAAATTTTTGTTAATTAACATCTGACAGACCTTTTTTTTATAAATTATTATTTTTAATAAAAGTACACTTCACAATACTTTTTTTTTTATGAAGTTTGACGTCTCTATCTAATAAAACTTATCTGGCTGGAAATTTTTGTTAATTAATACCTAAAATATATATTTTCTTGCTAATTAATATAATAAAGCTTGATATCTCTTCTATGCATAAAAGTTGGTCTGCCATCGAAAAAATGTTATTTACTTTGTAAGACTTAATTTTGAATGCGCGGTATCCACGTGTATGTTGAAATATAACGGTCGTCATTGAAATTCTCTTTCTTAGAAAATAACCGTTACCGAAAATATAAACTTAAATTTGTTTTATTTGAAATAATTATAATTACGAATGTTCCTTAATTTTCGTCAATTGTCCTGCTATTAATAGTATATTAAGTATCAAGAACGGCAGAGGACGTTTACCGGTCGACGGCAGGCTTGACGGAAGGGGGAGGTTAAAGGGATGATGAGGGGTCCGGCTTTCAAATGAAAATTTGCAGCATACATTTTTCCCATCTCTCTCCCCTCCCCCCCCCTCCCTCATCGTCAGAAGGTCAATTCCTCCCCCTCTGCTCACCAACAATGTTTTTCATTTCCCCCCTGCTCATCAATTTTCAAAAATATTAAGTACTATACTTCATAAATTCTGTATATATATTTTTATGCATTACACGAATGGGGGAAATATTTTTCTACCCGGACCAGTATCTCCTCTCCACGGCCCTGCTCAACGGCAATGATTGACGTTTATACCGTGCGTGTAATTTCCCATTAGGCATGTACATTCACATAACGCGAGAAATATGACAACACCGGCAGCCGTAAATTCGTCCATCGGTGGAGCATTCCAGCTCTGTTATTTCATTTCAGCCAGCTGGCACACGCGATGTTGCAATTCTGCTCCCCATGCCTAGCCCGCGACTACACACACGGTATTTCGCGGCAAGTTCAACTTTAGTCCAATGCAATTAGGTTTTTACCTCGGAAGTTAGCTATAGTGAATAGATTTGAATGATTTTTTTTTGTTTGGTTTCTAATGCCATAAACTAAAAAGTTTACCCATTGAAAATTACCGCAATTTCGAAAATCCGTAATTTTAAAAAAAATTCACTATTTAGAAATCTCAACAAAAAATACAATTATGGGAATTTTGAAATATTTCTTTTAAGAAAATAATTATTGTTATAGTTTTCGGGGTTGTTTATAAAGAATTTGTAAAAAAAAATGGAACTTTAATCTGTAATTTTTAAAATCTCTGTTGTCGCATCACCAGCTTTTTATTTTTAATTGGGGAAACCAACCCTAAAAACTGAAAAATTAATTACTCTTCTAATTTTACGAATAAATTAATGAAAATCCATAGACTTATGTTTTTGAGGTCGCTGAATATGACTATGAGATCCAAACTTATGAAACGAAAATATTAACCCTTTGACTGCTGACGTAATATGGCCTGTATGAGCGTGTACGTGTACTGGTTTTGGCAAGATATTGCCAAAAATATAATCTTAAAAAAAATGGAAGCAAAAATGAACAAAAAACTAAAAAAAAATTAAACTAAAAAACTTGGTTATACGAATGACGCCTCCAGACGTCATCAGCAGTCAAAGAGTTGAGGGTTAAATACTGAAAAATTAATAATTCTTCTAATGTTACATATAAATTCACGAAAATCCATATACTTATGATTTTTAGGTCGCTAAATATGATTATGAGGTTTAAATTTATAAAAAAAAAATGGTGGATTAAAAATGGTCACAAAAGAGTAGGTATAGTAATATGTCTAATTTTATTAAAAATACAGATTGATATAAATAAATCAAATTAATACAATTAAGTAAACTAATTAAATAGCATTTTTAACCTGCACTCTAAACATGCTAAAGTGCAATGCAACCCGCTTTTCTGCGTATTTTTCGAAAGATGGACGGCTATTGCTCGTTTCTCTACCTACTATAGACATAGAAACTGAAAATTTCAACATTATTTCAAAGTGTCATATCTCTGAACAAACTATTCGTTTTTTTTTTTTGGAAGCCTCATTTTTGTACTCTTACCATTTTTTATATAAAAAAGAAAAATCTGAGCAATTTCCAAAAACCCGATTTATTTAAAAAAAATTATGAAAATTTTAATTATTGAAAATGGATACAGAATGAAAAATAATTATTTTAAATTCTAAATTCTAAGAAAATTGAGCATGTTAGTAATAATATGCATTAATAATATATAGAAAAAATGAATTAATAAGAAATTAGAGCAATAAGACTAAAAAAAATGGCGCCTAAATTTTTAAATGCGCTACTTTTGTGTGTAACTTTTTTTAATTTTCAGTATAAAAGGGTCGTATTTTGTCTCAATCGAAAGAAAATTTTAATACTTTTAATTTTTACAAGAATATCAATTTTTTTCATAGTTGTAGATTTTGAGTAATTTTAGATTTTAACGTCGTATATTTTTTCTGAACGTTTAGGCGCCATTTTGAAAATGCCATATTTCCAAAACCAAACATCGGAGAAAAAAAAAGAAAAACCATTCGATTTATTTTCGTAAAAGCTTTAATTTTTGTACCCTTGCATTTTTTTTAACGTCCAGATTTTTCGAGTAATTTAAATCAAACGTCTAGGAATACTGATTTTAGAGGGTGAAAATTGCAATTTTTAGTTCGCAGTATCTCGAAAAATATGCATTTTAGCAAAAAAAAGTATAAGACCTTTCTTTCTTATAATTTGGTTCTCTATCAGATTATGTGTATTTTTTTTGCGATAACCAAAAAGCAAAAAAAATTACATCGGAAAGCTTCACTTACTGTACTATCCATTTATATCGCTTTTTGGAGCTTGTGCCACCTTCACATTAATTTTTTGTAACGCGATATCCTAAAATGACATTTATTTGACAGTTTCAATCAATCAAAACAATGTCATTATTGACAAGTGTAAAATAAAGAAAACAGTGTGAAATAAAACTTATTGGTTTCTATGGAAACAGCAATAGAATTTAGTTATTACGACAATCTAACTTTGTCAATTTGCCGTATTTTTACAAAATTATATTGTTTTCTAATTTCGAATGGCGATACAAAAAATTTTGTATATAACTCGAGACTAAAATGTGTTTTTTTACTCGTGTGGTTTATAGTTTATATAAACGCCCTACTTGTAAAAAAAAACACCATTTTAGCCACTTGTATAAAAAGTTTCATTTTTTTTACAAGTTCTTTATAAACAACCTCGAAAACTATAACAATCATTATTTTCTTTAAAAAAATATTAAAAAATTCAGATAATTGTATTTTTCGTTGAAATTTCTAAAAATTTTATTTTTTTTTAATTTACGGATTTTCGAAATTGCGGTAACTTTCAATGGGTAAACATTTTAGTATATCGCATTAGAAATCCAACAAAAAAAATCATTCAAATCCATTCACTATTGCTGGGCTCCGTCATTTTTCATTTATAATGACTAATTGCACTGAACTACTTTTCAAATGTGATATTTGTATTTTGACTTTTCGTTTATTTAGTAGAAATTAAGTTATTTTAATTGAAGTGTAATTTAATACAATCGTGCAGAAAATAATGTTATTCTTCTTTAAATAAATAGAAATTTCCTTATCTTTTGTTATTTTTGTGAAATAACTTATGTATTATATTAATTTTATTTACCATTCGGTTCAGTCCTTCTAACACCAATAACACTAATCATGACAATATCGCACCAACTCAAATTATATTGAAAAACACCCTATTTAATTTATCACGGAGAGTGGGAAGAGCTGCTTTGAATGAAGAGGACAAATTTAAAATAAACAAATTTAATTTACACAAGCGGTTAGGTAAACAAAGTAGGAGTATAAATTTTCTAAGCTATATAAACAAAAATTTCCGAACGTCGGTAAAACCGATAAGATGGATATTTTTTTAGGTTTTCCTGATTCATGTCGGCGAACGAGCATTTTCCCTAGTCAACTAAGTAAACATCATTAATAAAAGCAATTTACTGCGTGTCGTTTTCCCTAAGATTTTCTTTAAATTGCCAAAAGAAAAGAGAATAGTCGAACTTCTGGCCGAACTTTCCACACAGAACTTTTAAATTCAATATTCATGATCTGATGTGAAAAGAAAAAGGGTTGTCCGTGATTTATTAACTTGAAAGGCAGTAACATTTAATTAAAATGAGATTTTACATAATATACCACAATTTGAAAACATTTTTCGGCTTTACAAAAGATTTATTAATACGAGGCGGCGCGGGGCCGTTCTTTTTCAAAGGTTTTGATGTAAAAATGATGCCCGCCAGCTAACTATGCAAACTGGCAAAAAGTTTCGAATTATTACGCTCAGAAACAATGACATTTCAAAGGGGATGGAGACTCTTTTAGACTCTTTATGTGTATTTCATATAGATAAACATAAGATGTCTATACCGGGTGCACCTTTTAACTTGAGACAGCCATAATATCTCGAAAACGATGCATCTTAGAACAAAATGTTTCAAATAAAACAGTGTGCGCCAAAAAGTCTGCACCATATGGGAAACTGTGTTGTTATTGACTTTCTGAAAAATTTTATTTTTAAAGAGTTTCATTTAGCGATTTGTATGAAAAAAATTTCAAAAAAGTTAATATTAAACAAGCTAAAAACGTACTCTTCGCCGGTTTACTAAACTTTTTATATAACTGTTACACATTCTATAGGATACTCTTCGCAGTATTTTGCAAATAATGTTAGTTTTAGACATCTTTGATTTTATAGTACGAACTTAGTTGATGTTGGTGAAAGACTCAGTGTAAAATAAAGTAACAATTAAAAAAAAACTATACCATACCACATGTGGGTTTCGAACCTGGGACTCTTGGATTCCGAGTCAAAAGCGTAAGAACTACCTAACACGTAAAAAAATAAAAAAAAATGAAAATTTTTACAAAAACATAAAAATCAAAAAAAAAATTCTCAAATTTAAATCATTAATAACATTTTTATTTACTGATCGATTTTCTTCAAAAAATAGGGTTCTTCTCCTAGCTAACACTAACTTATTGTTCAAAGTTCAGTACAATCGGATTTTTCTTTTTTGAGTTATCGTGCTTACAAGAAACGTGACGGACGGACGGACAGACGGACATTTTGAAAGTTGTTTAGAATTCGTTCACTAACACAATGATATGAAAATTTTTTTCTCTACGAGCGATATTTACGATTTTAGAAATGTGCCGATCAAATACAATATAGTTGTTCTTTTATTATACTCTTCGTTTTTGCGAAGAGTATAATAAAAGAACAACTATGCTCCAAGAAATTCAGCATTTTTTCCCAAAATATTAATTTGGGCAAAAAAGCATTACTAAAAGTTCTTCAAAGTGAATATTAATCCATTACTTAGGCTGAAACTATTAAATAGAGAGAATTATTAGTAACAGCAAAATATTTAAAAATATAGTTCAGGACTTATGCGTAAAAAAGGGAAAAAATTTTATTTTTCAAACAGAAAGACCAAATTTGATATCTGGATATAACTTCGCATTATAAGCAACTTCTTTAAATAGCATTTTTCGATATTTTAAAGATAAAGATTAAGAGAATTAAAAAAATAATAATAAAAAATAATAAGTTTCCGACCTAATAGACCAGTCGAATTAGACATAATAAAAAATTTTGCGTCCTGTGGACTTTTTTTTGTGGAAGTTGTTTAACTCTTTCAAGGGCGCTGGTACATACTACATACACTGTACCCGGAAGAATAAGTCCAATTCATTGCGCATAGCACTTGCCGTAGAAAAAAATATATTTTAAACTTTAAAGGTAATTTCAAAACACTTGGATACCAAATATATAGAGAGAGACAGATATATACTTTATTGTCCAAAGAAATCATTCTCATTGACAAAGTTTAAGTATAACATAAACAATATTTGTTTAGTCGGTTTACAAACAATATAAAACAAAAACAGAAAAAATACAAAGATACAAAAATCACGAACATACGAGTTGTATATTTTATAAACTAGTGAACTAAACACATTAAAATGTATCGTCATAGTACTCCTGTAAGTTATAATAGGGTTTATCAATTAAGAATTTTTTTACAGCCTTCCTAAATAGTTTGTCAGAGGAGATATTTTTCAATGCTACTGGGATACGATTGTAAATTTTCTTACTATTGTAAATTAGAGAATTTTTTGTGAAGTTGGTAGATGGTATGGATAGAGTAATGTCATTTGCTTGGCGAGTAATGCGGCGATTTTCTGTACGTTCAAAAGTATTTCGTTTTTTATAAAATAAGCACACCGTTTCGTGGATAAAAATAGATACTACATATAAACTTAAATATCTCCGAAATTATTAATTCTACATCAATAAACAAAAAATATAATTAATTTCCAGTTTGTACTTTCTGTAATTGGTCTGTAACATTTTTTCGATAAAGTAATACTTTTCGAGATACTTGACGAAAGCCGTTTGGAAATACCTTTTTTTTAAGCTAAAATCGCAATTTTGAAGTCGTTATAACTTAAAAAATATCAATTTATGTGAAAAATTGCATAGAATCTTTTCTTCTTAAAATTTAATTCTACTTCACCTGCAATAAATATATAAATTTTTTAAGTGCCACCCCCTGAGAGGGGGTGGCATCCACCCCCTATAAATTAGCAAGCCCCCGCACAATATAAAAATTTTTCTGTGAAGCATTTACTATTATACTGTCAAAAATTAATGAAATCCGTTCAATATGACATTATTCCGAAGTTTTGCATATTTTTTACCTCTAGGTACTGTAGTATAAGTTGAGTTTATTAACCCAAAACATGTTTTGTGTCATTATTTTATGTATGAGTTTTATTAGAAAATAGCTGGTTTTTGCTGTTAATTATTTTTTAAAATGAATTGTGTACGAGCGTCCCCGGAGATATTGAGTTCGTTGTTGAGAACGAGAGATGCCGAATTTATTGGAACTATTTTTTCCCGATCATCAGGCTAATTCAAGCCAGCAAGCCTGACACAGTCCTCCTCGAGAATCAGAACAGGGCGATGTTTACTTTTGAATTCTCAGCACCTGCTGAGATAAACATCACCTTTAAGGAGGAGAAAAGACGGATCAAATACCATGTTCTCCGGTACGTTAGTGCTGTACCTAGGCTACCCGGGCAAGGTGGTCGTCCTAATAATCGGCGTACTCTGAGGTATGAAGCCACTAACCCCATAGGTCGTGGAGAGTGGCTGTAATGTAATCATGTGATATCAAAGGCCACGGTAGTCCTGTCCGGCATTGGTCAGCCGAAAAAGAAATAGTAATAATAAATGATTTTTTCTTCAAGCGTATTAAAATGTTTAAATTATGTCACCAAAAACAGAAGTAGAAGTAGGACATTGTTTTACTAGTAACAAAATGTTAGTACCGAACGCCACCGTAGTGGACATTGTTTTACTAGTAACATAATGTTAGTTCCGAAAGCGCCACCGCAGTGGGTATTGTTTTACTAGTAACATAATGTTAATACCGAAAGCCACCGGTGGCGCGCTATCCACTAGCCACTTGTCATATTGTGTCAACATGTAAGACTGTAGTTTGAATATTTGTACATTTATGATAAATAAATGAATTTTTGCATTTTAATACGCTTGAAGAAAAAATAGTATATATTACACGGAGTAGAACGCCTTTTTTTGTGTTTCGCCCAGTTTGCGGCTTCGGCTTCGCCTCAGCCGCAAATCCTGGGCTCAACACAAAAAAAAAAGAGTGCGTTCTACTCCTAGTAATATAATATACTATTATTGACAGGAAATAGACACAGCTTTACAACATGATAAGTTAATTTCATTAATAATTACCTATCAAATGGCATAGTTCAAACAATCTGTCAGAGCTACGAGGTTTGCTCTTCTACTCAACCATAAACCAGAATGCAGTCGAATAAAAAAAATGTTTGAGCTTTTCATGAGAGTCGAAATCTACAACATTTACTGTACTGTGTGTAAAAAAAATGCGCTCTTTCAAATCCTTAACAAAAAGTAGAGGTTGCCATTGAAAAAAAATATTGATATCATAGTTTTGTGGAAACTCTACAAAAAAAAATTAAAAAAATGTTTCAAAAAAATGCCATTCAATATGAACCCTTCGACATCTCCGAGCTATTTTCCAAAAAAGAAGTATACATCTTTTATCAAATATTTCCAGTACTTTATGAAAACTCTGTATAGATAAATAACGCAACCAAACGTATTTTTGGAATTACGCAATATTGCAAAAATTGCTTCGAATATGTTGAAGTCGTAAACATGATTATACTCGCGCGTAAAGCCGTAATTGAAGAGTGGACATAGTCATGAAAAACAAATGAAATTCTTTATTTAACTTGAGCGGCGTCCATTGACAGTTTAATCAAAGGTTTCGTCCGGCTTCGCAATAACATATCGACCAATTTCCCGAACGATAAATCGTAAACATCCCGGCAACGGTTCTGATATATCAAATAAAATCGCTCTTCACGGAAAGTGTTGCATTATTCTTTAAATAAGTAGCCTCGGAGCGCGGTGCTCACTCCACTTGGGCTAAATATTGATTAGTCAGCTGAAACCGGCCCACATTCTGTCATCACCACTGTTACTCCCGACAGGGGATGTTGTGCCGCCTGGTCCCTTTAAACGCTCGAATATGTATGCGTGTACACTGGGAAAAATTATGCAGGGCGAAGGGTGACGATTTGTATTCATCGTGAAGGGAAAAATCATACTGTTGAAACAAAAAAGAAATGAGATTGATAGGCGGATGGATCGTACTTATAAATAAATTCGCACGTCATTTACATCTGTTTGTACCAGAGATGGGCAAAGTAAACTTTCCATTTGAAACTTTCCAGAACGAAATTTTGATAAAAATGAAAGTTTCTAATAAAATATTTGAATATTTGAAAGTTTCCAAAATTCTTTTGGAAACTTTCGGAATATTCAAATGTTTTATTGAAAGCTATCATTTGTATCAAAACTTCGTTCCGGAAACTCCCCAAAAATTCCTGGGACCTTTAATTGGAAAGTTCCCTTTACCCATCTCTGGTTTGTACCTTTATTGTTTTTATATCAGTATGGTATTAATTGAAGCGAACAATTTATTATACCAATTTGATATAATCAAAATTTGGGGTTAATTTTTTCTTAAAAACAATTTTATACTTGCGTTATAATGTTTAAACAACTAAAGGGCATGCGAAGAGCCAAGATTGAAACAAGCCGTGTTTTAATCTTTGAAAACAATTTCAATAAGTTTAAATTTTTATTTATCTTGTCAGATTACATCAAGGTAGTAAATTAATAAGAAACGGAACTATTTGAAGTAAATGTAGAGTATACAATTATGATTGTTTGGAATTGATAACCACCTGCAGTCTGGCTGCTGGTTTCCGGGTCTTCTTTCGTGTTGACTTTGTTTGGTGCTTTGACCTTTCAATCATCTTGTCGTGGTCTTCTTCCGAAGTGAAGTGAGCTCTGCTGGACTGAGCTCCTCTATTTATACAGTTTATGAGGAGGCGGGTTGTGGATAAATGCTCATGCGGGACATTTACTTCCACGATAATTGTAGTTCGGTGTCACGATTATAGTAATTCGGATGTTTATTTATTTCAATGGCTTCTCTGCATCTTCTTGGCCAATAATTCTTGGTGTTGGCTGATTTCTTTGTCTTTCTTCTGAGTGTTCAGCAACTGCTGATTTCGTAGAATTTCACCTCTTTGTATGGCCAATGTGTTCTCCGAGTCTGGTGTTTATATGTCGTTTGATCTCTCCGATGTAAACTTGCCGCAGGAACATGGAATGTTATATACTCCTAGTGTTTCGAGTTTTTCTGGACCATGGTATTTGGGAAAATGTGCCACCTTCTGTTTTGCATTATATATTGTTTTGACGTTCTTTTTCCCCAAAACTCTTCCGATCCTATCCGTACATCCTTATATATATGGTAGGTAAGCTGTTGTCGTGTATTTCTTTTCTTCTTCTGTTCTGGTTGTATCTTGTTTCTTTATTATGTTATCTATGTCCGATATTCTTCTTGGAGATGTCCTGTCTCGCAAATTTGCTCTGTGTACTAGTGTGTTAACTGTTTTTGTGCTGGGTGGTGATGAGAGATAACGTGTAGGTATCTGTCGGATTCCTTTATACCTTGTGTCCTATCCTCCATAAACACGAGGACGTCCAGAAACGAGAATTTACTGTCTCTTTGTACTTCCTTTGTGAATTTGATCTTATTATGTAAGTTGTTTAGGTAGCCCTTGAAATTCTCCAGCTCCTCCCGGCCATGCTGCCATATAATAAAAGTGTCGTCCACATATCAACCAATATTTTGGTTTTAATAGGGAGTTGTCCGGGGAGTATATTTCGAATGCTTCCATAAATAAGTTGGCGAGTACTGGTGATAAAGGTGAACCCATTGCTACTCCATGAGATCTACAAGGTGGTGTCCAATCCATTATGCTGCAATTTTTCCCGACCTAATTCTATTTCGTCATTAACTGGTATATTTGTCAAGAGTTATGCCAAAACTGACTAGTATATCTTCGTGGTCCAGTGTGATGATCTTCAGCTCTTGTACGAAATGGTGTGAATTTCTAATATGGTATTCTGTTTGTCCAGTAAATGCTTTGCGTATGTCTACTAAATATCTTGCTGGTGCGTGGGTTGGTGAATTCACTGCACTTACAATTAGTCGTAACGGAACTCCTGCTTTGTGAATCTTGAGTAGTCAATATTCCGCATGAGCAATGATCCACAACACGCCTCCTGATAGCCCGTATAAATAGAGGAGTTCAGGGCAGTGGAGCTCACTTCACTTTAGAAGAAGACCACGAGAAGGTGGTTAAAACGTCAAGCACCAAACAAGGTTAGAAACACCTACTAGACGTTTTAAATTCATTCACATGCAAACCTTGATTAGCCATCATTGTTGCAGACGTTCACCTGAAGGCTTGGCCGGTGTATTTATCTCTGTCTGGTAGATTCAAAAATCTTTCTACAGGAGAAGGACTCTGCCAAAATTATTAATCCAAATGTTGTTTGATGCACTTTTCACTGGTATATTTTGGAAACACCTTATCTATTATGCATTAGTTTTCAGTAAAAGAATCCTTAATATGACTTCTCGAACAATCAACCCTTTTTTTTCTTAATAAAAATGCACGCCAATGACTGAAATAAGTTTTATTTTACTCAAAGAGAATATAGTAAAGGTCTTTGATACCGATGCAAATTTGGTTGAAATTGGATAACCAATAACTGAGCTACAAAGGCGTGTCCACTTGAGATGGGTCACACTGTAGACAAACTTGAACTCTTTTTTTGGAACGTTCGTTATATCCATACACTCATGAATCTATCCTCCGGTCACGTATAAAAATACAAGAGAAATTGTAATTTATGTTTTTTTCAACTTTATATGAAAGTGAAAAAAAATCCATAACTCTGTTCTGGTCCCATATATTTTCACGTTTTCCATTAATCAACAGTTTTGAGGAAGACAATTTCCAATAAAAAAGGCCTATAACGTCATTTTATCGAAGCGAGCATTTCCATGTCAGGTGTCATGTCCATGTTAGAACTGTGAAAGGGTTTACCCCACCTAGCGGTACGTGTTTACGTGTGTGGGGACCTACACCAAGAAAAATTGATGTTCCACGCATAGCGACCATGGAAAAGTATAGGGTAGAATATAAATGTACCTTCATAAGTAACTGAATTCCTTTACTAGTGTGGGTTTAAATTATAATTTGATAGGGGACAAAACAGGAGTTTGTGAGAATTTGTAGAAATTAAAGGGAGACAATTGTGGTATAAGTTCGAGGTAATTAGGTGATTAAAAAATTTGGTAATGTTAAAAATTAAATTTTGTGTCCTTGGAATCATCTGAAGATAATAAAACTAAAGAAAATTTAACAATATATGCTGTTTTTATACTAACCTAAAAGAATGATTCAACGAATTTAACTAACACCGTCATCGCTACCAGACTGTGTTTTGGCTCGACGAATCGTGACCTACTAACCAATAAAGCGGGCTACTTTGTCACTCTTTATATTATTTTCACATTATTTCTTACATTTCTAATTAAATTTAGATAAGTATCATATATCCTACGAATGTTGTCGACGGCAAATTGGACGACAGTAGACTTTTCAGTCCTTCCGTGTTTGAGATGGGCTATATGCTCCTTATGTCTAGTTATAATTTGACGTTGCATCTGCCCAATATACTTCAAATTACAATCCTTACAACTAAGTTCGTAAATGCCGAACCTTTTGTTTGATTCCGTTTTATCCTTTGGGTTGTCTAAAGGGGTCTACAGATAATCCAACGACCCAACCAATCAACCTTCTCGGTATACTTTGAAAATTGCCATGACAACTCGTAAAAGTGAACTGGTCTGCTGGAATTCCAGCGTCTTCAAAGCGTACCGACAATGTTAGCTCCAGCAAATCAGCTCACTTTTACGAGTTCGCTTGGCAATCTTCAAAGTGTACCGAGAAGGTCGGTTGGTTGGTTGGTTGGATCGTCTACAGACGCTGGAATTCCAGCACACTTGGTCACTTTTACGAATTGTCATGGCAATTTTCAAAGTGTACCGAGAAGGTTAGTTGGTTGGTTGGTTGGGTGGTTGAATCATTTGTAGACCCCTTAAGAAGTTGTTGTAATTTATTGCCTAATCAACGGACAACAACTGTCATATCTATGTTTTTAAAATGCTACTTAGAGCTCTCCAGAAAATAACAAAACGTAAATAAATAACATTAGTGTTGCGTATGTCGAGCTACGAGTCAAGTACTTTTGAATTTAGAATTTAATTTGCAAGTTAAAAGTGTGCAGTCAAGAGTTATAAATTAAATTGTAAATACCCATTAGCATTTGCCATTTTCATTTTGTAGTTTTCATTATTCCAATTCTACATTTACAGCGATATAAGCTATCTACATTTATTATGTTCTATGTCACAGATAAAATCTCTTTGTCGTTGCCTAATTGTTTAATTTTAGTTGTCGTAATTTCTTGGAATGTAAAGTTAAAAGACATTTTTCCGTAATCGTTAAGTATTATGAGTTGTCGTATTTGTTTAGATGTGTTTTTAATAATATAACTAATAGTCCAGTCAAAGAAGCGCTAAAATGACCAAAATCTCTAATTTGAGTGCTAATGAAGGGATTTTGATGAAATCTTGTGCAATGTGTTTGTAATGACGTTAATAAAAAAGTTGAAAAAAGATTAGAGTAGGAAATTATTGGAAGGGGTAGAAAACACCCCTTTTATCACGGGTTCTGCAACTTGTAGAATTGGGTCAAAAATGGGGAAAAAACCAATATATTTACCTTTTTTGGCCCAAAATTGTTTTTACTCTTGTGATTTTTTTCTAAAAATGCATATTTTCGAGATATGGCCACTCGAATATTCCTAAAAGTGGGGGAGAGGAAATGTAAAAGTTCAAAAAAAATCTGAAAAAAAAAATCAGGTGAATATATCATTGAAATTATTTGCAACTTTTCTATAAAATGCGTTTTCACCGAGTTTTTCCGGTAAAATATGAAAAACTACCCCTTTCTTTGAAATTGTAGCGCTTTAAAATTATGTAATTTAAAAATGTGGGCCTATGCTAAACATTTTTTGTCTCTTGGAATTTTTTTGTAACTTGCTAATTTTCCGAGTTACAGGCAGTTTTTCACGATGAATAATGTACTAATTTTTTGCACATTAAAAAATATATGAAAATTCGAAAAATTAGCGTGATTTAAATATGTTATTATACAAAAATATGAAACCTATATAGTTATAGCATTTTAAAGGTTCAATATAATTTTTAAATTGAAAATGTGAAAAAGTTTTCTGGAATTTTTTTTTTCAAAATTTTTATTTGTTAATGATAAAAGTGGGAGAACTGATTCAAAGGGTTGAAATAAAAACTGCTGATATTAACCAATTCAAAGTTAACGGAATCAAATGCATTATAGGGATGTATAATGGTAAAAGTAATGCGGTAAAATTAAATGAGTATTGGTACCAAACCTTTTTGAGACTTATTACAAAACCGCTGCCCAAGGAATCACTACTTCCACATCCAGATTCTCTATCCAAGTCACTCACAACGAAAAAACTTTGTATGTGAAAATAATTGTTTATGGAACTTTAATAATATAATATTTGAAATCCTCTACCCCAAAAACCCATAAAACGATACCCCACATCGGTAGTGGGGTGGGGGTGGTAGTGGGGGGTGGATGAAGTAAAAAAATATTTTGAGGTTGCTGGTTCCTGTACATACACTAAATCACAATTTTTTTTCATCCTCTTTAATAAGGAGGTGGGGGTGGTAATGGGGGTGGCTAATGCCAAAAATTTTTTTGAGACCTTAGCTTCTCTTGTATATACTATATACCAATTTCATGGACTCTTACCTGCTTAATTTACCCATTTACCCCAAATTTACCCCAATTTACCCCCCAACCCTTCGACGGAACAAGATACGTGACGTGACACTTTAAGCCATATCTTTTTTGAGGTTAGGTTTTGGACATCGTCTTCTATTATAATCGAAACGCAATCTAGTTACCTGAGGAAAAGGTGTACTTGTTTAAACGCGATAAAATGCACCCTTTCAGAGAAATACACGATTTACAACTTTGTCACACACCTGTTCGAAGAAATTCAACACCCCGGGTGTTTTGAAAAGATTGGGACAACGCTTATCGTAGACTCTTGAAAACAGAACAAGTCGATTTAACCCAAAAAGTGAGGGTCTAACTATTTTCGTTTTCAAGATACAGAGTGGTATAATAAAAAAATTGTTTTCGTATTTTGTCTCTATCTTGGAGAATATTATATACGTATCTACGACAAGCACTATTGACGATTTCAAGACATCGTACTTGACGTACACCTACTAGGTAAGAATCCGCTTTTAGGTACAATTGAATTTTCTCGAACTGATGTGTGATAAAGTTGAAAATAGCGTATTTCCCTGAAAGTGTGCATTTTATCGCGTTTAAACAAGTACAACTTTTTTTTAGGAAACTAAATTGCGTTTCGATTATACTAGAAGACGATGTCCAAAACCTAACCTCAAAAAAGTTATGGCTTAAAGTGTCGCGTAAAAGTCCTGTAACTAGCGCCATCTATAAAATATGGCATCGGCAATATCACCATTGTAATTAGCGACCTGAAAAACATGTCGTTACCAACTTTGAAGTAGATACGTACAATAGTCCCCAAGATAGAGACAAATTACGAATACAATTTTTTTACTTTGCCACCCTGTATCTTGAAAAGGAAAAGAGTTAGACCACTACTTTTTGAGTTAAATCGACTTGTTTTGATGTCAAGAATCTACGGCTAAGCGTTGTCCCAATCTTTTCGAAACACCCTGTATAAACTTATTTCAACCCTTTGAATCAGTTTTCTCACTTTTATCATTAACACATAAAAATTGTTAAAACAAATTTTTTTCCGGAAAACTTTTTCGCATTTTCAATTTAAAAATTATATTGAACCTTTAAAAATGGTATAACTATTATGAGTTTCATATTTTCTTATTATACTATATATAAATCACGCTCATTTTTCAAATTTTCATTTATTTTTTAAAGTGCAATGAATTATTTATCGAAAAAACTGCCTGTAACTCGGTAAGTTACAAAAAAATTCCAAGAGACAGACAATGTTTAGAAGGCTTCAATGCATACGTCTGAATTTTTTCAAATTTTTAAATTACATATTTTTAAAGCGTGACAATTTTATAGAAAGGGGTGTTTTCCGGAAAAAATGTTACATTCACCTGAATTTTTTCAGATTTTTTTTTCAACTTTTACATTTTCTCTCCCCCACTTTTAGGAATTTTCGAGTGGCCATATCTCGAAAAATATGCATTTTTCGAAAAAATTCACAAGAGTGAAGATATCTTATTTTGGGTCAAAAAAGGTAAAATGTATTGCTTTTTCATTTTTTCATTTTTGACCTAATTTTACAAGTTATAGGAACCCGTGATAAATGGGGTGTTTTCTTCCTTCCGATCATTTCCTAATCTAATCTTTTTTCAACTTTTTTATTAACGTCATTACAAACACATTGCTCAAGGTTTCATCAAAATCCATTCATTAGCACTCAAATTAAAGGCGAAACCAGTTGACTGGACTAAAAATACAATTAGGTATATGATTTATTACCTCCAATAAAAAATAAAATCAGATTTAATGACATAACCACACAGAAAAGTATACAGTACCAGAAATTAGACCATCATATTTGAACGTATTTTGTCAAAACTTCACTGTATCGTCCTTATCACATACAGATTGCATTAAAAACAAAATTCTTCCCCCCCAAACAATCTTTGAAAAAAACTTAGTTTTATTCAACCATAAAGCTCATGTTTTCTAGAGACTAAATGGATTCGATTTACTAAAATGTTTAGTTTAGGTTTTTACATGGCTATGTTCTTTTTCCATTAATTCACCTATTTTATGTTCCCCGAATTTGATATACATATGCCTACGAGCCATAACAATGCATTGAATAATATATATTCAAAATCGAGTTCATTTGTCAACATAAACTTTATGTTAAATAAACATACCTACTCCGTTATTACACAAGTTTTTAGTTCCTTGTTGTTCTTCGTTTTATTACATTATCTTATCAAATATTTGCTTAGTACAAGTAATTTAAAGCGATACCTCACCGCCAGCTACCTCTCTCCTCCAGACAAGACACGTTAATCTCCCATCGAATAATTAACACGACAGAACACAGTCGATAAAGTAAGTTGCGAACTGTGAGACAGTGAATTACCATACATAAATAATGAGTCGACGCGAGGCAGTGACGGGCGCCTTCTGACGGTGTGCGGGGCCGAACTGGGGGGTCGAATCGGCGAGGGGGCACGCTGAAGCTGGAGCCAGGGGTTCTACACATGGTGCAGCCGAGCAACAATAACAACGGAAGCTCCGACATGGACTCACTGGAGGACATGCTGCGGAAGGTAATTGTTGTGTTTTTTGTTGTTTTGTACTGCATGAGAATTGAAAGCATACTATCGTTGTTGCTATGTGAAAATCGTTTTAACTTGTAAATTCCCATTTAAAAATTCTATTTCAAATATCATATTTGCTTCCCTAGTAGTTAAACTATTTTTTTTTAACTGACGACTTTTATTTGTTCTATTTATTTATTTATTTATTTATTTATTTGATTACACTGTCCAACAGTCATTTGTCCCAACAGAACAGGGAGGTACAGAGAAATTCTACTATAATTATGTTAACAAATAATAGACTTGTATAAATAAAAAATGTACATCTCAGAGATTAAAATAACTTATGGTAAATACCTAGAAAGATAAAAAACAAACTATAATGTTTTTAACATTATCTATATAAAAGATGAAATACAAAAAAGGAAAAACAAGTAAGTTCAAGTAGTTTCTTTGGTAATATGTTTCAGGCAGCAATTAAAAATGTCTATGTCACCACAGATTGCGTTGTGTTGTCGCATATTACGTAAATAGATGAAAACTTTAGAATACTTGTTCGAGGCGTAGCTAGGTAAAATACAGAACTATTACTGGACATTGTTCTGGGAATATTAAAAGAGAGTTTTGGTAGTAACATTGGTCAATAATATTGGTAATGATTTTAAAAAGAAAAATTTGAGACAAGCATTCTCACCTACGGCTATAACTAACTAAAGAGTACTTATCCAGCAGGTCTTCTTGTGGAAAACCGATCGCTGGATAAATACCTTCAGATCTGAAATGCATAAATTTAAGGAATTTGCGTTGAACCGATTCTAACTGGTTGACATGTACATTATAGTTTGGGGTCCAACCAAGTGACGCATATTCAAGCTTGGATCTGACATAACAACAAGAGAGCTTCTTAAGCGTATAGGTTTGAAAAAACACGGGAATTTCTAACTATGAACAAGTCTTGCTGGCTTCTGATACCATGGAGCTAATATGTGTATTAAAAGAGAGGGTTTTATCAAAGATAACATCTAAGTCACGTAGTGTTTGGGGCCGATTAAGTATATTATTGTCCATATTATAATCGTAGGAAACTGGTATGGACTTACGTGTAAAAAACATAACATTGCATTTCTGCGAATTTAATGGAAGATTGTATTTAGTACACCAGTTACTTATTTTGTTTAAATTTTCCTGCATATGAAGACAGTCGTCAATAGTATAAATTCTAGAAAAGAGCTTCAAATCATCAGCATACATTGAATAATTAACTTTGCCTGTTAAGCCATCCGCTATGTCATTGATAAATATTGTGAAAAATAGTGGTCCAAGAACCGACCCTTGCGGTACTCCCGAGGTAGCAACGTATTCGACAGACTTGAATCCATTGAAGGTAACATATATTGGACTCTGTTTGACAGGTAAGACTTGAATAATGTTATCAAGCTATTAGAAAGTCCGGCATAATTTAGTTTTTTCTAGAGAAGACGAGGGGAAAAGTATTTCATTTTTATTGCCGTTTTCTATTAATATCTCCGATTGTATTCCTTGCAAGCAAAAATAAAACGAACTTGTTTCCAATGTTTTATTATCTCAGCTACATTATATAGGTTTTGGCAGCAAGTCATGCAAGTTATTAAAATTATATCTTACACATAGATATCAAAGAATTATCATACATAGACAGCCAAGTATCAAATTCTTTAGTTGTATCGTCAAGTGTACCACAAGGTAGCACATTCGGTCCGTTATTATATTCCTTATATACAAGCCTGCTTTTATGAATCTCTAGCCCATTGTGAAAATCATATGTATCAGTACTGATAAATGATTTTAAAAAAATTAACAAATCGCTGATTTATTTTAATTTGCGAACTTGTTGGAACTTGTTGAAACTTGCAAATCCCGGTCGACTATCTAAGAGAAGGAAAGGGTTTTAAAATTCATTTATTATTAGTACAGACTGACCGGGGTGGGTGGGGTCAGTTCAACTGGCCCTGACAATTTGAGGGAAACAGCGCAATAAGGTGCGGAACTAGAACCTCAAATTTGGCTGGGCTAAGGCCTAAGGAGAAAAAATGCGTCGCAGGCGAAAATTGTGTATGAAAATGAAAAGTTAGAAATTTGAGTTGCAAAAACAATTTCTTCGAAAAATAGGTTTCGTCAAACGATTTTTTCTTTCTTTCTGTGCAGTTTTAAAATATGCAATTTGCACATAAATGTATAAAATAATGGAAAGTCAGTTGTGTCTAGAAACATTATTGTCAATATCGATCTCTTTTGCAGAATTTGGAATGGACATGCAAAATTGGGTTAATAGGACTAATAACTTTTTATAAATAACATCTAGCATTTATGTTAGTGGTCGAGTTTTTAAGATAGCAGCCTGAAAATCACATCTGAGATTTCTTTCGTTCTAAGTAAGGACTAAGGAGGGAAAGGAGCTGCCGTTTAAATTATTTTGGCCGTCGGGTTTTTTATCCGCCCGAAACTAATGCCTATTTACCTCGGCTCGGCCCCAGACCCGACGGGCATTTGCCCGTTTGTCCCCTGTCCCATCCACCCCTGCTGAATGTTGACGCGCGCGACGTATACTAAGAGGAAATGTCTAGTCGATGCAGAAAGAAGATAGTATTTGGTAACATTTTGTCAAAAAAAAAAAAAGTTATATGCAAACTTGGATGCCGTGCAATATGTGAAAAATGTAATAAGGAAATTCAGGGGCTTGTCGACTGGCTTAAAAGCCACTGGGAAACCTATAAAAATCAGTCAAATGAAGGTGAAAAAGTTAATGAGCCAAGCCGGTACAAGCCAAAGTGAAAATTTCCAACGAACAGCAAGTAGAAATTTGAGTGGTAGTAATTGCAGTAGACTAGTTTAAGCTCTTTTGTTGTAAGAATATGTCAAGACAAAAAGAAAGAATTAGACAAATAGGTAGCCAGAGCCATTTTTGCAACAAATTGTTCTTTTAAGTCCATTTAACATAAGGAAGGAAAGCGATTGACATGTTAAGACCAGGACATGTCCCGCCTTCTAGGCTGCAGTTATCATCAACCCTTTTAAATGAGATATTTGAAGAGGAGAAGTCGAAGTGCTTTGGAAATTTATCAGGTCAATCAATTTTCATGTTTCTTGATGGTTGGTCAAATGTTCATAATGGACCGATAATACGTGCAGTTTTGATACTAGAAAATTGAAACAGTTTTCTTCTGGATACATTAGGACATCCACACACTGGTGATTATCTTACAAACTTGGCCATTGATTTAATAAATAAGTGCAAAAATGAGTGTAACTGCAAAGTTACTTGTTTGGTCACAGATAATGTGGCAAACATGAACAATATGAGGGAAAACATTGCCGAGACCTTGGATTTCCTCATTATAACATACGGGTGTTCTGCCCATATACTGAATTTGTTTTCCAAAGATTTGGAAGTAACAAAAGTTAAATCACACGTGGTTCAAATTGTAAAATATTTTGCCATACACACCAAGCCAAAGGCTTGGTATAAAGAAAAAGGGGGCAAGGAACTAACATTGCTACAAGATGGAATACAGTTTCCAACTGCCTTGAGATTTATGTTACTGAATGGCCCAAGTTGTTGTAAATCTGTGAATAACACAAAGATGACATTAATCCATTAATTTTTGAAAAAGTATTAAATATTCGAATTAAAAATTGGTCGAAAATTTTTTTAAATTGCTGATCCAATTTCTGTGACACTTGACAGAATTCAGCGGAAAGGTGTCAGTTTGTTCCTTGCAGTTGAGGAACGGAAATAAATGAGTGCCGTTTTTTATAGATTTTAAGATAAGGACAGAAATTTAAAGCAATGTCAAATATTTGAAAGTTGATTTTATAATTAGGCTTTAACGCCATTTCGCTTTTTGGCATATTTGCTAGATCCTATCAGAAATAAAAACAAATACCCACTGTCGAAAGAAGAAAAAAAGGCTGCTTTAGACATAGTTTCCCAACATTTTCAAAGTGTTATTACCGTCAAAAAGATATTCCACGAATTTACAAAGTACTGGATCTGATAATTACCTTTCTTCGTGCCGTTGCTTCTTCTGCAGATTGGAAAAAAATGTTTTCTTTGCATGGGCTTGTTCATTCAGATATTAGGAATATATTTGGCAATGAAAAAGCATCTAAATTAGTATTTCTTTTTAAACATTATGATACTTAATACGTCTTGTTTTGTACTGCTTTGAAAAATATATATTTTTATTTTTATATGCTCATATGTTTGTTAAGTTATTGTTTTAAGCCTTTACCTAAATTATGCATGCTAATTTATAAGCAACTTCAAGCATTGCCAAGGAAATTAAATCGTGAATGGTAAAGTTAAAATGCATTAAATTGACCTATTTTGATACTTTACTGCTAAAAATTGAGCTGTTTTAGATTACAATCATCAGTCTCCAGTGTTTCCGCAAAAAATATAATATTCCTGAAGCCGGTTATGTCTGATAAATTATGTATTCATAGTGTCGATATGTAAAAATACCGTCGTATTTGGGAAACGTGCGGTGTTGTGGTGTCTGCCTCGTTTCTGAGCATTTGTACCAATTGACATGTCCTATATCACGCAAATCTCTCCGGAATTGTCAACATGTTGTTATTTATGGTGCCTCTGTGAATATCATACGCATACGCGTTCATCATACACAAAACACGCAGGGACTGTCTTGAGAATTCTCCGCGCTGACTGCCGCCATTCCACAGTATTTTCTTGTTACACCGCAAGTAATAATTTCTTTTGCATCGTGCTGCAAATTAAACTTTATTGTACGAACTGGTTCGACTATCTGTCTTTCGAAGTTATTTATATACGAAATCTATTGCTCGAAGCAATGGTGGATATATGGAATTTATTTGCGGTACAGTTTTAAAAAAAATAAATAAAGCGTTTCCAAAAAGAAGAAATGTTAAATCGAAAACAATTTTGAAAAAAAATTGAACTGCCTTCGAAAAAGTCGCTGAAAATTATGAAATAAATTTCACGTTCGGGGCGATGTGCGTCGTCCAGTTAATTGAAACTTTTATTACCTAATATCGACATTAAGGTCGATTAAAAATACATCTCATACAATCATTTGTAGACCTAAACCAAATCCAGAGAAAATTTTGTCAAAAATGTATCAAATGACACTAGGTCATTGTGGTCACTGACTCTGAAGGACGTGACAACAATTTATTTATTAAAGGGCGCCAGTCGCGTTCACCCTTGTTCGTATGTGGTTTTCCACTCCCAGGCGGGTTTTATATAGGTTTATGAGATGTTTGACAGACCATAAGGGTAAAAGCTGCACTTACCATAGATTGCTAATGTCGCTGTCCCCAAAAATGGTTACTCTCTTTATACATTTTATCTTATTTACCTGACAATTAAGTGGATCTTGTGGTTTACAGACCTCTGATTTTCCTTAATAAAAAAATCCCTCTCGAACCTCCGTGATGTGACCGGTTATTGAGTTACAAACTTGTGGGTGTCTGGAGACGCTCGATACTCAAATCCGACTTAACACACAAAAGCCCTTGAGGGATGAGATTGAATGGCAACCATTCAATCAATAAAAACACGACAGTACGAATAATACCATTTATTCATTAGATTTAAAATAAGTACAAATAATTATATGCACTATCCTATATAAGAGAATCTATAAATTTCAATGAAACGCCTCCCCAAGTAGGGCAAAGACGAGTGAGGACTTTGGTTTCGCAACTACCATTTAATTGAGAGCATGCAATAACAATCGATTTGGTAAAAAGTTTCACGCAACTTCCTCGGAAGTTTATGTTTACACTTTGGTTTTGGGACTGACTGAAAAATAATATAAAAATATCACACACCTACAAATTTTAACTTTTAATTTTGTATCGTTAACCAAAACCACTTATTTGCATTGTTTTGGTCCCAGCTACGTCTAACATAGTCATAAAAAAAATTGTTGGCTCTAAAAATTGTAATAACTGACCTAACTCACATATTATGGTATAATTTTAATAAAAAAAGCAATTAATTACATCATGCGAAAAAATATTTGCCATTTTGATATATATTTCAAATACATGTTATATACTATATATTTAATTATAATATAAGCCCTTTAATCAGAAAATTAATTATTCTTCTTGCACTTCTTAGCCCATCTCTTATAAGGTACTTCTGGAGCATTTCTTATACATGTCCAACAGTAGTCTGCCAACATCGCAGAAGTCCATTTGCCCTGATATCTTTTTTCCATATTTTGAATATCCTGGTGGAATCTCTCTCCATGCTCATCACTTACTGCACCACAGTTTTCTGGGAAGTAATCTAGGTGTGAATGTAGAAAGTGGACTTTTACTGACATATTGCATCCTAATTTCTGGTAGCAAGAAAGATGATTCCCAACAACGTCTCTATAGTTTTCTGCTCTTTTGTAACCGAGAAAGTGTGTTGCTACCATTTTAAAGGAATTCTAAGCAGCTTTTTCATTACCTTCTAGAATGTTGTCAAATTCAGCATTTTTGAAAAGGTTCTTGATTTGAGGACCCACAAAAATTCCCTCTTTAATTTTCGCATTACTAAGTCTGGGAAATTTTTGTTTTAAATAACGTCCTTCTTTGTCCATAGCTTTTACCATAGCTTTTACCAAGTTTTTTATAAGCCCCAGTTTTATGTGGAGTGGTGGCAGTATTACCTATTGTGAATCAACTGATGGAATGTTAGCAACATTTTTTTTCTCCTGGTTCAAAACCCAGTCTTGGCGGCCAAATTTTTCTTTTGTAATGTTCTAATCGCGCTCGACTGCCCCACTCACAAGAAAACAGCAATATTTGGTATACCCTTGCTGCATACCAGGTAAGATAGCCATAACTTTTAAGTCTGCACAAATCTGCCACTTATAATTGTTATATTCTATAGTTTGTAGCAATACCTTCATGTTACTGTAATTTTCCTTCATGTGGACAGCATGGGCGATTGGAATTGATGGCAATTTATTTCCATTGTGGAGTAATACAGCTTTTAGACTAAGTTTCGAGGCGTCAATAAAAAGTCTCCAGTCACTAGGATCATGGGGAATGTGTAAATTACTCATTAAACCGTCAATGTCTTTGCAGGCAACCAAGTCATTTTCCATTTTGAAAAAAGGTATAAGATCTTTTGACGACTTCGATACATGGAAACTTTAACATTTTCTTGTAGTAAATTCCTTTGTTGGAATCGAGATCCCAAAAGCTCCGCTTTTGCCTTGGACAGATCAAGGTCTCTTATAAGATCACTTAATTCGCGTTGATTAAGACAGATCAAGGTCTCTTATAAGATCATTTAATTCGCGTTGATTAATTTTGTGTGGTTCACCACCGGACACTTCGGCAGAGAAATCGGGATCTTGTGATGTTGATGGCTGGACTAAGTCGTTATCTACATTATCATCCGATTCTCCGTCAAAATCAAGGTTGTATTCTTGAGATGGATTAGGAATAGGTGGTTCATCACTATGGAGAACCGGGCGAATGGCAGATGATAAATTGGGGTATTGTATTACCATCCTTTTTTTCTTGTTAATACCCTGTCTAATAGGAGGTATCACGCAAAAATAACGATCGGTAACATGATCTATAGGTTCTCGCCAGATCATGGGCACAGCAAAAGCCATTGAACGTCCTCTTCCACTTAGCCAACTGCAAAGATTGTTCGCACAATTGCTGCAACATATATGAGGTGCCCATTTTTTGTCTTCATCTCCAATTGTACAACCAAAATACAACTCGTACGCCTTCTTAATTTTGGGAGTAAAATTACGTTTTTGATGCGCAAAAGTCACTTCACCACAAATATAACAAAAGTTGTTAGGTGTATTTACACAATCTCGTGGCATATTTTCAAAATAGCACTATTTACTTTCGAAAATGAACGCTTATCATGCACAAGACACAAATACGGCTTACCTAAGAATGAATATTAGTTTTAGTGACAAATAAAGAGGTAGGTAGTTAGTATGTCTATTTTTCGTAGAATTCTAATTCTACCCGTTATTTGTGATAGGACCGCCCATAAACTAGGGTTTATAAGGGGTCTACACACGATCCAGCGGCAGGGAGCCAGCCTTGTCGGCATGCTTTGAACTCATTCGTAAAAGGGAACTGGTCCGCTGGAATTCCAATTATCTTCAAAGCGTACCGACAATGTCGAGTCCCAGCAGATGGATCGTCTGTAGACCCCTATACCTGCGTTACACTTTATTACCTGTATTGAGAAAACCAGAGCCAACTTGCACTTTTGCTTTTTATATTGTTATTTAACATGACGAAGTTACTAAGAATTTGCTATTTTTACTTCCAATACATGTAGGCTGTAGAATAGTGATATTTTACTTTTTCAAAATTTCGGGATACTTGTGGTTAGTTTTAAGGTTCCTTTTAGTAATTATATAATTTACAAGAACGGAATTCGCTTTGAGTTCAACTATATATGAGTTAGTTAGTTTGAACCTAAGAGACGTCCTGTATATTGCGGTTTAGATCTTGTACGTCTTCATGTTCTTGTGTGCTTAATAAAAAACCTCAGTAACATTTTCTAAAATTTTAATAAAACTTGGTTTATATAAAATATGAGATTTTACATGCCTCTATCGATTACCCTGTATGACGGATGACCTGTATGACGGATATGATTCAATTCCAATAGGAAGTATTCTACCATGCTACTACCAGTTGTTCTTCTTTCAAATGCTTAAAAAATATCTGCAAAAGCATAATGAATTATCTAGAGAAATATGACATTTTCTGTAATGCTGAAAATTATTATATAAAGGGAAGATTCACTATAAGGGCAGTCTTTCAGTTCATCGAAAATGTTAATGGTGCATTATATTCTTTAAAACAAATAGTATATATATTTTTAGGCTTGTCAAAAGTATTATTGATCATGTTCACTTACCCACCAGATCGGAGGTGCATGGTTTTCGAGGCACCAGTCATATGCTAACTGAATCCTATCCCACAAACAGAAAACAGTGTGTTCATGTAAAAGACGAATGTAATGGAAAACCATAACATCAAATTGGAAGTAGAGTATGTGGGTTCCTGAGGGTAGCATCCTGGGACCTCTGCTTTTTTTTATTATACATTAGTAATCTCCCAGATAATTTCAATTATAAAGGAGTCGAGTTTGCTGATGATAACACTCTTTCTATCAAAGAAACGAATAGGCAGAATCTCGAACAGTCCAACATAAACACAGTGAATGTTATGCAATCTTACTACGATCAAAACGTTTCAACTGAATATACCGGGTGACACAGGAGACATGTAACACCCCGTAGAATGTTTATTTAAAAAGATATTATTTTGAAATTTGGTACACTTATATAATGCGTGATTGTTCTTTTTTAAGTACAAAAAGTTTTTGTCCACCACTTCCGGTTTCACCGGAAGTGAGTAGATCTCTGTTATTTTAAATGGCACTCTGTATATATTTTTTATCTATCTGATTCGTCTCTGGATTCTCTTTTGAACCATGTATCGGAACATGGCATTTATTTTTAAAATGACAGTTAATATCAGTTTTAGTTTGTTAAGACTAGGTGGCCCTGATATGAACCTTGGCAGATATTGATGCGTAGTGTGCCGTGATATCGAAAGACCTCTGGCATGCAACTTTGTGCCTCATTTTTTTTTGGGAATAACCAGTAGCTGAACAGATTAATAAGATCTAACTTATTTAAAAAAAATATCTTTAAACAACCCACGATATCATAAAAACCAAGATAGGAACCCCATTTTTTTATTTCACCTAGTTAAAATATACTTATTTATCTTTTATTTTTGTCCAATACAATTGCTGTGCCTATCCTATTTTGCGTTCTTCATTAAAATTAGTATCGAATGTTATTGCATAGTAATGAATATTGTACTGCAACAAAAATATTTACTAAGCAGGCGGTGGAAACAAAATATAAGTAGGTAAAACGACTTTTTTAATAAATAAGAAACATCAGTAAAACACATTTGAACAAAATTGATGAAAAACCATTTTGTAATACATTTTTACAACGAATGAATGAAATTAAAATAAAATATTTACTGAAGTACTACATACAAAAAACATTCTGGTTCACTTCTGAATTGCTGTTCAACTCTTACAAAATAGTTGTTTGATGTATGAATTCTTTCGGGAAATCTTTCTTCATATAAGACAGCAGCCTGCCTGCTATTTTTTTTACATTCGCCATAGATTAGTAGCATATCTACTTTTTCATTTCGTGAATACATGGCAAAATGAAGTTAAAAACGTGATAACTTAGGTATAATTTAATGAAAAATACTTAAATTGCTGCCAAGTAAACAATTCTTAATTGTTAAATCAAAATGACGCGTCGTTTTACCTTCTTTTGTTTCCACCGCCTGCTTACTAAATATTTTTGTTGCAGTACAATGTTTATTACTATGCAATAACATTCGATACTAATTTTAATGAAGAGAGCAAAATAGGATAGGCACAGCAATTGTATTGGACAAAAATAAAAGATAAATAAATATTTTTTAACTAGGTGAAGTAAAAAAATGGGGTTCCTATCTTGGTTTTTAAGATATGGTGGGTTGTTTAAAGATATATTTTTTAAATAAGTTAGATCTTATTAGTCTGTTCAGCTACTGGTTATTCCCAAAAAAATATGAGGCACAAAGTTGCATGCCAGAGGTCTTTCGATATCACGGCACACTATGCATCAATATTTGCCAAGGTTCATATCAGGGCCACCTAGACTTAACAAACTAAAATTGATATTAACTGTCATTTTAAAAACAAATGCCATGTTCCGATACCTGGTTGAAAAGAGAATCTAGAGACGAATCAGATAGGTAAAAAAAATATACAGGGTGCCATTTAAAATAACAGAGTAGATGTCACTTCCGATGAAACCGGAAGTGGTGGACAAAAATTTTTTGTACTTAAAAAAGGACAATCACGCATTATATAAGTGTACCAAATTTCAAAATAATATCTTTTTAAATAAACATTCTTCGGGGTGTTACATGTCTCCTGTGTCACCCGGTAGACAAAATAAAAATAATAACATTTTCCACTACCTTAGAAGAGATCATAAATATCCACGAGGAAATTACTTAATTTTTCTGCACAAAATCCTTAAGTTAGTGATTTATTGTAGAATTAATTTTAAAGAGCACATAAACAGAATAAGCTCATTTTACTTTAAAAGAACTGCAACAGCCAGCAGATGAAAGCACCTTTTATGGACGAAAATATTTTGTCAATATCTTGTTACATCTATTTTGGAACTCACTGTACTTATACAACAATAACACGTGATAATTGGATTAATTTATAGATATTGATTTGTTTATTTTCGTTTGTATTTACATTTAATTACATTAATTTAATATGTTGTATTTGCATCTAACTCACCGAAAATTAAACGTAAATATGGGATATATTGAATTGTGGACTTCAAATAACTGATTAAAATTCTGACGATATTTGCATATTCCCCCATCAATCGTCAATTTCATTTAATCTGGAATCGTTTAATTCCCTTAAATTTTTTGCTTGAGGTCTTTACATTTAGGGTTAAATAATTTATAAAAGGATATTTAAAAAAATTATCGTGTTGTATCATAAACAGATTTTTCTTAAATATATCTGGTTGAATAGTTTGTATCGCCATAAAAAACAGATTTTTCATAATGAAATTGCGAAAACGAAAAAGATGTCATCTCGGCTTGCAACTGACAAACAGTAAATTTTCATTTTTTTATATACTTTTGATTCGTGAAAATAAATTTTATTTTTGGGCACAATATTGATGAGTAAAATGCATTTGTTTTTTAAAAACCGCTGCCCAAGGAATCACTACTTCCACATCCAGATTCTCTATCCAAGTCACTCACAACGAAAAAACTTTGTATGTGGAAATAATTGCTTATGAAACTTTACTAATATATTTGAAATCCTCTACCCCAAAAACCCATAAAACGATACTCCACATCGGTAGTGGGGTGGGGGTGGATGAAGTAAAAAAATATTTTAAGATTCTTGTACTAAATCACATTTTTTTTCATCCCCTTTAATAAGGGGGTGGGGGTGGTAATGGGGGTGGCTAATGCCAAAATTTTTTTTGAGACCTTAGTTTTTCTTGTATATACTAAATACCAATTTTATGGACTCTTACCTGCTTGATTTACCTATTATCCCCAAATTTACCCCAATTTACCCCCCCAACCCTTCGGGGGAACAAGAAGAAAATATAATCTAGTTCTAGATCTCGTTAAAGTACATATGTGTACCAAATTTCAAGTCAATATCTCAAACGGTTCCAGAGTAAATGTGCGCACAAAAAAAGTTACAGACAGACCGACAGACAGACAGAAATTTTTTTTCGCTCAAATTTAAAATCTCGACGTTTCGTGACATTCTAAACCTATTTGAACAATAAAAATTTTTAAAAATTTTTTGTCGTTAGGTACTCATACGAGAAAATGAAGAAAAATCGATTTTTTTTTAATAAAAATGCCCCTTTTTACCCCCTATAGGTTCCCGCGGATTCGTAAAACTCCTAAACTTTTTGTTTCGTGAATTTTGGCCTATTTTAAACTTATAACCAAAGTTTAACGTCTGCACGAATTTTCTTCGAGTTAGTCATTTTTTAAAAAATGTTCCCTGTACTACTTATTTATATGCAACCAGCGAAAATTTCTAAAAGCGTTGGTAATAAAATATTTATGAACAACTAGATACAACGGAGAAAAACAACACTGCAGACCAAAAAAGATAACAAAGATATATAATAATTAAATTTAAAACGAGCAATAAGTAATTATGCAACGGTGGACTTTTTTATTTTAAATGTGACTTTGATTAATAGGAACAAAGTGTCTGGTATTTGTTTTAACCGCTATGCACGTAATTCCTTTGTTTTATTGTTTTATTATTTGCTCCCATCTGCATACTGTGCATGCGATCTGTTTTTGTTTTGTACATTAACCAACTTCCATGCTGCTTTTTTGTTCGCATTATCTTTCCATTTGCGCGTTTGCCCCCTTCGTAAAATCTGCACATCACGACGCTCATTTCTCCGTTAATATTCGTCCTTAATTAATATCAGAGATATATAAAGCATTATCGGATGAGCTGCCACTATAAATCCTACAATAAATCTAGTGAATAATTAATCAGATAAAATCTTTTATTCGCTTTGGTTGAAACTTTTCATGCATTTTCGGTTTTAGTTTTATCATCTGACACACTAATTACGATCTTTAAGCTAAAAATGACTTGAATGAATTTAACCGCGTTGAATGTCTGCGGCTTCGAGCCGAGCGCATCCTTATTCTCTTTTTGAGTAGCGGCTCTCTGAATTCAAAGAGAATTAATCTCTTTCTTGAGGAAATTAATAACTAATATTGTAATTGTCTGATTATATAATATGAAAAACCTCCTAATCGTAATACTCCAGTCATTTTAGACAAAAATATGGCTTCTGATCTAACAAAATATATCCTTCATTTCTTTTTTTGATATTGACTTATTTTGGTGTTTTAAAGAAAATATTAAAAATCAGCAACGAGATCACTACGGCACAAAAAATTATTCAAGGTCAAAGTTCACAAAAAACGGTTTTTTTGAAAGCAGATCTTTCAAAAAAGAGTGTCGCTGGCTTCCGTACTATGATATAGCTGCTCTCAGTAAGAAGTACACAGATGATGTAAATAGCATCTTCTTCGTCACACGTTGGTAATTTAGTTTTACTCAATCTGATGAACGTTTGCGTTAGGAAAACACGTGATTCTGTTTTTTATTAATTAATCATTCACTAAATAATCTTAATGACCTTTAAATAGTCTTATATAATGTGCCACCCCCGTTTTGTACCTGCTGAATTATTAATTATCCTGGCATTATCGTGGCATAATGTATGTATATACGAAGTAAACCCTTTTATCTGATTTAAACACGTGTTGTTTCAAACAGCTACCGCATTGGCCTAGTAATGTATGTTTTCTGGTAAATGTGCGTGTAAAGGAAGTTATTTGTTAAAACCTTTGTTGAGCCCGTTTAATTTTTGAATTAAAATATTTACATAATAAGTAGGCACACATTATGTACAGAGTTAAAACGGGGAATGAAATATTAAAAAGGAACGCGGATTACTGTATTTCTGGGCAACATATTTTTAGAAAATCCTTGTCACTTCAGGTAATGCGAGTTTAAAACGTTACATGTTTTTCTACCGTCTGGGTAGAATAAATTGAGATTTATTGTATGATTTACCATTTCCATTGTAATAAGTGTATGAGGTGCAAGTAAAAAATCGAGGTGTAATCCACCCATGACAATTTATTAATGATATTTTCAGGGCAACTTTTCATGAAGAAAAAAAAAAAGATTTTGTTTTTAAATTTTTTGAAAAATTTAAAGACGTACTTACACGTTAGAGAAACCCACCATGTTTTTATTATATTTTATATGTATAATAAATATAAACGTATTGTATATATTAATTTTGTTAAATTCAAATGAAAAAAAGAGTATAAATTGGTTAGAAACTCGATATATTAATACATATATAAATGAACAACTGCTTGGATTACAAGTATTGAGCAGCCTACGTATTTTTTTTGTACAACGAGATGTATTTTTTACAATACATATATTTTCTACAAAACTCCATCGAAACTGTAAGACATAAAATACAAAATATTATGTGTTTATTAATAAGAATACATAATAAAAAAACATGTTATGCTATTGATATATGATAATATTAGTCGTCTTCATCACTGTCCTCATTTATTGTAACACTGATATCTTCTGCGAATAATTCAGACAGTTTTTCTGATGGTTTCGGAATATCGTCAAGAAACTTTCCATATGATAAATAGTATATCACTGCGGCCACGTGAGAGCAGCAGCCAACTGTACATAAACCATTAGCACACTCACAACAATAATTTTGTATAGCATCGATTCCGTTATTGTCGGGAATATAGTCGACAAAACATCTATGGGTGTTTCTCTACTAATGGGAAAATTTGTGTCCAGAGGAAACTAAATGTCAACAAATACAAAATACTAATATTTTTTTCACTAAAATTAAAGTAAATGATTGATTATGTCGACCCTATATTCTAACTACAAATTGCTGAAATTTTCAAATTTTATGGAAATAGAGTTAAATTGTCAGTACCCTGGTGTGTCCCAAACCTGAAATCAAAGATACCAACTGTTGTAAATATTAAATTTTCTTTTTAATCATTATTATTATTACTCAAACTATTTTATGATAATGGTTGTTGGCAATGTACATTGTTATATGATTTTTTTTGAAAATTATCATCTCAAAATACTGCATAAAACATTGTCCTACACTTTCTGACGTCAGTCCCCAGACACATTTAAAAATCTATTGGAAGCGAATCTACGTCTGGATTAACCACGTAGTTATGCTAAATGGAACGCATCCAACATGAAGTTTGTACAAATGAAACATGACGTTTTGGCGCTATTTTGTTTAGTAGTGAGTGAATCGGTCTTTGGTGCTAAGCAGACGTGTCTGGACTACTCAATAAATCAGTTCTCTGGTTAGCTTTTTTGGGTTTAATTTTCTCGATTTGAATTATTGTTCAGTTATTACACATTTTATAAACAAAAATATACTACTATTGCCACTAGTGGATTGCATGATTATTGTAACTTTTTTAATAACGATCGATTATTAACGAATTTGTCAGTACCCTGTCGTCAGCCCCCTGCCAAAAAATAATAATAAATTAATAATTACCTAGTTGTTAGTATAATTAATGAGTTTCATTTTCTTTTTGATTTAGAATTTTTATTTTTTGAGAATTTTAATTTTTGTTTCAAAAGAGTTTTGTTAATTTATGTTACTCTAGAGAATAATAGAAAACTTTAAATATAATAATCTACTGTAATTTCTTTAATTACTTCCACGTCGCGGAAGTATAGTAACGACAAAAAAAATTTTAAAAATTTTTATTGTCCAAATAGGCTTAAAATGTCATGAAACGTCGAGATTTTAAGTTTGAGCGAAAAAAAAATTTCTGTCTGTCTGTCGGTCTGTCTGTCGGTCTGTCTGTAACTTTTTTTTGTGCGCACGTTTACTCTGGAACCGTTTAAGATATTGACTTGAAATTTGGTACACATATGTACTTTAACAAGATCTAGAACTAGATTATATTTTTATCTTGTTCCGTCGAAGGGTTGGGGTGTAAATTGGTGTAAATTGGGGTAAATTTGGGGTAAATGGGTAAATCAAGCAGGTAAGAGTCCACGAAATTGGTATTTAGTATATACAAGAGAAGCCAAGTCTCAAAAAAAAATTTTGGCATTAGCCACCCCCATTACCACCCCCACCCCCTTATTAAAGGGGATGAAAAAAAAAATGTGATTTAGTGTATGTACAGGAACCAGGAACCAGAAACCTCAAAATATTTTTTTACTTCATCCACTCCCCACTACCACCTCCCCTATCACCACCCCCACCCCACTACCGATATGGGGTATCGTTTTATGGGTTTTTGGGGTAGAAGATTTCAAATATTATATTATTAAAGTTCCATAAACAATTATTTTCACATACAAAGTTTTTTCGTTGTGAGTGACTTGGATAGAGAATCTGGATGTGGAAGTAGTGATTCCTTGGGCAGCGGTTTTTTTGTTCCACAAAGTCAATTCAATGGGCAAGGGTCTCAGTACCTTGGAATCATATTTTAGTAAATCGTAAATAAAATGAATACTGCTGGATAACTTGACTGGCCCTTCATAATAGAGGAAGAGTTAGACTGTACCTTTAAATTAAAGTAGTGTTATCCCCTGTTAATTAAAAAAAGTCCTCGGACAAACTTGTATGGGCAGATTTCCCGTTAGTAGAGAAACACCCCTATAAACATTTTTAAATATTTTGTATATGTATTATTATATGTATTGTGTCTTGATTGAACTTGTACCTTCAATATATTAAATTAATCTTTAACACATTGAATGTTATGATGAAACTTGTTTTTTTGTGGTAATATTAGAGAAGTAATTATTTGTTGTAATTAGTACATGAATAAATACAGTATTGTTTAGTGTTACCCTGGTGTTATAATTTCGGAACCCACGATACAGAGTGTTTACTAAGGTAACACGTAACATTATCTTTTCCAATTTGACTACGTTACCCCTTCGATAGTTTTGTGAAAAATATATGTTGTAGCTTACACGCAAAAAGGTTGCAAAGCACGGACACTTATCTTAACCTGCCATGGCCTTTAACATTCTTTTTTGAGGATTACAAACACGTAAATATTTTGAGTACATAATGAAATCATTATCTTTTCGACCGTTGGCATCCCAACTATAAATGTTACCAATAGTATAAACACATAACACACAATTTTTACCACCCCAAAGACAACATGGGAATGTCAGTAATTGATTGAAAAGCCACCTCTAATGTAGTTGCATTCCAGTACTTACCACGCTGTTTAGTTCTATTGATATATCATGATCTGATAAATGCCCGGGCGATTATGATACGCCGAGGGAATGGGAGAATTCACCCCCAGACAATACGCTTACTGGAAACAAATAACCTCTCATCTATTTTCCACAACTAAACCAATTCAATCAAATATTGATGTACGTTACGAACAATAATATATCAAAGTCTGGTTAAATTTGTGTGTGAATGACATTAAAATGAATAGCTAGTTATTATTAAATCAGCCTTTCGATGAGATCCATTAATATTCCAAAATAACATGCACGGAAATGTTTGATAAATAATAATATTAGCGATAGGTAATTGTTAAATTTAAGTGACGATTTGTATTTATCTAATTAAGGTGTTGTTTTGAATATACGGGGCAAAATAATAATATCCAGTCGTTGGTAAAAACAATAGTTGTTTTATCCAATACATGTTATGCGTATAACATTATTTCATTGGTCAAATTATTATCCTACTGTTCGTATATGCGATACAGAAGAGTACTGTACCCGCCATGGATCTTGGCGAGCGGCAGGGACTGTAGGGGAACGTAGCGGCCTATCGGAGAACTGCGCGTCCACTTCCTATAATGATTTATCAGTGTGTAACACCAATCAAAATCAAAATTGTGTAGTGAACGAATTCTCAACAATTTTCAAAATGTCCGGCTGTCTATCTATCTGTCTGTCCTTTATGTTTCTTGTAAGCAAGAAACTTTGATAGTATGCGAATGTAAGCTAAAGGAAAGAATACAAATCCTGAAATGTTTATATATTTTATTTCATACTGTCCGGTAAATGACTATTTCTCGGACTCATTTGCGGCTGGTAAATCGAACATTACAGTATCTGATACCGTAATGTGTTACCTGCGAACCTTACAGTATCTGATACTGTAATGTGATACATAGCATAATACAAAACGTTGCAAAAATGATGGTTTTATTTATTTGACAGTGACAAGCCACAGACAATCATAATTAGCTATGGACAACAATGGCTATAACATCGTTAGGTGATGCACGCGATTGTTAGATTACGAACTAATATTTTTTAAATTTCAATAATTATAACTTTTTATTCATTTTAAAAGACAGTATGAAATAAAATATACCACACATGTCCGGTAGATCTCATTACAGTACTCGTTTATATTTCGGTAAAACAACTCGTACTGTAATAAGTCACCTACCGGACTTCAACGTAATAGTTATTACGTAACAAGTTCCGAAAGTGGTTTTTTACTGGACAAGTAAGCCTACGGCTCGTCCTGGAAGCTTTTGAGTCCAGTAAAAGCATTTTCGGGGCGTGTTACGTACAATTTTTCTTCTTCAATCGTCTCTTTAATGAAACCAAAAATTGACATACTTAATATTAATTGTACTGTCATCACTGTCCATTTTGAAATAACTATTATCTGACAGTTTTAAGCGTCATTATTTTGTTACCACAATAACACGATTGTTTAGCGTTGCGTACGAATGTGATTAATGTGATTCATAGTAAAATATAACCTGCAAATTGACACTGACGTTTAGATGATCCGTCACTTTACAGTACTAGTACCCGTAATAGCTACTTTCGGAGCTAGTACTAGAATGCGCTACTTTCGGTACAAAAATCGTACCGAAAGTACCTACTTTTGGAACGATTGAAGAAAAATTACTATTACTAATAGACAATTAATATGTTTTTGGTTACATACTTCATGAATAGAGATGGTGTATGTGGTTACAGGGGTCGCGTGTTCAAGACACAATCAGTTTCGATGTAATTACAGCTTGAAAAACTTGGAAACCTGGAAAAGTTAGGGAATCTCAAAAAGTTATCATATGCGTACAATAAACGTGACATGACAAGCTGTTGAAGCAGGGCTCTAGATACTCAGACAGGTAGAAGTAGGTTTGTTATACCCCAGTCAAATTAGAAAAAATTTCAACCTTTAACGGAAAAAACTGACTTGTCAAAGATGTTCATTATTAAATATACTAAAAGTCCCTACACTCAAAGAAAATGATAGGTGGATTCAACCAAAAAGAGCATATGAAATCGCGCCTATCTAGTTTCATAGTTAAATCAATCAGAAAAGAATAGTCATACAACAACTTTATTTGTTTTCGTAAACAAATAGTAGTTTAATAATCATATCTTCTTGTAGAACAACAAATTAAATAGTACAATGACATTTTTTTATATTCACTAACCATTTTCAATTTGGTCTACAATTAAATAGTACAACGACTTTGTTTTTTGTTCACCAACTAATTTTTAGGTTGATCTACACTTTATTGTATGATGAAGTTTTTTTTGGGCCAAAATCTTAGTATTGAAACCAAGCCAAAGATTAGAGATCGTTTATAAGATCCATCCAAATATATCGATGATACCTGAGAGAATTTGAACATTGCAATCATGTTATTAATTTTCTATAAATTCATAAGAGTATAAGATAATGCATGATTGATTATTGTCAGTGATTTGTATGTGGCGTCATCTAGGAATAATTTCTGTAATAGACTACGTGGTAAGCAAGCAAATTTTATGGTAATTCTGTTTTTGAACTTCTAGAAGACAACAATAATATTGGTTTGTCGACAAAGTACAATAATACAGCGAACTAATACTGGTTTAGAATTACAATTCGATGATACTTAAAAATAAAGTCTACTATTTATCTAGTTTCATTTGACAAAATTCAACAAATTATTAGTAAGATGAATAAATTATAGTCTTATGCACCTATTTTTTAAGTTAATGTTTATTTTGTTGTGTGACAATCACCTTTTGTTTAAAAATACTATTAATTATACTTCAATTTAACAAAATGAACAATATATATACTATTTTTTTGATTGATTTAACCCATACCATTTGCAAACAAAAGCGCTGATGCGACGTCTTAATTCATCAAAGTGGATGGCAGAACGATGTTATGTTTATGTAAACAGAACTGCGGGTTAACTCTACAATAATATTGGTTTATCTGTCAACTATAATAGTAGAGCAAACTGCTACTGGGTTTACAATTACAATTCGACAATAGTTAAAAATAAAATATACTATTATCTAGTTTAATTTGACAGAATTCAACAAAATAATAGTCTTATTCATCTATTTTTTAAGTTAATGTTTGTTTTGTTGTACGACAACTTTTTATTAATTAAAATAACAATCACCTTTTGTTTAAAAATACCATCAATATAATTTAGTTTAACAAAATTAACGATATTGTTAGTTAACCATTTTTTTTTTTTTTGTTGAATTTACCCATACTATTTCTCTGAGTGTAGCTCAAACTGTTGCGTTCGAGACGCCATCTTGAAAAAAATGGCGCTCCGATTAAGTTTTTTGCTTATATCTTTCTAAACATTAGCGATATCGAAATTATATTTATATAAAAAAAAAAGCTTGCCCACACGTAGCTAGCACGGCGCGGAGCGCTGTTCTAAATGGGAATGCCTAACTAAAATTTATTAATTCCAATTCAAAGTTATATAAATTGTATAAATTGTTGAAAAAATAATACAGTTTGTAAAATTATGATTTAGGTACAAATTTACTGCAAATTTACTGGTAAGGTACTGCCTAACCTTCCTTAGAGGACAAGCTCACTGCTCAATTATAAAAATGAATAATGCTAAGAGATTTTTAAAAATTGTCTGGATTAAATATTAGTATATCTAATTTAATTATTTTGCAATAGACAGACTCTTGCGAAAAGCAAGTATAATCAAATTAGTCACAATGTAAGACAAAATCAATACAGAAGATATTTACAGTCTCTTAAATTTAATATTCGAGAAAACTCAAGAAATTATTCCTACAAATTTCCATGCCGCTGGAGATAAATACGTTCAGATGTTCTTCGTTTATATTTTTTCGCTCGCAAATTATGTATTTTTGTACCCTTGAGTCATCTCTAACTTCGTCAAGACTTTTTAATTCTCTTTCAAGTTCGACTTTCGTGGAATGAAATTAAAAAGTAAGTCTCCTTTTTGATTTGCTAAATAAGTTAATTAGTTTAGACGCAATAAACAAGATGTACTCTTCGGTGGATTATTACATTTTCTGTATAATTGTTGAACATTCTATAGTATTCCCTTCGCAGTTTTAATTAAAATAACTTTATTTTTTTATTTATTTGCTATATTTGTGATTTTAATTATATCTTGATGATGCCATCTTGATTGACGAAATGTTCGTCAGTATACTATGCAGTATTTTTGTGATTGTAGAATTTGTCGAAGGTCACAAGACTACTACAGTGCATTTTTTAAAAATGTTTTCGTTTATTTACTGATCATTTTTTTTTCAAAGACTAACATACCAACATACTTTCCAAAGGACCCCGTAGAATCCTTATGGGAAATGACTTTCGGTCAAACTCTTTGAAACTCTGGACTCTGGTAGTTCTCGATGTGTAGAACAAAAGTTCTCAAGGGCACTAAGTCCTAGAACTCATTGTTTTGAGATATAGCCCTCTGAAGTTGAACTTTACGTGCATTCTGCAGCATAATGCAATGGAGACTATACTCTGCATCCCCTCTCTAAATCTGTACATAGAGGAGGTGGCGCTGAGGACTGCTCTGAGATTGCAATCTGTAAGCCAATGGTATATTAAGGGCACGGCTACGAGACATGCCCGTATCCTAGAGGCGGCTACAAAACAAATTCCTCTTCTGGGAATGGGAACTGACCGTATCTCCCCTATATATAACTTCAACAAGAACTTTGAGGTGAGCTTGAATGTGTCCGGCAATGCGGAGCCGGACATATCAGTCTACACCGATGGTTCAAAAATGGACTGTGGATCAGGAGCTGGGGTTTACTCAGAAGACTTAGATCTACATTTGATAATACCGCTAGGCACACATGCCACTATCTTCCAGGCGGAACTAGTAGGGATCCTGCAAGCGGTAATAGAAACCACGAAGGCAAACGTCAGTGGTAAAACGGTGCGCATATCAACGGATAGCAGAGCGGCCCTGCTTGCCCTAAACAATTGTAGCATAGGCTCGGGGCTGGTTCTGGAAATTAGAAAGGCCCTAGACGTGCTCGCACAAAACAATAGTGTCCAGCTCCGTTGGGCGAAAGGACATGACGGAATTCAGGGTAACGAAGAAGCGGACGCTTTAGCCCGCAAGGGATCTGAGAGCGCCCTGCATGGTTCTGGACCTGCAATAGCGCTCTCAGATTCAGTCCACAGTTCCCTGCTGAAGAGCTATACACTCAAACGCCATGCGGACTGTTGGGGTGGTTTGAGCAGCTGCAGACATAGCAGAATGGCCACACCCAGTCGTAAGCTAGGCAAACACTGTCTCCAGATATCCAGGAGTAATCTGTGCATTTATGTAGGATTACTAACAGGGCACTGCAGACTAAATAAACACCTCCATACACTGGGAGTCATAGACAACCTTAAGTGTAGAGGGTGTAATCTGGATGACGAGACTGCCGAGCATGTGCTCTGTCACTGCCCTGCTCTCTCAACGAAAAGAGGATCCATACTGGGGGACTTCTGGCCCAGTATGGCCAGCATAGGTGGCGTCTCACCTGGTCTCCTCCTCAAATACATCACAAGTGTTGGTTGGCTTAAGGAATGAGAGGCTCGGTGGACATGCCACCACTTACGGGGGCAGCACAATGGGCCCGCTTATGAGGCTTGAGTGCACATGAGCGTAAGCTCACCCCCCGCCAAACAATCCAGAATCCAGAGCATAGTTGATATGGCATTTATCATAATGTGTATGAATTTTTAGGTCTTAGTGCCCCCGAGAACGTTTGTTCTACACATCAGGAACTACCAGAATCCAGAGTTTCAAAGAGTTTGACCGACAGCCATTTCCCATAAGGATTTAACTATGCTGCAGAATGCATGTAAAGTCCAACTTCAGAGGGCTATTTCTCAAAATGTCTTTGGGACTTAGTGCCCTCGAGAACTTTTGTTCTACACAAATAAGCCATTAATATGGCATACTGCTCACCTGTCTTATCTATAATCTTGTATAGCTGAAAAGATCAATAAACATATTTATTTACACATCAAGAACTACCAGAATCCAGAGTTTCATAGAGTTTGACCGAAAGCTATTTCCCATAAGGATTTAACTACCTAAGTGTTTTATTATATACTCTTTCAGTGCTAAGTTTTAAATTTTAATTTACCTTACCTAAGTCATTTTCTACTATAAGAATATTAGTATCATCAGCATAACAAATTATCAAAACATTAGGTATTATATTCAAATACAGAATTAAGTTGTTCCCAAAGAGTATTAAAAGAAGGGGACCAAGCATGGATCCTTGCGGAATGCCCTGTTTTACCTCTAGACTATTTTGCACAATTTGTTTTCTTTCCTTTAGGTATGAGGACAATAAATTTAAAGGAGTGCCTCTTACTTCATATCTAGAAAGTTTAGCTTTTAACCCTGTGTAGACTAATAAAATACGACAAGATAGCCCTTATGGACCTTATGAGTATCATTAATATACGTAAGGATGTCTACTCTTAGAGACTTTGAGACTTCTTATCTGAGTTGGAAAAAATTTTCGTGGTGAAGGTATTGTCTACCAGTTCTACTAATATCGTTATCCAATTTTTTTTTCCAATGGACAGTTCGCGATTCAAATATATTTTAGTAGTAAATCTTCAGTGCTGCGTACCTCTACATGTGGGACCCTGAAACATCATTGTTTTACCGAATACATAAAATCAAACATCTCTTGATAAACCATTCTCAACATTATCTCAGATAATGAAAAAGAGTAATGGTGCGGAAGCTACGTGGCTTTTTCAGAAACTCAATCAAGCATTTTCTATGCGTTGATTAATTCTATCGAACTTAAATAACGACAAAATAGACTTCTGGCATATGTCAGCCCGTCGAGTTGGCCATGGTTCAAGATATAAAAATCAGTGAAATTAAGGCTAATTTTTTTTGTGTGTTACACATTTTATGTTTAGAATAAATAAAATAAGATCGCCAGAAAGTGTGGGCCGTCAGGGGCGCAGCCAGAAAGGTTAAAGATGTAAAAAAACGGAGTTAGATAACATGATCGTTACAAGCTTTTTTTTTAGGCTGAGCATGTTTATTTAAATGTTTCGAACACAGAAAAAAATTACCAGAAATAAACTCCTTTTTCGAGGTTGCTAAATAATAGTAAGGCTAGTCAGAAAGAAAATGTTAGGATTTTTGAAGAAAATAGGATTTTTTTTGGATATTTCATCTCAGAACTCTAAACTCATCGTTACAAGTTCTGGCTCCTTTTTAAAACGTAAATATAAGCTCCTTCAACAATAGGATAGCCTCCTCAGAAAGTTCTTAGTGTCAGCAAAAGTACCATTGACTCTTAAATATACAGGAATTTAACACTTTCGGCTAACCTGACTTCCTACCGTGCCTCAGATGTATTGTATCATTATTACCTTTCTGGCTGCGCCTCATGACGGCCCACACTTTCTGGCGATCTCATTTTATTCATTCTATACATAAAAATGTGTACACACGAAAAAAAAAATGAGCCTTGTAACGATGACATAATTTCACTTATTTTTAGACAGTGTTCGTGACGCACCTGACAGGAGGTGCCCCGCTAGAAGTCGATTTTATGAATCGTTATCATCCATTAAACCATAAAAATATCTCAAAGTTCATAAAACGATGATGTGCCGAAAAAGCTACCTAGCTCCCGCTCTATAAGATGATACTTTTTTTGTCACAAAATTCACATACCTAATTACTTCCACATCCAGTGGAAGTATAGTAACGACAAAAAAATTTTTAAAAATTTTTATTGTCCAGATAGGCTTAAAATGTCATGAAACGTCGAGATTTTAAGTTTGAGCGAAAAAAAAAAATTTCTGTCTGTCGGTCTGTCTGTGTCTGTAACTTTTTTTTGTGCGCACGTTTACTCTGGAACCGTTTAAGATATTGACTTGAAATTTGGTATACATATGTACTTTAGCGAAATCTAGAACTAGATTATATTTTCATCTTGTTCCGTCGAAGGGTTGGGGGGTAAATTGGGGTAAATTTGGGGTAAATAGGTCAATCAAGCAGGTAAGAGTCCATAAAATTGGTATTTAGTATATACAAGAGAAGCTAAGGTCTCAAAAAAATTTTTGGCATTAGCCACCCCCATTACCACCCCCACCCCCTTATTAAAGGGAATGAAAAAAAATTGTGATTTAGTGTATGTACAGGAACCAGAAACCTCGAAATATTTTTTTACTTCATCCACCCGCCACTATCACCCCCCTATCACCACCCCCCACCCCACTACCGATGTGGGGTATCGTTTTATGGGTTTTTGGGGTAGAGGATTTCAAATATTATATTATTAAAGTTCCATAAACAATTATTTTCACATACAAAACTTTTTCGTTGTGAGTGACTTGGATAGAGAATCTGGATGTGGAAGTAGTGATTCCTTGGGCAGCGGTTTTTTAATATTTCATTATCTGTCAAATTTAATTTTTGCGTACATAAGGTGGTTCCAGATGATAGCCACTAGTCCACAAAGGGTTAAAATAGTGGAAAGCTCTGGAGAAATCTATAAATATCTAGTGCTTTTAATGTGTTATAGTAGAGTTGAAATCAAGATCTTTGTTGACTTCCGTGGAACATTGAAAGGTAAAAATGTGCTGATTACGCCTTTATATAATACTTGACGTGTATATACACCCCCCTAAATTCGTCTGGCGATATCGGTGTCCAAACAACCCCCAGGGGTAAAAAACCGAAAAAAGCGGAAAATTAGATAATTGCTTCATATTTCTAGCAGTTTTTTGATTTTTGATGAATTGTCCATAACAACAAAGTTATGGCTATTTATATGTAAAAGAATAGTATTGTTTAAAGCGTAAAATGTTTTCTAAAACCTTACGTAGCTCTCTTATTATGCGAATATTTATTTTGTCATATTCGCAAATTCTTTCCACTCGTGATTTTAGACAGACCAACGTAAATTTTAAAAATTTAATAAGAATAGCAGTTGTAGGGTATACTATCAAGATTCGATTACTTTTTTCAGTTTTAAATTTCGATCATAAATAAGCGAGTTATGAATTAAATAGTTAGTTGTTGTCATAATTATGCCACAACCCCAGTTGCATCTATCTCTATTTCAACCGCTTCAAATCGTTTCCCGTTGCATTCTAACATACTCACGCGGGAATGCATACGTATAATAATGGCATGTAGAAAATTGTTAATTATATCTTTTTCGTGTTTTTTTTTTTATTAAATAATCATATATTTACACAATTATTGTACAATATGGAGTCTTCCTCTAGCAATACGGATTAAACGTCAAAAAGTATATATTATATCAAATTGTATAATTTGTAACTAAATTGGTAAATTATGTGAAATTACTTGCTAAAAGTGTTTAAAAATAATAATTTTAGTAAGCAATATGTGGACAGCGCAAAATATTGGCCATTGAAAACTGGCATAAAACTCATCTTTCACAAGCAAAACAAATATTTCTCTTTGAAAAAATATTATTATATTATATTAGAGATACTGAAATCAGAACCAGGGGGGGTAAATTACGGAATTATTGTAAACTAGATAAAAATACCGTAATCCGAGTCAAGGATATTTTTTAAATAAATGTTCAGCAAAGATTAGAGAATTTTATCTAATCTTTGATTTCAGGGGATACGCAATAATGCGCGGAAAATTCAAATTTGTAGTAAAAAGAAAGCAAATTTGAGCAAATCGGCTGAACACGTGCCTCCAGAACCGTCAATGTCATTTCCATGAATGAACCTCTATAAGATCTTTCTATAGGGTATTTTTGTTTATTTGTGGTTTTCTTGTACAACCTATTACTATATAGTTAGTGAAATTTGAGTTTTTCCTAACATTTTTAAAAATTTCAAATTGTTGAACCAATTATACTTTGCCATACTTATATTAAATTTATAGCAAAATAAAATTGTTTAAATAAATTATAATTGTTTGAACAATATCATAAACATTAATATATTACCAGAAATTAGAAGGTGGTTTATTAATAATAATTTGCAAAATAAAATCGCGAATAAACAATAACGTACGTCAAAAATAATAATAATAATTTTATATACATTTAAGTCTTGGCGGACTTTAACACTCAACCAGGAAATTCGCGACTCTTTATTTGTGGACTTGTGGGGTTATCTTTTGGGACCCCATAAAGAGTCGTAAAATTTGGGAGGGACAGTCAATTTCTATTTTCTGAGCAATGTTGAGGAGAGGGGACGGTGCGATTTACATTTCGCTACATTTTCACAATTCTCATTTTACGAAAAAATATTTTTCTCATGAGAAATATACAGAAAAAAAATCTCAGAGGCACGTGTTTATATTAACCGATTGTGCTCAAATCAGTATATCCATATTTTGAGATTTCGAATATATCTGGCGCTAAGACAGAAAAAATCGAAATTATTTTTTCTCTGGTATAAATTTTAACTGCCCTATTACGCATCCTAAAATGATAAATATCATATTGAATGTAGTATCCTCTAGGCAGGGCTAGAGATTTCCTCGTAAGGGTGGATTTCTGATAATGTATATATTGCCATGATCAGATTTAGATCTTCAAAGAAGTTTTTTTTTTCATATTGGATGTTAGACATAGTAAATGTATGAAGAAATTGACAAGTTTGTTCGTAAGAGGACTGGCTACTCGTTGATATTCTAGCTTGGTCAGATTTAGATCAATAATATATGAAAGAAACGAATGATTTCTTTGAAAGTTATCTGCTGAATACCCAAAATACTAAAATGATATATAAAAAAATTAGTTGAATCGATTTACGGCATCTGCTTTACAACAATTCCTTATTTTTTTTTCCACTATTTCTGATTGGTGTAACGTCGCTTTACAGAGCAGCACCTTCTCATTATTTAAAATATATATATTTTTTTGCTTGAGAAAAAAGAGTAAAAAGTTTTATGCACTTTGCCTTTGAGCTTTTAATATCCATAATAATGTTACACACCCTTCATTGTTTACTAAAATTATTATTTTTAAACAGTTTTAGTCAGTACTTTCAAATAATTTACCAGTTTAGTTACAAATTATATTTGTTGTTTTATCCGTATTGCTAGATGAAGATTCATATTTTACAATAATTGGATAAATATATGAGAATATTTAATAAAAAAAAACACGAAAAAGATGTAATTAACAATTTTCGACATGCCAGTATTATTATTCCCGCGTGAGTATGTAGAACTCCGCGGGCCGCGGACTAGCAGGCAGTCATGTTAGAATGCGACGGGAAACGATTTGAAGCGGTTGAAATAGAGATAGATGGAACTGAGGTTGTGGCATAATTAAGACAACAACTATCTATTTAATTCATAACTCGCTTATTTATTATCGAAATTTAAAACTGAAAAAAGTAATCGAATTTTGATAGTATACCCTACAACTTTTATTCTTATTAAATTTTTAAAATTTTCGTTGGTCTGTCTACAATCACGAGTGGATAGAATTTGCGAATATGACAAAATAAATATTCGCATAATAAGAGAGCCACGTAAGGTTTTAGAAAACATTTTACGCTTTAAACAACACTGTTCTTTTACATATAAATAGCCATAACTTTGTTATTATGGACAATTCATCAAAAATTAAAAAACTGCTAGAAAGATGAAGCAATTATCTAATTTTCCATTTTTTTCGGTTTTTCACCCCTGGGGGTTATTTGGACACCGATATCGCCAGACGAATTTAGGGGGTGTATATACATATCATGTACTATATAATAGCGCAATCAGTACATTTTTACCTTTCAATGTTCCACGGCACACGTTTCTAGACGACTTTTTCGAATTCTGAACCTCTACTATTATGATAAAAGACGTAGATGCTGTAGAAAGTATTTACAGTAATGAAATTATTCAAATGAAATATTTGTACTTATTGGTAGTAAAACAAAAGACAATTTTAACTAATTTCAACAATAAAAATAACGGTAGATATACATCTGGAAAATCCTACAATCTATAACTGCATTTGAGCTAAAATGCGTTACCCACCGCCACCAATTCCTGCAGACTTAGGTAACAAGAATGACCGAGGTCCCAGGTGTTACTCTAACCACTGCTATAAAATGCGACAGCACCTGGCAGCACTAATCAACACCGTAACGTTTCAAGAGGGGGGCGCTACTACGTAGTTACCGAACCCTCCACATCCCTAACATGGTGGTGTGGAAACATTTACATTAATTAATCAAACCCTGTTTCCACTAAATCGGCAGTAATCCATATTTTTTAGGGAAAAATTGATGAATTGTTTTAATCAATTCAGGAACACTTGATTTGAACTGGATTTTCGATAAGTTAGAAACGTTCAGACTATTGTATTAGCGGCTATGTGTTCCATAAAAATAAAGGTAATAACTATTACTATAGTGTATTTGTTTATATTGTAAATTTACAGGGGACTCATTACAAGCCTATAGACCAAATCTTTTTAAACTTAAAATGTCCTGTGAACACTTGTTCCTAAACGCTTCTTTTCTAAATCGTTGACAAAAAGTTCTCTATTTCAAACACAAAACGTTTAAAGGCATAATGTTCATAAGTGATATACTTTGATTAATTTTTTCTTTGTTTCTAGTTCAAAAACTATCATCCACTAGTAGAAACTTAATAGTATTTGAACATACAGAGCCAAGGTCTAACAGACGTTACAGTGTTTACAAGTAACAGCCTACATACATACATACACACGGACAATTTCTTTTTATTACCTGCTATTTGAGTTCAGTATATTATGAAACGGATTTCTGTACACAAATCTGTTTTATAAGATGCTTATTAGAAATATTTGTTCGGTTATAATATATTGATTTGATTAAATCAAATATATAGGGGGTGTCCCGAATTGCATAGGCCAAACTTCACTAAGCAATACAACTTTTCAAAATAAGAAAAAAGTTCCTATAAACATGGGTCGGGAAGTGCTTAGTTTCCGAGATACAGGGTGTTCAAGTAATTCTCCTGAAAATGTTTTTTTATGAATATTTTCGAAACGTCTACAGATAAACAAATGATAATTTACACAGGAATTTAACTTTTTATACTTTTTAAGACAAAATGACAACTATGTACGAAAACCATTCAGGAGCGGGTGAAACTGGGGGGGCTAGGTATAATTTAGCCCCAACTTTATTGTGACACTTTTACATTAATTTATGAGCAGAACTTAAAAATTTGAAGTTTTCTACACAAAAAAAGTCTGTTGTGTTTTTTCTCTAAAAGTATCAGTTTTTGAGTAAATCTTATCTGAACTTTATTAATTAGTAACCATTATTACCAGCATTCCTGGTATGCAGGAGTGTGCCATGATTGTAATGTTTGTAACAAATGAAAAATAATCTAGCATGCAATGCCAGAATGACAATGATGACTTTGTTGTTTTTTGTGTTTTCTATAGTTCATTGTTCTGTATTATTTCCTTTTGGAAAAAGTGTTCTATTGAAAAGTAAAAAATGGTCATGTTTAGTAATGTGGAGTACGCGGATATTCATTTTATTTATGGATATTGTAATGGAAACGTGAATGCCGCGGTACGCGAATATCGCAGAAAATTTCCTAATAGAAGGAAACCATCTAAAGATGTTTTTATTCGAACCCACATAGAATTTAGAAATGTTGGACTTAAAAGAGGTCCAAGAAATGAAGAACAGCGAAATGGGCGATTTAAAACCATAATTTTGGCCAAATTTATCAATAATAATAAATTAAGTATCAAGTTTCCAAAAAAGTTTTTCGGATTCTGAAAAAAGACCACAGAAAAGCTTTTCGAATGCAGCCAGTCCAAAGCCTTCAACCAGGTGATCCCGAAAGGCGTATCAATTTTTGTAATTGGTTTATTATAAATGCCATGGAACAAGATCCCGATTTCGGAAGTAAAATTATTTGGACTGATGAAGCTACCTTTAACCGTAATGGATCGGTTAATTTTAATAATTTAAGAATCTGGGCTCATCGGAATCCTCATATAATTCGCCTTAGGACATTTCAACAGGAGTTTAGCGTTAATGTATGGTGTGGTGTTATAAACGGGACTTTTTGTGGGCCCCACATCCTTCCTCTCCGTTTAAATGGACCATTGTTTAATGTTTTAAATAACCATTTTTGTTCAATATCTCGAGGATATTCCTCTTAATTTAAGAAATGAATGCTGGTTTCAAATGGACGGAGCTCCTGCACATTTTGCTGTTGAGAACCGTTTGTGGGTAAACAATAATTATCCTGAACGGTGGATCGGTCGATTAGGTGCAAGAGCCTGGCCACCTTGTTCATCGGATTTAACTCCAGTTGATTTTTTTGTCTGGGGCTATTTAAAGGACAAAGTCTACGCAAACCCTGTAAACACAAGAGAATAGTTAATAGAAAGAATTCTCGAAGAATGTGAAAATTTGCGGGCTAATCCCGATTTCATTCGTAAAGCTACACACTCTGTACGGCGCAGATGTCAGAAATGTGTTGATGCTGGAATGCACTTTGAACAACTCTAGTAATTTGTAATTTACCTTACTTTAATCTAATTCATTGTTGTCTAATAAAAAATAATGTAATCAAATTTTGTTTTACTGTCATTGTTTTTTCTGTTTTGCTAAAATATTCATAAAAAACTATTCCCGAATAAGTTCAGATAAGATTTACTCAAAAACTGATAATTTTAGAGAAAAAACACAAGAGACTTTTTTTGTGTAGAAAACTTCAAATTTTTAAGTTCTGCTCATAAATTAATGCAAAAGTGTCAGACAATAAAGTTGGGGCTAAATTATACCTAGCCCTCCCCCCCCCCCAGTTTCACCCGCTCCTGAATGATTTACGTACATAGTTGTCATTTTGTCTTAAAAAGCATAAAAAGTTAAATTCCTGTGTAAATTATCATTTGTTTATCTTTAGACGTTTCGAAAATATTCATAAAAAAACATTTTCAGGAGAATTACTTGAACACCCTGTATCTCGGAAACTAAGCACTTCCCCACCCATGTTTATAGGAACTTTTTTTCTTATTTTGAAAAGTTGTATTGCTTAGTGAAGTTTGGCCTGTGCAATTCGGGGCACCCTGTATATAACAACCATTACAAATCATTTGAGTGTGCATATTTATTATCTTTTTAGATATAGTCTCGGGAGGGTTTAATCAACCCCCTAGGCTTGCTGTTCGGATTTCACTTGCTCTATAACCCGTCGATAAATCACTCCCCAGACCCGTTTATATATGAAAACATAAAGGGATCCATAAAAGGAGTGGTTTTTGGCCGTTTCAGGGGGTTGCGGCGGTCAAAAACTTCTCTCACCACTTCCATCGTGTTTAGCACCCTCGAAAATGGGAGGGAAAGGTAATCTCGTCTTTGCCCGAAATGTTTACACTCTTTCTGCCTTCATTACATAGACTACTAGTCTCGAAAAACCACGGACGTAATGTTCCGACCACGCTGCGAAAAAAATATGTTATATGGGGGTGAAAGTAGACGCTACAGAAAAATTTTGAATGTGGTGCAACGTGGGGAAGTTACCCTTAAAAATATTTGAAACGTATACCGATGTCTTCTCGCCCTTAGTTCTTTCCCAAATTGACCGACATTTTTTTCTGAGAATCCTCTCCAATACTTAACATATATTTTTTCTAAAATTTTCGGTTGCTGCGTTTTGATACAAAAAATTGGTCCTTTGGATTTCATCCCCCTCGTCACCCCGTGAAACGCGCCACCCTTTTGCGTTAATATTTTGTAAAATTGTTCCCTTCACTTATTGCTAACTATATTCCTTCTCTCAATGAAGATAGGACCGGGGGCCGTTTCACCCTACTTATCCGGCTATGCCCTTTAAATTATTTATCACTACCGCATTTCGACAAATTAGCTAGGTACTAAGAAAACTTGTTTCCAATGTTTGCTTACTTTATATTAGGCGTACTTTGTAAAACTATAATTTGAGTAAGATTTCATAGAAATTCCTTTAGCCAACCCAGAGTAATCGGTTACGAAAATTGATTTCATATTTTGACAAAATTAATTCTATTTAGTTCATCTCCTGGGAATAATTCTTGTATTTTTGCAAATGATACGATATAATAATTGTTCTTTTCAAACTCGATGCACAGTATTTTTTATTTAAAAATTATGTTGCCAAGACGAAAATAAACATGAAGACATAATGGCTAATGTCAACTGTGCTAAATATCCCTTTTAAGAGGTTCTAAATGTACTGTACTTTGTCTTCCTGTCCCTAGCCGGTTTCTATCACACTTATTACCGTTTCTCTAATTAACTCCCTTACGACTTCTCAGTTTATAAGGTTCTTCCTAATAAATGAAAACCGTTGCAAAGCTTTCGTATATGGCTTTTTGACCGTTTATTATATTTCTTCACAAATCACAAATACGCAAATAAAGACTATATTGCATTTAATCGGCTCATTTATAAAACCGTAAAAATCGCTCGCAGAAAAAAAATGAATATCATTGTTAGTGAAGGAATTCTGAGCAACTTTCAAAATATTCGCCCATCTGTTTCTCCATTTTCACATGTTTTTTGCTAGCATGATAACTTAAGACAGAAAGTATATTAAAAGGTTGGTAAGTTAGTGTTTGGAAAAGTCGATCAATAAATAATTATAATAAATATAAATGTTATAAAACATTTATAAATATATGTATAATCAGCGCAATGGATCTTTGAACTGATGCATTAATGCAGGCAGTTATCAAACACTATCGTTTGTATATTGGCGTCTCACTCCTTAATGGATATAAGGATGTATGTCTCGCACTATAACGCACTAGGAACTAAATGTTGTTAGTGATGGGCGATATCGTGATTTTTCAATCACAACGTAAATCGTTACTGTGATTTTCTTATATCAGTGAATTTAAAGCGTGATGTGATCACGACTTTCATATAACGACGTACGAGAGAAATTGTTAATTGTTCCCTATCCCTAAATAAGCGCCGACAGACGGTGAATGGTGAATTAGCTACTTTTGGTAATCTGTGCTGCCACAGATATGCATAATATGTATAATATATTATGATTTGTTTATCCAAATAACCTATCTGATGTATGCAGGCGCGCAGCCAGGGGGGGGGCCATCGGGCCCGGCCCCCCCCCCAAGCCATCTTCGATGACCGAAAAAATAAAGAAGCAATATCACTATTAGTACAAATAGTGCCTTCAAATTAGGATGTCTTTAAGAAAATTTACCCACAGTTATGAGACCTGTAGAAAGTGAAGTATTTGAGTTGTTTAAACATGATTTTCACCCCCGCAGTTCTAAAAAAGGTGTGGTTTTTGAGAAATATATACATATATATGAATTTTAGCGTTTTTTCATCTTTTTCTCTATTTTGAGGAAAACTATGCATTTGGGTTGAAAATATCAAGAGAGCAAAGTAGTAGAGCATAAAATTTCCTATAACTTTACTATAACTCTACCTTTTTCGAATTCCGCTTAGTTTCGCCGCTAGAGGGCGCGAAAGAAATAAGTATACATATAGACTTTTGCGCCTTTTTTTAGATTTTGAGCCAAAATTATGCATCTTTATGAAAAATTACATGAGATCAAAGTTGTAGAACATAAAATTCACTATCTTTAAGTGTTTTCTAGGTTTTTTTTTTTCATAAAAAGATATATATATTTTATGTTCTGCAACTTTAATCCCACGTAATTTTTCATAAAAATGCATAATTTTGTCTCAAAATTTAAAAAAAGGCGAAGGTATATTTATTTATTTCGTGCCCTCTAGCGGCGAAACTAAGTGGAATTCGAAAAAAATAGTAGAGACAAAATTTGTAGGAAATTTTATGCTCTACAACTTTACTCTCTTGATATTTTTCACTAAAATGCATAGTTTTTCCTCAAAATAGAGAAAAAGACGAAAAGACGCTAAAATTCATATATATGTATATATTTATCAAAAACCACCCTTTTTTAGAATTGCGAGGGGTGAAAATTATGATTAGGTAACCCAAATACTTCACCTTACAGGCCTCATCTGTGGGAAGATTTTCCATAAAACAGCGATTTCTTGACTAATTTGAAGGGACTAAAGGCAGTATCCAAATCATCTCTTGAAATTAATATTTTGTAATTAATGCCCATATTATCTAGTAGAGGAATCTATACACATCCATTTTCAACCATTTGCTGAAAAGTTTTCCTCAACCTCCGGGGAGGCCGGTTCTATTGCCCCCCCCCAGACGAATTTTCTGGCTGCGCCACTGGATGTATGGATTGGTAATAAAGCAAAAGCATACTAGGTTTTGAATGGAACTTGATAATAGGATATTTTTGTAAAGTTGTACTGTCGTGCACAAAAAAAAATGAGACAGGTCCTATAACGCATTTTTGCTAAAATCTAGTTGTGTACATCTAACTTTAATTTTTGTGCAAATAGAGACAGATTTACATTAGAAAAATAGTTGTCCTATTTTTTTTTGCTCACGACATAGTACAAATATTAACATTTCGGAAGCATCAATAAATTTCTTGTTTATATTTGTTTATTTTATAAGAATTTTTGTTAATTTAAAATGGTATATTTATTTTTTAATGTTATTTTTGTTGTTGTTTTATAATATACTTACCTAAAAGGATGTTTTTTAAAAATGTTTTCATTTGCTTATTGTCGAATATTCCATATTTTTATTCATATTTCATGCCGAAACGTAAATGCTCAATATTTTCAATAAAATTGCTAGTATATTTAATCATATAAAATATTTTTACGCATGGTTTTAGTAGTTATACTTCTGGTGTTATAACAAAAATGTTCCGTCACGACCCTGCCTCGAATCGCCACATCGCATCGCCAGTCAATAAAAGAAAGATATTTATATAAATATCTAAATAATGTGAAATAACGCTAATAAGGCACGGGATCGCTTGCTTTACGTGTTAATACATACGACCGCAAACAATAATCGACTCAAAGTAAATATCGTGAAATATCGTCTTGGTTAGACCACGGCAAGGGAACGAAATACGGAAAGTCGTGATCACGTCACGCTTTTCTGCCAACTTTACTAACAGTCGTTACCTGTGATTTCTTAATATCAGTGATTAAATCACAGTTCGTGATATATCGCCCATCACTAAATGTTGTGGGCATCGGCACATAGTTTAAAACTTGACCGAGATCCGGCAGATATAAGTAGAAGAGGCCAGTGCGTGTGACTGTAACACACATTGTAGTCGGAATGTAGTTAACATATAACACAGCCCCACAAAAAAAAAGTTCAAAGCAGCGAACCAGACTCATGTATTCCTATGTATTTTCGGTCGCTGAATCCGAATCCGGGGTGAAAAAAAATCGTACATCCCCAAAATCATTAGCTAGAGCTGAAATGTGGTAAAAAGAATATTAAGTTACGAGAATAGTTGTTACATCTTAATCAATCGAGTGATACAAATTAAGGTTAAACAGCAGCGTACATACAATAGATATGAAACACACCCCCAGGGAGGGGCGAAAACTAGCCCCCATATATAAAAAAATCGATTCAAAACAGCAAATGACTGCTGAAAAAGCTCAAAATGTCTAAGTTTTTTTAAAGTGATAAGAAACTTCATCAGGTCCGACGTAATCTTCATAAACGGCCCCTATAGAGTTGAGAACAACCACCTCCAAGTTGAAAGGACATGAGAAAAACAAGAAAAAACGTAAAATGCAACAGGATTTCTATTTTCATGGATACTATGATTGGCTGAAATTGCGTAGTACTCTCTAAAATAGAACTAGAAACTTACGTACCATCAACATTCTACAGTGTCAACCCTCAGAGGGTGTGAAAACTATGTAAGGTTGATATACAAAAGTTACCCCCACGGGGGTTGAGAGACCCCACCCCTATAAAAGAAACTATGGAAATGAAACAAATAAGCAATAGTATAGCTTTTTCGTTACATCTTGAATTACGGTAGTTTACATCCTTTCTGGGGGTGTTACTTAATAACATTTATAGGACATGAGTTTTAAACTCTAAGTGTGCAACACGATTTTTTGCCAATCATAGCATCCATAAAAATGTAAATCCGGTTAGTTTCTCTCTGTTTTTCCAGCATCCTACAGATATAGAGGTAGTATCTCGCAACCCCGTGGGGGTGGTTTTCAAGCACATCGTCGAACATAGTCTAGTTTCTTCTCTCTTCCACACAACGCAGGTGTTTCGAATTTTTATAGAAGTCACTGAAATTTTTTATAGTTAAATCTTACATAGGGGGTAGTTTTCACACCCTCTGAGGGTTGACAGTGTAGGATGTTGATGGTACGTAAGTTTCTGGTTCTATTTTAAAGTACTACGCAATTTCATTGCATCCATGAAAATAGAAATACTGTTGGATTTTACGTTTTTTCTTGTTTTTCTCGTGTCCTTTGAACTTGAGGGTGGTTGTTCTCAACCCTATAGGGGCAGTTTATGAAGATTACGTCAGACCTGATGTAGTTTCTTAACACTTTAACAAAACTTAGACATTTCGAGCTTTTTCAGCAGTCATTGCTGTTTTGGATCGATTTTTCTATATATGGGGGCTAGTTTTCGCCCCTCCTTGGGGGCGTGTTTCATATCTATTGTACGTACGCTGCTGTTTAACCTCAATTTGTATAATTCGATTGATTAAGAAGTAACAACTATTCTCGTAGCTTAATTTTCTTTTTATCCCATTTCAGGGGTGTTTTTTGGCTCTGGTTAATGATTTTGGGGGTGCATGATTTTGTTTTGACCGAAAATACATAGGAATACATGGGTCTGGTTCGCTGCTCTGAACTTTTTTTTGTGGGGCTGTGTAATTGGTAAGAAGGAAACATGCTTTAGATGAACTTCCCTAGGAAAAGGTCAGACCCAAGAACCATAAACACCAAAGATAGCCATTACTATGACGTAGCCGCGCGCCCTATTCCAGCGCGCTGCCGTTTACAATGTATTGTGTGGAGCATATTCTTTTAATAATATTAACGCACATGCACAATTTATTGAAATAATTGAAGCATACAACATTTTCAGTATTCTTTGTATATAGATATCGTGAATTAAACGTGTGTGGAAAGTATTAAGAATGTAACAACTTTTTCATTTTCCACTCAATGTCAAATTATAATATATTGTTGAATCAGTTTGTTATTTTACTTAATTTTCGAATTTTCTTTCTGCTTGAATTAGAACCTGTATTTTTCCTCTTCATTGCCTTAACCTGATTAGCTTTTAAATTCCTGAAATTCATGCGAATTACAGTGCAAGCAGGCAAAGCGTGGAAGTTTCTGACAAAAATTGACAAAACTATGCAAATTTAAAAGCAACTCTTGGAAATGAAATGCCTGGTTCAAGAAAACATCATTTTTTTTCTATACGGTGGATATTGATCCTTGATTTACAAAAAAATCTGATAAAAAATTATCTTATCTGATTCAATTCACAAATCCTACTTGTATCTGGGTTAAGTTTATCCTGCCTTTTGCACCTGTTTATCCATTCACCTCTTATGGTTTTGGACATCAGATTTTTGAGTTTTGGAAAAACGTAGAAAATAATATTTTGACCAGTAAATTTCTTTGTACAATATGTGTTATACAGTCATACACTGCACACCTCGTTCCCGGCATTTTTCTTCACTTCTGTCTAAATAATAATATGTAAATCTAATACATGATTATTAAGCTTCTTTTACCTTCTATAATATATACAAAATCCCATAGAACACTAATAATAATAATTGTCTTTTAAATCCTATAAAGGTCCAAAATAGTGCGAGCATATCCCCATTTCTGCACACAATTTCACTAATCAAGAATGTTTTTTTAACTCAAAGAAACATATAAAACAGACACGAAGATGTACATATGAGATTTACAAAGAAAAACCAGTGAATAAGTAGACAAAATAATAATCACACACTAAACATAGGGAGGCAATGCCGTCAGAAACGTAAACAGATTTAGGTCTCGCCGTGACGTCACAGCTTTGCCGGCAAGTGGCGAACGTTGCAGCATAGGGAACTGGCTATCCTCCCTCTGTTTACGGTTCTTGGGGGAGTGGTACAAGCGAACCAACGTTCTCTTTTGTAAGCAGAAGCAGGTAGAAAAATATATCGTGTCTACTTTTATTGCCCACTTCGCCATCTAAAAATGACTATACTTTAGTCAATCTATCTATAGTTATACTGTACATCGTTATTTTACCAGTTTATGATTAGTGATTAAATGATTGAATCCGACATAAATTACACTTGTTATTTGTTGACTAAAAGCCATTCCATGCCTGTATTTATAATAATAATTATGAATTTGATATGCTTTATCATGGGCCTATTGTATCGTGTAATGGGTCATAAATTTTGAAGTGCATTAATTTCACTGCAGTGCAACTAAATTAAGATTAATATTGTACTGTTGCTTCTAAAGTGGAGCTCTGTGCTTTGTTTAAAGTACTGCTCGAAACCGAGAATTGAAGTTAATTTGGTTTACTTTGAAAAATGGCATGTGCCTTGGAAAGGATTGCAATGATTTCTTATCGTATATATCAATGAACTACAATTTGATTCTACGACTCCTTGGAGCACATAAATACATTAAATTAAATGGAAAATTATAGCATAGGTATTATAAATAATTGTCAGTCTGTTAAAAATCAACAATTTATAAGATTTGCCGTGTTAGCATTATTGCAATATAGCTCTTGTACAATTTATTTCTTGCTATTTCAAATAAAAGTACCATAAGAACTGTTTTTTCAATAAATCTCTTCCATTAAATAGTTAACAATACAAACCGAAAAGTGTCGCAATATATCTCGTTTGTAATTTTTACACTTGAATCGAATTCAACCCCACCTTACTGTGAAATCATTTTTCATGTAAATTAACCCCAAGATGTGGTTCGGATTCTACTATAAATGGTAGCTACCTGTCTCTTTACTCAAACAAATTTAGCTTTTTTAATTTGTAAATTGTTACTTTCTTCAATACGTAGGAAGTTTACGAGATCAAAAAAAGGATCTTTACGGATGAGTTTCTACAACAGTGAAAATATTTTAAATATTAGAAAATTTTATTTAAAGTGACATTCCCAAAATTAATATTAGAGGTGTTATTATTTAGCTGTTGAATTCAAATTGTTTTGAAAAATAAAAAAATCTGTAAAGGTATTTTTCTACGACTGTTAAAAAACTACTCTTTTCCATTATTTTTAGTGCGTGAAACATAATAATATATTTTTGTAACGCCATATCCTAAAACGACATTTATTTGACAGTTTCAATGAATCAAAACAATGTCATTATTGATAAGTGTAAAATAAAGAAAAAAGAGTGAAATAAAGAAATTTTATTTCAGTGTGGAATAAAACTTATTGGTTTCTATGGAAACAGCAATAGAATTTAGTCTATTTTTACAAAATTATATTGTTTTCTAATTTCGAATGGCGATACAAAAAATTTTGTATATAACTCGAGACTAAAATGTGTTTTTTTTACTAGCGGTACTAGTGGTACTAGTGGTTTATAGCACTCGCCTTCGGCTCGTACTATAAACACCCCACTTGTAAAGAAAAACACCATTTTAGCCACTTGTTATATAAAATACTATTATGGTACTGTCGTGAGCAAAAAAAAATAGGACAACTATTTTTTTCTAATGTAAATCTGTCTCTATTTGCACACATGCAATGAATTTTGAAAAATAACTGACATGTCACAAAAATTAAAGTTAGATGTACACAACTAGATTTCAGCAAAAATACGTTATAAGACTTGTCCGATTTTTTAAAAGCTTTTATTTAACTTGCAATGTTTGTATGTTTGTTTAGGTCAAATCTTGCAATCAAAATTTCGGCTATTTCTAACTAAGCTAGAGCTTTGAAATTTAGCACACGTATATAAGTCCGGTGACAATGCAACATAGTATAGCCATTATCGGTCTAAATCCGATATGGCGGACGTGCCAAGATGGCGGATCGCCTTTCTCTTCACAACCCCCTTGATATGGGTATCAAATGAAGGGGTTTGATGAGTAAAATACGATAAACTATGTGACGCCTTTTTAAACTCATTATGGTGGACGTTCCAAGATGGCGGATCGCCTTTTTCTTCACAACCCCCTTGATATGCGTATGGCATGAAAGGGTTTGACGAGTAAAATACGATAAACTATGTGACGTCATTCTAAATTCAATATGGCGGTTGACTTTTTTTCTTCACAACCCCCTTGATATGGGTATCAAATGAAAAGGTTTGACGAGTAAAATACGATAAACCATGTGACGTCATTCTAAATTCAATATGGCGGACGCCCCAAGATGGCGGAGTATCTTTTTCTTCACAACCCCCTTGATATGGGTATCACATGAAAGGGTTTGACGAGTAAAATACGATAAACTATGTGACGTCATTCTAAATCCAATATGGCGGACGCCCTAGAATGGCAAATTATCTTTTTCTTCACGACTCCCTTGCCATGGGTATCAAATGAAAGGGTTTTGTCTGTCTGTTTGTCTGTAAAATAGGTAGACTAAAAAGTAAAAAGTAAAATTATATAAAAAAATGTGTTTAAGAAAAAGCTTTTATTTGAAAAACTGTACTAAAAAGTATGCAATATGACCGCCCCCAAAGATTCAGGTTTCGAGGTGTATAAATTTTAAAAACATTATTTTTACTTTTTAGTACAGTTTTTTCAAATAAAAGCTTTTTCTTAAAAATTTTTTTTATACAATTTTATTTTTGCGCACGACAGTACCTAATAGTGAAAAAAAATAAAAAGCGTGAAAAAAGTAACATTATTTCATGCTTATCAAGTCATTCTCTGAATGTGTGTAGTCGGCTATAGCAATCCGGGTTGCAGCGGCGCAGGGACAGCCATTTTTGTGATATGGCTCAAATAATTTTTGAATGCCACACTTTCCCATGACGTCCAAAAAAAGTGTAAACAAAAATTTGACACTATGGGGTTTTACTTTTAATGAGGTTTAAAGGGGTTTTTATGGGGTAACATATTTTTTATCTAATGAACCCCTCTTTTTTATAGTGGATTTCGATTCTACGCTAAAAAATATCAATTATTTGCTCTTTTCAATTTTTTACTCAGAGGTCAATTTGCGCTAGAAATGTCTCAATTTTCAATAATTTTTTACATCGAAAATATGCGCTCTAGAGAAAATTGTAAAAGAGAAAAGTTGTTTCTTTTTGATGTAGAATATACCTCAATTTTTTCAGATTTTTCTCGCACAAAATTTTTTTTTCAATTTTGGCAAAAAAAATTTTTTAAAACAAAAATCTGAAAAAATACATTTATATTCTACATACAAAAGAAACAATTTTTCTCTTTTACAATTTCCTCTAGAGCGCATACTTTAGTCGTAAAAAATTATTGAAAATTGAAAAATTTCTGGCGCAAATTGGCCTCGGAGTAAAAATTTGCAAAGAGCAAAAGATTTATATTTTTGGCGTAGAATCGAAATCCATTATAAAAAGAGGGGCTGATTAGATAAAAAAATCCCATTAAAAGTAAAATCCCATAGTGCCATTATGTAGAGCCCACAAAACTGAAAAACTTTTGTCTCAAACTTTTTTGATATTTGAGTCATATAACAAAAATGGCTGTCCCTGCGCCGCTGCAACCCGGATTGCCATGACCGACTACACACGTTCAGAGAATGACTTGATAAGCATCCCCACCAATTTTTGACTCTCCAGCTTATGTGTTCCATTTTTGTCGGTGGGCTCTCGGGCTCTCGTGCTATAAGCTAATTTTGAAATTTATTTCCCTGGATACAGAAATTGATATAGAATAGCTATTTATGTATTAAGAGGTAAAGTGCCTCATTGCCGCTCGACAGTGTATTTAAAAAATGTAATTTGTAATGCGAAAACCATAAATCAAAACGTCCTTAAATTTTGGTTCTCAAGCATATTGGTCAATAATATTCCATCAGTTTTCAGTAATAATGACTAATATGACTTCTAGAAAAATCGACTCTTTTTTTCACAATAAAATTGCACCCTAATGATTGAAATAAGTTTTGTCTTGCCCAAAAAATGGTAGAGGTATTTAATACCGATCCAAATTAGATTTAAATTAGATAACCGATAACTGAGCTACGAAGGTATATACCAGAAAATTGCTTAATTGAATTTTTTAATTATTTATAAAAAATAAGATAATCAACCTCAGAAATATTGTCAGGAGTCGACAATGCCGCTGAACTTCTTAGATTCATTAATTATGAATTTTTGGGTTGTCAAAATCCTCTACAAAATCTCCAACCTGAACATCTTTATCAGACATGTGCTTTGCAATGCGTACAAATTATTCAAGAAAAGAGATTCACCAGCCTTTTTGTTTGGAAATAAGCTGCAGTTTCATTATTAAAATCACTCAAACTTACAGGGAAGGAAAAGTTAAATGATATTTTTATAAAAACTTATGTTCTATTTAAATATTCGACTACATTTATAAAAAACTTCAGCTAATGTGACCTAACTCCTTCTGACTATAAGTATATCAGGAATGAAATTCATTAATCAATTCTAACTGAAACTTCTATCATCTTGGAAAGAACTAACAGATAATGAAATGCACTATGTGATGTAGATACTAATTTATCTGTAAATTAAAACAAAAAGCAAAATGAAACCACGTGTTGCGTTTACACCCCTCTTAGTTTTCTTATCACGTCTGGGTTGTGAGCCACCTACAACCCTTCCCCAAACCTCAGTTTTCATGACGACTATAAAATAAAACAGCATAGTGCAGTATCCCATCTTCAAGATCTTATAGCCACGTTTCATATCCATAAAGACATCTACATATACACTGAAATTTTTAAATGCCCATATTATACATATATAGGGGATACTTCTTAAAATATAATCCATATTGTGAAGTATAAAATTTCAATAATAGTGTTATATGTATTTTTTTGCCCAATGCAAGTTATTATTGCAGTTAAAATTCGGATAAATGAGGAAAGTTTTGAAGAATTTTAATAATTATTCTTATTTTAAGAAAATGTTGCTTTTAGACGGTTTGGAACATCAAAAAGCAGTGTTTTGTTTCAAGCGTCTACATACATTTAAAATGTGTATACATTTTTACCGCAAAATTTATATATTATGTCAAAAATGATTTTTATTAGGCAGATAATTTCTGTTTACTTAATTTCTTACAAGTCCGGTGATTTTAGCTTAAAAAATAACGATTTTTCGGAGAAGCCAAAAATTAGTCTACCCACCTACAGAATTTCTTCAGGAATCTGAAAAAAATAGTGTTGACTACTCAAAATGACGGCTTTAATTCTTATTTAACTTTTTGTAAACAAAATGAATTTTGCAACTTAGTTTTTTGCTTATATCTTCGCTTCTAAAAGTCGTAGAAAAACGTTTTACCCGTCAATTTCTTCGTCATGAGCTCCCTGTAAGGTATACGCAAAGAACGAAACAAATACAATGTAATAAAAAGGAATTAGTAGGGTCAAAAACAAATAAGGAAGAAAAATCGCGCCATATACCCTAAAGAAGAAACACCAAGCAGCTACGGACACATATTGTTCCTCTCTATCTTTTCCAGATCCTTTTTGATGCTGCACTACGCTGATGAGGAACAATAATTCCGAAACACGTGTCCGTAGCTGCTTGATGTTTCTTCTTTATGGTATACGGCGCGATTCTCCTTCAAATACAATGTATTTACCGAAACAGAACTGTAAAATTAATTAATCTTATCTTTTAATATAACAGTTTGAATTTTTTTTTATGAATTAATTGCAAAAACATAATTAGTATTTTGCAACGGGACAAAGTGCATTTTATTAAGGGTAAAAATATGTACTATTTCTCATAATATTATTAACATACAGATTTTATATTTGTTTCGACAGTACTTCAAAGTTCGAGGATCGAAAAATTCAATTTTTTGTTTTTTGCATTAAAATGTTATTAACAATCAAAAAATCGCTCTTTGCGTACACCTTCCGTTTAGGGGGAGAAATGACGAATTCATGACGAAGAAATTGACGGGTCAAACGTTTTTCTACGACCTTTAGAAACGAAGAAAGCAAAAAACTAAGTTGCAAAATTCATTTTGTTTACAAAAAGTTAAATAACAATTAAAGCTACCGTTGTGCGTGGTCAACACTATTTTGTTCGGATTTCTGAGGAAATTCTGTAGGATAGTCCCAAAACTTTCTAAAACATTTTCCCTAATATCACCGGATTACTAGCAATTAGGTATAGTACACGGAATACATACTTGTATAAGAAATTGTTTTCTTGCCGACCGTTTGTACGCGCCGGCTAATTCCTTTGTCGGCATACCCGGCGCTTTTGATATTTGATAATAGGAATTCTCCTATATCTTTTGCTTCTACTATAATTACTGTTTCGTCTCATATTCGCCAAATGCCTTTTGGCAGCCAACCTAACAAAACAGTTTTTACATAATAATAGCCCTTTATCTGACCTCTTTTTAACATCCTAGCCAAATCTAATTAATTACTGAACAATCCCTTCATAATTACTAAGTCTTGTAATATGTATTATATATGTAGGTATACAAACTTCATCAAAGATAAACAAAACCAACTCAAAGACTAAAAAGCACTCCAAATCAAACATTCAATTAGCAAAGAGCAAACACCCTCTGGCTGAGCTTAGGCAACTTCAAATACACGGCTGTTGCGTTATTTTCCACCCCCCGTGGCGACATCTACCAACCCTTAGTCGGACCCGGCGGTTTTGTGTAGATTCGTCAGGGGGCGGTGCACTGTTGGAAACAGTTGAAACATCAATTGTGTTACGTTTTATTGTCCATAAGACAATAACTCGATATGAACGTTGTTCTCCGCAAAACCACATTATTAATTCTTGTTTTGTTTGCAGCTCTCCGAGCTCGAGCAGAGAGTTTTGGAGGCGGAAGGCCGAGCGGAAGAAGCAGAAGACAAGGTGAGTTATGGAGTGTGTGTGTTCGACAGTTTTAGGCAGGGCCGTACTCGCTCGATTTGCTCTGAAGCGAGTGGGTTTCGTATTGTAGTAATTCAATGGGAAATAGAAAACATTATCAGAGCAATATTATTATTAGTTTCGGAAACTGTCGAATAATAAAATTCTGTTTTGTTAATTACAGTGCAAAAATTTTGTTCAATGCTTTTACGGAGCTCAATTTTCTTACGCTCTTCTATGCTCTTCCATACAACTATCCGCTTACAGAGAATATTTCAAGAAAATAACTTAAAATAAAATACAAATCCAAAAATACTAAATAATAATCATCTGATCGTACTCAAATATGAGTAACCAAACTAAACTACACGATAAATAAACAACAAAAATTAATGTATAAATATCATCATAAATCACACCACTAGGTTATACCGTGCATTACACAATTATTCTCTCATAGTAATAATTAGATCTTTCGCATGTTTTTTGAAAGAGTTGACAGAAGAGAGTGCCTTGACACTATTGAGTAAAGCATTGAAAATTTTTACAGCATTAGAACTAAAAGAACGCTGAAACTGGGCTGTTCACTAATTTTCCAAATATTCAGGTTTATGATCTTTCAAAATTTTATATATCGTGCAAGATAAATGTAGACTGAATCTTTCGCTAAGATTGATCCATTTAGATGTCAAAAAACTGGCCGAAATATGATCAAATTTCCGCAAATTATAACCAAATCTCAAACACGCATTCTGAATCCTCTACAACTTTTTTTATCTTTGCAAAGTAATCCGGGTCAATACACAATGTTACAAGAGGTCATTCAGGCCCCCCACATCAAATCATGGGCCCCGGTACCAAATTCACTGACAGGCCCCCGAGCCTAATAATTGATAAACAGGAGGGGGGGGAGAAATCTGGAAAAAAATTTTGTCAAGATCTCTGGCGGGCTCCCACTAAACCCCTCGAAAGTCAACAAGCCCTCGCGCTTAGTAATTGAATAATTGATGAGCGAGGGGGGGGGGGGGGGGCGAAATGAATGTAAAAATATTGTCCAGGTCTCATAATTAATGAGCGGATATTGCGTTTACTGGTCTAACCGGGCTCCGATACCACGATACCTACTGAACCCCTCTCCCCCCTTGTGGGGGCCCTGTAGGTCAAGGATGAAAAGATGAGAGAATTGCATAACTTGCATAATTGCATAATTTCTTTATGAATTGTAACAGTTTAAGCTTAGTATAAGATTTTTGGACAAGATAATTAACATATATCCACATAATCCAGTCAATGAGTGCTCAAAAGGGGGGGTGTAGAGTACATGGAATATGCGAGACTTTTTGACTTCAGGACTTCGTTAGGAGTAGTTAGCAGGTAAACATGCTAAAAGTTTCCGCCCCTGGGAGGTGAGCTTACGGTGGGAGGAGAGGGGGAAGGTCCCATTTTTGGGTTTTTCGATTATATCTCGGAAACGGTGGACTCTAGAAAAAATATGTTTTAAATAAAAATGAAAGCTAATTAAATTTCCTATAAAATTGTTTCCATTCATATTTGTCTAATTTCCAACGGTTTTCGAGATATATGTTATTGAAAATCGATACTTTTCGAAAAAATCATTTTTACCTAACTCTTTTTGTCAAACATTTGCTTCTAGTGCCTCCCACGATCGTTTCTCAGAAAAAATTGTCAGAAAGGAAGTTGTAGAGCATTAAATTTCCTTCAATTTGATATACACTTAAAAAATATTTTTTTCGAAAATTATCGAATTTCAATAACGTATATCTCGAAAACCGTTGGAAATTCGACACATATGTATGGAAACAATTTTATAGGAAATTTAATTAGCTTTCATTTTTATTTAGAACATATTTTTCTAGAGTCCACCGTTTCCGAGATATAATCGAAAAATCCAAAAATGGTACCTTGCCCCCCTCCCTCCCACCGTAAGCTCACCTCCCAGGGGCGAGGACTTTTAGTATGTTTACCTACTAACTACTCCTAACAAAGTTCTGAAGTCAAAAAGTCTCGCATATTCCATGCATTCTACAATATATTCAGTTACTGGACTAACAGTCCCAAGTTCTTATAAGGGTCACTAGGTGATAAAATTTGGCCATTCAAATTAATCTTAAAATCAGAATAATTTAAAATACTTTTTCTACCTCCAAATACCAAAAATTCAGTTTTCGACTCATTTAATATAAGACTGTGAGCTGACGAAACTTCAAATATAACTATAATCATCATTAATTTTAGATACCGCTGTTGAGAGATTTTGAAAGTTAAAAGAAAAATATAACTGTGTATCATCAGCATATTGGTGGTACTGACAGTATTGAAGAAAGTTGTTAAAATGTGCTGTATAAATGAAAAACAGTAAGGGCCCTAGAATACTACTCTGCGGGACACCTCTAGTAATATTAATAAAACTTGAAACCTCAGTTTTTAAACTAACTGTTTGACGTCGCGCAGAAAGATAATTTTCAAAAAAAGCAATTACTGTATTAGAAAAACCAACATATTTCAATTTAATACACAAGGTGGCGTAATCCAAGGTATCAAAAGCCGTACTGTAATCTAGATGAAATAAGCAAACGTGATTATTAACGTAAATTTCTTTAAAAATGAGACAGCAATTATGACAGCTGCCAAATTTAGAAATCATATTTTCCTGTCAACTTCGGAACCAGGTACATTAAAAACAATTTGTATCCGTTTTCCTATATATTCACAGGGTATTTTTAAAGTTAATAAGCTCTAACTTCTATTTTTTGAAATTTAACAGCAATTATAGCATCTGCCAAATTTAAAAACCATATTTCCCTGTCAACTACTAAATCTGGCAGTTTAAAAACAATATATATATATCTATTTACTATTATACTGCCAAAAAATGAACGAAATCCGTTCAATATGACATTATTCCGAAGTTAAAACCTCCAGTTACTGTACTATAAAGGAATAGTCGTAAAACATTGTTAATAAAAACATTTTGTAGATAATCTAACAATCTTTTAAATTATATCTAGCATTTTTGGCCAAGAACAGTGAGGTTGAGAAACAGCAAAAGTCAACAGCCAATTTAAAACATCAGGTTTTTAAAAAGTTACACTCTAAACTAAAGTTAAAAAATCAGCATATCATAGGTATAACAAAGAGTACACCACGTTTTTTTAAATGTTGTATTTAGGCTCCAAATATATTATACATATGTAAAAATGTTCATAAAGAGCTTTCTATGAGCTAACACAAAAAGTCCTATAGAGTTTTTTGTTTCGACCAACCTTAAATAAATTATACATGAAAAATCAGTGCAATCATATAAAATATTCGAGTCTTCACAGGTCTCTGCCATAGAAAATGTAATTGTTTTGGAGTACCAAACTGATTGTGAGGTATGTACTCACTATACCCCCATACCTCCCCTTTTTTCGGGGTTAAAACGTTATTAACAATAATAGTAACAAAATAAGGGGACCTTTATGCTTTCTTGCCAATATCACAACTAAGCGAAATATGGCAAAAAACTATACGCGCCTTTCTGGTAGAACATAGAATTCTCTGAAATATTGGTTTTAACAAAAAAAAAACGGTACAGTTCATAATTAAGTTTATACTGGCCGCCAAAATCTCAAAAGTGGGATTTCGAAGTGCTTGTTTTTCGTAATTTCTTAATGGTAACCTTGGGACTTTTGTCGATTATTTAAAATGTATTAAAAATCTGAAAAAATCTATAAGGAAAATATTTTTTATAACACAACAAATTTTTGGATATTTTTTTGTTGTTGCTATTTAAATTTAAAAGAAAATGACTTTTGCCTTAGACAATTTTTGCGATGTGTTTGTGACGAAAATTTTGACGTAAGAAGTACTGTACTATTGGTTTTTGTTTATACAACGGATGCTGATGTTTTTTATTTAAGCGTGAAATAATGTGTAGTCCAATAATTATAAAAATGTCCATCACAAAAAATGTTATCTGAGATTTTCCTTCAGTGGAGGAGTTATACATCACAGAACCACAAAAATCCGTTCTGGGGGTGTCGCGCAACCACCTCAAAAATCACCCCTTCGATGAAAAAAGCCTTATTTTACTGATAACTCGTTAACCGTCGAAGATATAAAAAAATTGCTCATCATAAAAAAGAAAGCTTAACTAATTTCCTTAAAAAAAGTCCTATTGTAATTTTGTTGCGTATGCCATGGTTTTCGAGAAAATCGATATTGAAAAAAATTCCAAAATTTGTATTTTTAATGCGCGCGAATTTTCGTTTATTTGAATTTTTTTGCGCGCGGCCTATAGAAACAATTGAATTGCTCGAAAACCAAACAAGCTAGGAAGAAAAATCAAAATGGGTTTTAAAGGGGATATAAAATACTCTCTTGTGTTGCCATTTTTGATGGCTATTGATATTTATTAGTATATAAAAATAACAATATAATATAGTTATCTCTTAATTTTTTGCGCCTCTAACTATTCACAGGCCCATAAAAAATAAGTGACTTTAATATAAGTTATAAACGCATTATCTTTTAGTTCAAAGTAGTATTTCAATGCAGAAAAAGTTAGGAATAAAGATATTCACATTTACAAATTTACCAGCATATTGAATTTGGCCAAATGGCTATGCATTTATAGCGCATTTTTAAAATTAATAAGCTATTACCTCTATACTTTGAAAATTGACAGCAATTATGACAGCTGCCAAATTTAAAACTCAAATTTTCCTGTCAATTACTAAATCAAACAGATCAAAAACAATATATATCTATTTTTCTATACATTTACAGGGTATTTTTAAAATTAATAAGCTCTTCCATCTATCTTTGGAAATTTGACAACAATTATGGCAGCTGCCAAATTTAAAAATATATATTTTCCTGTCAACTCCGGAACCAGGTACATTGAAAACACTATATATTTTTTTCTGAACACCAACCTGTTATTGCATGAATTATTTATCTAAAAATCGTATTTTTTTATATTTGACAGTAATTTTGACAGTTGTCAACAACTAAATAAAAAATTCATCTAGACAGATCAATAGCTGATTAAAATATGAAGATTTTAAAAGAAAAATTGTTACGAAAACTCAAATGTACGGCCCGTTAGAATAAATTTAATAGAAAAAAACAGTATTTTTTGTAAAAATATGATTTTTTATTAAAAATTTAAAAAAATGAAAAATGAAATTTAAAAATCCGGCTAGGGGGATCGATAGGTAAATTCAAGACGAACATTTTAAAAAAAAATGTTTCAATAACTTAAAATTTACGACCTCTAAAGTAATTTGGGTGGAACGCTGGCATTTCTCGCCACTGTGCGTCGTTAAATGGAACTGTATTTTTTAAATTTTGCGTAAGCTTCTTCTGCTTCTTTTTTATTCACAACGTCTCGACATACTTTTTGTGATTCGGTGCACGATTCTAGCTGGCGTCCGTTTGCTGTATAACATGCCTGCCACAAATTGGTAGTTAGGTATTTTAAAGTAGCTAATAACGAATCTTATATCAAAAGTTAAAAATGCAAATGCTAATGCTAATCCAATATAGCTGCGATAATTACAATATTTTTACATGAAATTTAATACGTATTTATTTCAAGATTCTTTGATAAAGAGCCTAATGTTAAAGCTTGAAATATCACAATGACGAATATTTTACCGTATAGAAGCTGAATAAAGAGGTACTAGAAAGTGGGAAAAACAATTTAGAAAAGAAATTGAACCTCCTTGAAATGTGTAAAATCTTATTTAATATTTTTCATAGATGGTCATTATTTGAAGGAGTGTTAATTAACTACACAGTTACACAAAATTAAAAAAGTGGTCTTTTTCTGGTACTCCATCGGATAACTCATATGTATTTCGACATGCTGAACACGAATCAGGTATCCGTTTAGCTCCATCATTTTTTTGTAAATCGCGAAAATAATCTAAAATAACTCATAAATTACAATTTACTAAAAATTGGGGGGTAACGGTGCTAAACGGATACCCGATTCGTATTCAACATATCGAAATACATAGAGGTTGCCCAATGGAGTTCCAGGAGCAGACCTATTTTTGTGTGTGTCTGTGTAATATATGAATATCACCGGATCCTCCGCCATTTTCTAGAAAATCGCGCATGCAAATATATTGCAGACATAAAAAAAAGTGAAAAGTGATCTATTTCTGGGACTGCATTGGGTAACCCCCATGTATTTCAACATGATGATTACGAATCAGTATCCGTTTAGTTCCGTTACCCACCAATTTTTAGTAAAATAACCTAAATTATGAGTGTTTTATAGGTTATTTTCGCTATTTACAAAAAAATTGTGGCCAATAGAGCTAAACAGACACCAGATTCATGTTTAGCAGGTCGAAATACATGTGGGTTATCCAATGAAGTACCAGAAAAAGACCACTTTTTTTATTTTGTGTGCCTGTGTTATTTTTAGTTACCTCAACGAATCCATTTCTATATAAACTATTGATTTTAAAATTTCAACCTAAACTTTTAATTCCTAAGCAATGAGCTAAAAACTGGAAAACTCTTTCTTTAGTAGTATTATTGGGTAGACTTTCCATGTGATATATGTGATAGATATAAATATATTGTACACCATTCGAAAGAGAATTTAATTCTGCATACGTTATTATCTGTCTAGACATTTTGGTCTCAAACTGTTAGTTTCAAATATTGAGCAAAAATCTGAATAGTTTTTGTATCATTAGGGATAGTTTTAGGGATGAAGTTCCCGTGTGAGGGACGGTGGAGTTTTGTATCTTGTCACTAATAACATAAAGATAATATTCTGTATATTTCAGCTGGATATTAATTTTGTCCGTGCTAGGTCATTATTTTAGCTATTTTTACTGTAGTAGATGTCAATGGCGTTCAAAGCGTATAAAAAATAAACATAAAATATAATAGATCGACGAAAGATGATGGGATACTTTTCCCCCTATAAAAACGGAAATATTATCTACCCTTTCCATTTAAAAAACACAGAGTATAGGGTGCCAATTCAGCAGCAATGTACTAAGATATTAATGTTTTTGTTCATGCTTCATTAGCAGTGTTTAACGTTAGACATTTAATGACCATGTTTTATATTTGAGATCGCTTTACCAAGAGAAAATACCATGTCGTCATAATACATCGATAAGACATGATGAATCAGTTGCATAATTTACGGGAATAGTTAAGTGAAGTGGACAATAACTGCTTCATATTCAGATACCTTAGCTAGGAAGATTGGTATGTGGTGATTAGACATTTTAGACAAAAAAAAAATGATAATGAAATTGAAAACAAAAAAGTTTTTAACTTACCCCCTATACCTCTCGAAAAAGGCGAATCTTTGTGTTTTTTCCAATTTTTTTTAGTAAAACGGTGTCGTATGTGAAAAAGTGTAGAGAAAAAATGTTTTTTTGATAGGTCTAATAAATTTCGAGTATAGGCTGCTGAAAGTGGGGTGTATCAGCTCATAATTAAAAATTACAATTCTCTCTAGATTTTCTCGAAAGTGGTTTTTCCTATGCTTATAATGCATAAAGCTAAATTTATAGAGCAACATTTTTGGCCCCTTAGTGCATAGTGAATGTAATCGCATTTTTTAGTTCCATAATTTTCACATAAAAAAATTAATATTCCTTTTAAGTCTTTAGTAAGAGATTTGCAAAGATAAAGGATTTTTCACTTTTATGTGACGAGCTTCATCCATATTCTCTCAAAAAATATATTTTTTCGGATTTTTGAAATTTTTAACGAAAAGTGGAAAAAGTGAACACGACGTACTTTTCTATAAAGATGTACAGTTCACGAGACCTACAATCCTCCTCAGTTGGAGAGAAATGTTTTATTTCTTCATGCTATTAGTGGCTGTGATGCAAAAAGAAACTGCGGTAGGTTCAGGTCTTCAGTAGCAGGAATGATTTGCAAGAAATTGTCAATATTTTCAACAATGCCAATTCAATGTACAAGGATGTCGAAAAAGTGGGTGACCAATTTATCCTGCAATTTATAAAAGTCTCGATCAAATGAAACAAATCTTAACAAAAGAATACCAAAGGAATGCGACAAAATTGCATATTTAAATCTTTGTTTAAATTCGATAAATTAGTTGGTTCAGCTAGTAATGTATTAAATTTATCGAAAATATGACGAGAACTTTTTTACAGAAAATTTTACGGGCAACATTTTCTCTCACTCCCTACACGAAAGAAATCTAAACTATTATTAAGACTACTATTCTTGAATTAAAAAGTTACTGTGCTTGTATATTTTAAGAATAGGTTTTTTCCATCAAGGAAAATGTTATTCTTAAAGGGCATAATCTTAATTTGTACAGATTATTGCGATCTAGGTATTTGGTTTAAAATTTGATGTAAGAAAAATTTCATGTCGCTTAATAACTAAATGCAAATTATTCATTAGATATTGACCCCCTCTTTGTTTCTGTTACTATTGGAAATATAAAAAAAGTTTCGTATAAAAGCTGTAGGGTTGTATACAGGGTGATTCTTTTAAGGCGGCCATTAGAGTATTTCCCACTTGCAGATAAGATAGACATTTGAAATTTGGTACCCTACCATAATCGACCATTGTGAGTCCGAAAATAATAATTTCAAAATGACGGCATTTCCGGAAATACCGGAAGTCGATAACAACTTGCTTATTTTAAATGGAACATCCTATATATTTTCAACTTTTCGAAATGATCATAAAATTCTGAGTCAAAACATGTAGCACACCCTATACCTAAACCGAACAGTTTCGGAGATATTTGACATTTTATACAAAATTTGACAGATGCAGCGGTTTGCAAGAACCGTTATAATTTTCTTCGTGTAGGAGATCCTTATTTGCTCTTTGGTACGTAGAAAGAACACAAGATGAACTACTCTTTACAAAAAAAAATAGATTCCAAAATAGTATACCAAGTGTTTTATTTTTCACGTTACATTTTGTCAAATTCAAACCTCAAAAACTTTTTTATTTCAAATATAACACCCAGAATTTTTTTACATCAAATCTAGTATAAGCATTGTAGGGGTTAAAGTTACAACTTTTCGAAATATTGGCGATTTTCTTAAATGTCCAAAAATTTTTAATAAAAATTGCCGTCAAGTTACCTATGATTAGAAACAATCATTAATGTCAGTCATTCTGTTATGTTAAAAAACTCCAGCACGTTTAAATTACACCCACGAAGACTTTTAGATTTGTTTATTATTTATGGAGAATGTGATAAAGTAATACCAAGAACATGTAACACTCGATACCCACAAGAACAGAAACCATCCACCATACACTGTAAAACGCATATTGGATAATTTTAGAATATTTGACTCTGTCAAATGGCACGTGCCAAATTTTATTATGGCAATCGATGTAGAATTAAATTTGAGGTGGACTTATATCAGCATGTCCTACATCTAACACATTTCCTTTTTGAATTATTTGCAAGTTTTTGTTGAAAATAATTTATCCAAAAAAACGTAGAAGCCTATGAAACAATTGAAACAATCAAATGGGTGTCGATTAGCAAATGTGTTACATGTTCTTGGTGTTATTACTTCATCACATTCTCCATAAATAATAAACAGATCTAAAAGTCTTCGTGGATGTAATTTAAACGTGCTGACTTTTTTTAACAAAAAAGAATGACTGACATTAATGATTCTTTCTAATCATGGGTAAGTTGATGGAAATTTTTACTAAAAATTATTGGACATTTAAGAAAATCGCCAATAATTCGAAAAGTTGTAACTTTAACCCCTACAATGCTAATACTAGAAAAAAGGGAATTTAATTTAACATAATTTGATGTAAAAAAATACAGGGTGTTCCATTTGAAATAAAAAAGTTTTTGAGGTTTGAATTTGACAAAATGTAACGTGAAAAATAAAACACTTGTATACTATTTTGGAACCGTTTTTTTTTGTAGAGAGTAGCTCATCTCCTACACGAAGAAAGTTATAACGGTCTTGCAAACCGCTACACCTGTCAAATTTTGTATAAAATGTCAAATAACTCCGAAACTGCTTGGTTTAGGTATAGGGTGTGCTACATGTTTTGACTCAGAATTTTATGGTCATTTCGAAAAGTCGAAAATATATATATTTAAAATAAGCAAGTTGGTGTCGACTTCCGGTATTTCCGGAAATGCCGCCACTTTGAAATTGTTATTTTCGGACTCGCAATGGTCGACTAGGGTAGGGTACCAAATCTCAAATGGCTATCTCATATGCAAGTGGGAAATATTCTAATGGCCGCCTTAAAATTATCACCCTGTATATATTTAACCCTGTATGTTTTTACATAATCTTTTAGATCTTTTTTCCCTGATTTCAAATATATAAAAAAAAATAAAAAATAAATAAAACAATTTAAAAATTCGGGAGACCAATTCCATGGCCACCAAACAGCCCTGATTTAATACCTTTGGATGCATTTTAGCCGGGGTATTTAAAGGACAAATAAGGTGTATCTCAGGATTTTATTTTTATCTTTATAATATATCAAACTTTTAATATCCGATACGACAAGAAATATTACAGCTAGACCTATCAACCCTTATATATTTGAAATCAGAGAAAAAAGATCTAAAAGAATATGTAAAAACATACAAGGTTTTCCATTTAAAAAACAACCTTCATTGTTATATCACGTGACCTATGCAAGCAATGGTTTTTTTAATTGCATTTAAAAAAACTTCGACAACTTCGATCTCCATCAAAACGTTTTTTCGTAAATAGCTAAAAATACATAGGCCCACAAAAAGTCTTGTAGTTGAAAGGTAAGGTACCTATGTGTTTTGGTGTGGTGAAAACAAATCCGGAGTCAGAATTGACCCATCACCTAAGGATTTCTACATAACCTTAAAACACTTCTCAAAGATGACCGAAAATACGTTATGAATAAATTTAAAATTTAAGCGTGCATGTTACTGTATCTATATATATTTTGGGGCGCTGTTATCGACTTGATCAAATTTCACCCACCATGTCAGCATTTTGACATAACCTAAAAAAAAAATCTATAACTTATCAGTAGAAATACCAAAATAAAGCACCCCGATCGATGGTCAAGCATCACTCGTTCTTTAGATATAGTTTACTAAAATGTCCTGGTGAATGGCCTCATCAGTAAAATTGACCAGAACTTGTTTAAACACATCTCTTAGACAGTGTTTCCACATTGAGGGGAAATTCCCCTTTTTAGGGGAAATTAGACCTTCGAGGGGAAGAAAAAGGGGAAGAACTAAAAAGGGGAAAATTGTGGGGAAGTTATAGAAATAGTTTTTTATATATATATATATATATCTCCTCTGGCTACGCTGAGTGCCACGTGCATTCTATGTGGAATATTTATATTCATGGACAATAGTTTGTTCGGGTTCTCACATTTCCGAGTTTGAATCGCGCATGCGCAGTTTGAAAAACGAACAGGGTATTGAACTGTGGGGAAAAAAGAGGAACTTTTGCTGAAATTAGGGAAATTAAAACCAGTAAAGTGGAAACACTGCTCTTAGATGCCTTAAGCTACGTTAGGCTTTAAGTTGTTAGGTTTGGCCTAGACGCCATAGGCTACGTTAGGTTTAAAGTTGTTAAGTTTTTCATCTTAAAATGTTCTTACCTCAGAAAAGTGAAAAAATGTTAATACCACCCTCTCCCTTGAACAATTTTGCGAAGAGAGAGCGCGTAGTTCAAAATTTTAAATTTATTTTCAAGACAATTGCCGTTTTCACGGTTTTAGGTTATGTCAAAATGCTGACATGGTGGGTGGAATTGGATCATGAAGTCGCTAACAGCGCCCCAAAATATATATAGATACAGTAGTATGCACGCTGAAATTTTGAATTTATTTATAAACGTATTTTCGGTTATCTTTGAGAAGTTTTTTGAGGTTATGTCGAAATCCTTGGGTGACGGGTCAATACTGACTCCGGATTCGTTTTCAGAACACCAAAAAACATACGGTATAATACCTTACCTTTCAACTACAAGACTTTTTTTGTGTGTATTTTTAGCTATTTACGAAAAAGCGTGTTGCCCCCCGCCCTCCTTATCCTTATAAAAACCCTCTTAAATATACCAGATTAAGAATCGAAAACAAATCTCGCGCCGCCACCCTTATTAATCTGGTGCCGCACCTGTAAAAGAGATGGAGTTGAGGGGTTGCTACGCAACGGTTCTAACTTTCGCTATCGTACGTTTATTGATTATTTTCCGTCTCGACGCTGGCGGTCATGGCGTCTTTCAGCTGACAGAAAAACAGAGAAACGCGATAGGTTTTTGTTTCTAGTTTTGTTTTCGTTCTTTTGTTTGTGAGGACACTTTCTTGTTTGATTGTTGGGATGGCTTCTGGGAAAATGTAAGTTTCATTTCGTTTTAGCTTACTTAGTTGATTTTCGATATTCAAATGTCAGCTCTCATTTGTTTTGACTGTAATTTACAGAAAGAAGCATGTTTATTTTTGCATCCCCTCTGCGTTTTTTTGTTGTTGTTTTATGTTTTTCTTTTGACAGTTTTCCTACCCGGTATTATCGTGGATAAGTTGGAGAAATGTAAAAGTTTCCAACAAAGGTATATCGATGTTATTAAAAATTCAAAAGTTTTGATATGCACTAGAACGTATAAAGGAAAGCTGCAACTTCCGCCTTTTGATAGCTTTAATTTATTTAAAGAAAAATGTGGTCAATAGTGGTTAGCACGTGTGTGGCAGGTCATGTCAGGTCAGTTCCAAAACATTTCATACTGTGAGCGTTATTAGTATCGATTGTGTGGAAAAAACCAAAGGTCGCTGAAATTGTTGGGTGCTAATTAGGTTGTTACAAAAATAGTCAGGTTACAATATTTTTAAACTAAAAATAAAAATAATTTATGTGTATAAGATTATTAAATTACGGGTTCTGGATATATAAAATTATTAAAACATTGACCATCGTTTTCAAATATTTAAAGCCTATTATCCTTTCAGATTTTATTTGAATTTGGGTAAGCTGTGGAAAATCTGAATTGTGTTGGTATCAATGACACTATAGTTGACAGTTTTACCACAGAATACCTATCTTCTGTGATTTTACTTACTGAGAGGTTATGTTGAAAAAAGGGAAATATAATCAAAAGTTAAAATTAGTTCTACAGCACTGCCAGAGTAACGTGAGAAAAGCTATTTTATGAATAGAAAGAAAAGATGAAAATATAGTTTTGCATTTTTTTATCAGTAAAATGACTAGTGTGCTTATAGGTTAGTGGTGAAAGATTGCGTAACTCTCCATATTGAAAAAATGTCGGAAATTGGAAATTTAGATAATGACCTATATCTCACGGCCCACTTGATCATTTTCTGTTTTTTTTTTAACTAAAGCTCGTGAAGTGCTGAAAAAGAAAGGTCCTTGTCACTTATTATTTAACTTTACGATTCCCTTGCCAAAAATATAAAGAACGATATTTCAGTATTTCAGAAGCAGCTGTAATTAATTGTTTTTCATGTTTTCGCGGAAAAACTCCGTGAAAACGCACTTTACAGAAAAGTTGCAATTAAAAAAAGTATTGTATTTCGATGACACATTCACCTGAATTTTTTCAGATCAACTTTTACATTTCCCCTCCCCCACTTTTAGGAATTTTCGAGTGGTCATATCTCGAAAAATATGCATTTTAGAAAAAATCACAAGAGTAAAAACATCTTATTTTGGGCCAAAAAAAGGTAAATATATTGTTTTTTCTTCATTTTTGATATAATTCTACAAGTTACGGAACCCGTAATAAAAGGGCTGGTGTCTATCCCTTCCAATAATTTCTTATTCTAATCTTTTTTCAACTTTGTTTTATTAACGTCATTACAAACACATTGCACAAGGTTTCATCAAAATCCATTTATTAGCACTCAAATTAAAAGTGAAACACCCCGTTGACTGGACTATAAATTTTATATCTTGATTTATAAACGCACCATCTTTAAACTGCCATATTTTTAGAACTATTAATCGTACAAAAATTTAGAACAAATGGCCATTTTATAACCTATTGCTTTATGTTATACCCAGGCGCGGATTTATGGGGGGGGGGGGGGGTGACGGGGTAATTACCCCCCAAAATTCTGTAAATCATCACTTTTGTTTTAAAACGTTATGATTTTTGTTAATTTTGAGAAGAAAAAATTTTTTAACAGGGTAATTACCCACCCCCCAAGAAACTTTCATTTTAAAATTTTATTTTTTAGGATGAAAAAATTTTTTTGGATTTTTGCCCCTTGTTCTTCAAAAAAATTTTGGGACGAAAACATTTTTTTTCGGATTTCTGCCCCGCCCCCGCTCATCAAAAAATTTTGGGGTCAGTGTTACCCCCCCCTCCAAGCTCAAGGTCCAGATCCGCCCTTGGTTATACCACTTTTTCGTTGAATGTAATGCTGTTTTAAGTTATTTACCAAAAACTGTCTCGAATTTTTGAATGCTAAAATCGCAGTCTTCAAATCGTTATCCCTTGGAAGATATCAGTTTTCATGATTTTCATTTTTTTCTTAAAATTTGATTCTCTATCAGATTCAGTAGTTAATTCTTTATTTCTTTTTCTCCCCTGCAAATAAAAAAGTTATCATTTGGTGGTTTTTAACATTAATTATGATGTAGATAGACATGGTGTGCTTACCAGCTCGCACAGTTTCGTCCCTAACGCGCAATGACGTCACCTTGATGCTAGATTTAGCGCGCTCGGCAAATTGCTGCATATTCATATGTATTTCATATTCTTTATTTCAGGTTACAAAGTAAATTGAGTATATTTATTTTCCTCTCTTAACGTGTAATCGTGAAAATCGCCCTCACAGAATTATCAGATACTCACGATTCAGATAATGTCTAATTTTGTTTATTTGTCTTACTTTTTATCCTCAGTTATATTAACGTACTGGCGAAGTCCAGATTTGCTACTCAAGTCTCTCACAACGAAAAAATTTTGTATGTGGAAATAATTGTTTATGGAACATTAATAATATAATATTTTAAATCGTATACCCAAAAAACCCATAAAATGATATCCCACATCGGTAGTGGGGTGGGGGTAGTGATAGGGGGGGTAGTGAGAATGGATAAAGTAAAAAAACATTTTGAGGCCTTTGGTTCTTATACACACACACTAAATCACAATTTTTTTTCACCCACTTTTATAATGAGTAATGTGGGTGGCTAATACCAAAAATTTTTTTGAGACATTACCTTCTCTGTATACTAAATACCAATTTTATGGAGTCTTACCTGCTTGATTTACCTATTTACCCCAATTTGCCCCCCATCCCTTCAACGGCATAAGATGAAAATATAATCTAGTTCCAGATTTCGTTAAAATACATACGTGTACCAAATTTCAAGTCAATTTCTTAAACTGTTCCAGAGTAATCGTGCGTACAAAAAAAGTTACACACAGACAGAAATTTTTTTTGCTCAAACTTAAAATCTCAACGTTTCATGCCATTCTAAGCCTATTTGAACAATAAAAATTTAATTTTTTTTTTGTCGTTACTATACTTCCACTGGATGTGGAAGTAAAACTATTCCATCACTCAACCAGAACCACTCACAGCAACCATTTTCTGCAATATTACCATCTGCCACAGTTAAGAATCTAATCGAGATGTTGCCATCGAAAACAATCATCTTTACTTTGTGTTAAATTTTATATACATTTTGAAATCATAAACATAAAAGTCTTGAGGAGTTTTTATCAAACATATAACAAAGCCACTTTGTCATATCATTAATTTAATATTTACGAAAGGTACATGCCCCACTCATTTTAAAATAGCTATAATAAAACCAATTTTTAAAAAGGGGGATCAAAATAATGTGGAGAATTATAGGCCAATCAGCTTAATATCAAATGTAGCTAAAATTTTTGAGAAGGCTCTTAAAAAGAGAATAGAAGATTTTTTAATAAAACATAATTTATTGTCTAATCTCCAATTCGGATTTAGGAATAATAAATCTACGAATGATGCCATCGCTTTGTTAGTAAGTAAAATTTATGACAGTTTGGACAATGGTAAACCCTGTGCAGGAGTTTTTATCGACCTCACAAAAGCCTTTGATACGGTCAGTCATCAAAGGCTCTTATTAAAACTTCATTCCCTAGGAATTCGTGGTCCAGCGCACGCTCTGATAAAAAGTTACCTGGAAAAAAGACAACAAATAGTTCAAATTAATAATAATCATAGCACACAAAGAGAACTCACCTTCGGAATTCCCCAAGGAACTGTCTTAGGGCCAATTTTATTTATTATTTATTTGGATCAACTGCTTGCCTTAAATTGTTCGGGAAGTATCATTTCGTTTGCAGATGACACAGTTCTCTATGTAGAAGGAAATTCGTGGAAAGACGTAGAACAATCAATAGAATCAGATCTACAAAAGATTATAAAATGGTTTGACACCAATTTACTTACAATAAACCTTGATAAAACTAAGTACTTGCCATTTACAAATAATAAAAATGGCCTACCTGCAAACGAGAAAATAAAAATACATTTACCGTTCAGAAACAACTGGTGGACAATAGAAAGTAGTGATCACATTAAATATTTAGGTATAATAATAGATGGCAGACTGAAATGGGACCACCACAAACAGTTATGCATTGGTTAATACAAAATCAAATAAGTATTCTATTGTAGGTAAGCAACCAGAGAATTTTGTATTTATGTCAGATAGAATGACACTGCACTAATAATTTCATTTTTAACCCCTCCTATTGTTTATTTAATTAGGTCTAAATGAATAATGTAATATATTAATTTAAATTATTTAGATTCCAATACAGAGTATCCCGGTTTTGCATACAAGCAATCCTGGATATTTGCATTAAATTTATTACATATTTATAATCTAAAAGTTATTTTTCTCATTTTTTATGTTTATTTATGAATAATTACTTTATAATTAAGAATATATTTACACTGTATATTTATTTATAAATAAATATTATTATTATTATTATTATTTAACTTTTAATAAACCATAAGCCCAACTTTAACTTTTCTTATTTATTCTGCATAATACCAGTAAATTATGGAAATACTTAATTTGCATATGATTACTATGTTAATTTTGAAACCGTATTATACCTACAATTTTTGCCGTCACCTTCATAAATAATGATTATATTGGCCTATATTCTTGCTCTATTTTTAGTAATTCAAAGAAATTGTTTCCAATTTAAAGTTTTTTTTAATACCTATTTAACAATTACCTACTTAATATTTTTCGTGGTAAAGTATGTTCACATTATCAAATTGCAATCATAAGCACCATGTTTATGTATATTTATTTACAAGGTCGTTTATTTTAGTTACCCCTTTTCATGAGTCACTAATTAATTTGCGGCATTCATACCTTTATTCGGTGCTCTTGTTTTTGTTTGATATAATGCCGGGCCAATTTTACTGATGAATTCCCGTATTTTAATTAATTAAATCACCCCATGTGTTGCTGCAGAATCTGGTTTTTGCCGATGACAGTTAAAATAATAAATATTTCTACCCCTTGATCTATATTCTGTCTCCTGCCGACTTTTGTTTCAAAAAGGAGGATTCCCACTACTAAGGCACGGAGTATAAATAAATATTGAAATAATTGAAGAACGTATGCTAAAGTTGCTAGTTCACTTTACACTCGGGATTGTTAAGGTAACTGAAAATAATGAATAACGTCCGCCATCCAATTTTTATTAAACTGTTCAAATCATCAACCAAACCCTGTATTTCAGCTTTTCGTTAGTCTTGAAAGAACTTTGTTAAATAAAATGTTAAAAAAAAAATTTAAAATATTATTTAAGGTCGATTTTATATTTTCTAATTTTTAAAACACCCTGTATAGTTTATAATAAGCTGACTAACTGTTTATGACTTCCCAAGAGAAGCAAATTTTTTTTTATAAAGAATGACATTTTCAAATCATATACTGTATACACACTAGACAGTGTGTCCCATTTTTCATGGAGCCACCCTCATATCTCGTTCATCTGATATCCGAATATTTTGAAATTTTGGTGGTGAATATATACCGAAAAGTGAATCTTTAGGCGTAACCACATTTAATTTTAGTTAGAGGCGTCCATTTCTAGGATGGAAAAGGGTCGATTTAAAAAAAAAAATATTAGCAATTTTTTTAGAAAAAAACTAGTAAAGTATTCTTAATCAGCACCTTTGAAACCCTTTTATACAAGATTACATCGTAGTGGGTTCAAAGATGTTTGAGATAAGTGCAGTCAAAAAACAATTTTTTAGACTCACTTTATAGGTATATTTATTATTCATCACCAAAATTTTAAAATATTCGAATATCAGACGGGCGACATATGATGGCTCCATGAAAAGTGGGACAGACTGTATATAGATGTATCCTTTATGAATTTATAGTACAGTAGCCAGAGGTAAAGAAGATGCAAATATTTAGAAATAATATGGAATGATAACTTTTTTTATGAATGACTTTTGCAGTAAAAGTATCATTTTTCGTTTCTATATGGCACCGACACTTACCCTTACGTTCCAAGAGGCGGAAACCACCCTTAAAACGAAAAATTTAGTATTCGCAAAAGTATTATTGATTTACATTTGAAACGTGGTGTTTATGTGTTTTTGAGATCGGTAATTACGAATCTGAATTCAAAATTAGAAAAAACAATCGAACGCCATCTTTAAACAGCCATATCTCCTAAATTTTTAATTCTATAGAAATAAGAAAAATAAAATATATAGTCTGTTTATGCCTTTCTTTTGGTTTTTGGCATTTTTTCGCTAAATATGATACTTTTCAAGTTACTCTTCGACGGAAACCATTTTGATATACTTATTTTCTCGAGTTAAAATCGCAATTTCTGTCGTTATAACATAAAAATTATCAATTTCTATGAAAAAAATGGCAAGCCCCCGCATAATTTAGGATGCATTTATTATTAAGTAATAAAAAAAATAAAATTTAATCCATAATGTTTCTGAATTAAAATCTTTAGTTATTCTACTAACTTTTCAATACTGAAATAGCAAAACGGTTATCCGCCTCATCTCCCGCAACCAACCAAGGTTAAAAACAAACAACTATATTTCCTTAATTCTCTATATACCGAATATTCGTTTGTTCGCTTTGGGACTTTGGACTCACTTCGATATTACATCTTCTGGCGACGTGCCAAAAACGAAATCAAAGGTCCTTAACTCCGACCCAAGGGAGAAGGATGGATGTGATATTTTAAAACGGAATATTTCTGTGAGTTATTGTGCATGCACAGCGTACTTTAAAATTAATTCTCGACACATTCGTTTTACCTTATCTTCTATGGTTTTCCCATGTTGAATTAAGCATAAATTTGTCCTGATTGTTTTATTCCTGAAAGGACAAAATTTATCCTCCAGAGTTAATTAACAGTCACGGAATTCATAAATAATAATTTAAACTTATTAAAAGACGGTATAATTAATAATGTCGACGAAAATTTCTTTAGGTATCGAAGTTTCGCTTCAGTTACCATTTAAATAAAAATATTCGTGCTCGAAAGCTTGCAACTAAGGAAATTCATAAAATAAGAGCGTCTCTTATTTCAAAATTAGTCACCTATAATAACTCTAGATCTGGTGTTGACATGATTTTGAGAAAAAACACGTGGATCTTATTATCCGGGAAGTTTGACACAATAGAATTTTATGCCCTCCTCTTCATCTTCAGCGAACTTTGGAATATCAAGTAGTATTTTCTGAACTAATAATTTTAAAAGGCATAAAAAATCCTAAAGGCCAATCAGTAATGGGATTCAATATTCAATAAGGAAAGAAATTAAGGAAATCTGTAATTTTATCAATTTTTATTAGTGGTTGATGGGCTGTGCTTTAATGCTGGTGACGGTTGACGGGTATAGACCAGAAGGTGTTAGGAAAAGACGTTTATGAATGGTCGATGTTTCGTCAAAATTTATTGATATCCTCAGGATTCCACAATTGAACATATTGATCTAGTTATTTATAGGACAATATCATATTATTATTAAAAAACGTTGTGATTGTTTATTACTGAATAAAATATATAACAATTAATTAAACAAACCAAATAAATAAAAGTTTATACTTTTTCTATTAATTCTGTTTTATATCAAATCAAATCAAATCAAATCAAATTTATTGGTGCTTTAACAATACAGTTTTACACAAGTCAAATATAGAAATATAGAAATTGTCATAATATTATGCAATGTCACTTATAAAATATATAATATAGGATAAATAAATTGTAAAATAACATAAATAATTAAAAATATTTCAAATATACATACAAAATATTTGTACACATACACAAATATACACAATAAAATATACTGTAAATTTATATAAAATTTATATAAAATTGTTGTCCATTATTTTGGCTTCAGTGCCATTAAAATTTAAAAATTCATGTATACTATAGAAACATTCTTTTATTAAAAATTTTTTTATTAACTGTTTATATTTCACCTCTGGTAAGGCTTTCACCCAATTTGGAATTTTATTAAAAAATTTAGGGCCGTAACAATTAAAGCCACAATCACTTGACTTAAGCCTATTAAAATCTATCCGTAAGTTATGTTGAGTCCTCGTGTTGTATTTGTGAATATCCTCATGTTTTTTGTATTGGTTTATGTTTTTGTAAATATATATCAGGCAATGAAAAATGTATAATGACGGAAATGTTAAAATTCCCAACTCAATAAATTTATCTCTTACATCCTCTCTATATCCACGATTTGTAATTATCCTGAGAGTTTTCCTTTGTAACCCGAAAATTCTGTTAGCTTGCGGGGCATGGGCTCAGTTTATCAGACCATAAGTCATATGGGACACTATTAGCGAGTAATAGGCCGTTAATAAAATTTTAAAAGTTACAATGTTTTTCAAGTTTCTTAGCAAGAATATATTTTTTGATATCTTTTTTGCTGTGTAATCAACATGGTGGAACCAGTTGAGATTTGGGTCAAGAAAAACGCCTAGAAATTTTACTTTTTCTGGGTTATTATAATTTTCAATTGGCCTATGACTGAAAATCATATTTGTAGTTTTATGCTCGTTTAGTGACAATTTATTTGATGAGAACCATTCTAAAGCATTTAACTTAGCTTCATCTATTTGCCTCTGAACAGCATCCAATTTATTGTCTGATACCAGGAGTGTGGTATCGTCTGCAAATAATACCAAGTCAACATCAGGTACAGACTTACTTAGGTCATTTACGTAAATTAAAAATAGGGTTGGTCCTAAGACCGATCCCTGTGGCACTCCGCTCTTTATGTACTGGAATGTCGAGTTAGTATTACTTATGCTTATGTACTGCTGTCTATGCTTTAGAAATGATTCTATTAAGTTGCAGCTGATCATGTCAAATTTATAAAGTTTTAATTTGTCTATTAGAATTTGATGAGAAACACAATCAAAAGCCTTTTGAAGGTCACAAAAGGTTACCCCGACATAATCCCTATTCTCATTTCCTTTGACAATTTTGTCTATTAAGTAAATAATTGCGTCATTTGTGGTCATTTTTGCTCGAAAACCAAATTGTTTACAATAATATAAATTATTATCTTCAAAATGGTGTGTTATTTGATTTTTTAAACATGTTTCGAAAATTTTTGATAATACAGGAACAAGAGAGATAGGTCGAAAGTTATTGTTATTTAAAGAACCTCCTTTATGAATTGGTACCACCTTTGTGACCTTTAGGACATCTGGATAAACACCTGCGCTAATGCATTGATTAATTAGACTAGTAAGGTGTACAACTATAAGGTTTTTAATGTTTTTTATTATATTTATTGACATATTGTAGTGATCTTTACTACTTTTATTTTTCATTTTATTAATTACATCACGTACTGTATTTATACTAACTGCATTAAATTTGAAATTTACTAAAGGGAAGATACTAAATTAAAAAAGTAATGTTGGAAAGTAAAAATGAAGTAAATTTTCGTGTAAAATTATTAGGTTTAAAAACTTTAATTATGTAATGAAATTAAATTAATGAAAAATTTATTAACTTACATTTAGGTGAGTTTTCGTTTGTTACATTAAATTTTAAAAACAAAACAAAACACATTGATATTAATAAATACAATAAAATCAGTATAAACTAGTCACTCATACGTTGGGGAGAAAATTTGACTAAACAACATGGTGTAAGCGTCAACCTCCGAATCTTAAGGTCCGAGGTTCGATCCCTGAGCGTTTCCAGTTTTTTTTTCAAATATACGTACTAAGGAAAAAAGTTATGGCCAAAAATAATAAATATTTCCCTATCGATTGTCTCTTTCTTGGTAACCGCTACCTTAAGTTACTATTTGTTGAAAACAAAAAGCTGAGAACGCTCAGTGATCGAACCTTGAACCTTAAGATTCAGAGGTTGACGCTTACACCATGTTGTTAGCCTGTCACTTGAAAAATAAATCAGCCATCATACTTTAACGTAGGAGAGAAACATTTTTATGTACCTTTTGTACCTATTTCCTGCAAAAGCGCCCCGCTTTCAAGCTAGCAAATACGCATACTTTCTTAACTAGATATTACACTATTCGTTGTCAAAATATTAACTTTGCTAAAATGACGTAGGTCTGGCGGCTCTGGGATCTTGGACTAATTTGTTTGTTGTAAAATGCCTTTCAAGCGAGATATCCACCAAGAAAAATTATTTTGAGCGCCATTTTTTCAAAATGGCGGCTAAACCCCTGGGTGGTAGAGAACTGCAAAATTAAGACCTTGTTAAGGATAATTTTAGGAGCATAATTCTCGAGTTGTCATAACTCTGAGACCACGACTGGTTTTCTTTGTAAACTTGAAATTTTTATATAAAGAAAAAAAAACAAGCAGCTTTAAATCCGATGATCTTGCCGGCCATTCTTGTGCACCTCTGCGTCCAACACGTTTTCCAGGAAATGCTTCATTCAACCAGTGTGTCGTAAGAACACCAGTAAGGGAGATGCATAAAAAATGAAACAGAACTTTGAAACTCATTAGGATAGAATAGAACAGAACATAATATAATAGAATTTATTGTGTGGTTGAAAAAATAATCATTACACAAGGCAAAGTTTATATAAACTAATTCAATAGAACATTACAAGCATGATTGTTAAACATACAGTAGAATTTGAAATATATGTCGTAGCCTTTTGATGAAATACATCATTTCGTGAAAAGCCTAGGCATTACATGAAATGCCGTTGGCATATTATGCAAATTCTTGAGGTTGCACAATCTGCCTAGGCATTTCGTGAAACGCTGTGACGTTTAAGGTCGTTCTACACGATCTGCTGCAAATAAGATGTTGACTGTTCATGAAGTGACTAAATGTTCATGAAGTGACTATTGATACCCGGCAGACTGTATTCTAGGAAATAGTGTGCAAATTCGACGATGAAAGGTTACCGTCGATGAAAGGTTACCGTCTGCCAGTCGGTAATCGAAGACGCCATATAAGTAGAAATGACTGTTCTATTATAGTAATATTTGGAGCAAAGCACGGTTAAAAATTTGTTTTTTTGCTAATAACTTTATTAATTAGGAACGGATCAAGATGAATCAAAGCTTAAGTTTTTCGTATTTCCTACTGTAATAACATATGCAAAGGATATTTCTTAATATTTATAAAAATCAATACGGAGACACGGCAAACTAAAAATTTTTTTTAACCCTTTAAAGAGTGATTTGGGGGGTTAAATTTGGCAAAATGTCTGCCAGCCAAGGTTAGTGTTTTTTAGTGCCTTGTGAACCATAAGCTGATTGGGCAGACGTTTTTTTTTTCAGTTTTAACTATTTTTTGTCAAAATTTAAAGTTTTAGTCGATTTAAAAAAATGTCCCCACCCTCCCTATCCCCCCACCATACCAAAAATTTCCAGAGAGAAAAAACTTTGGTATTTATATGGTCTCTTCGATTACCGACAGGCAGACGGTAACCATTCATCGTCGAATTTGCACGCTATTTCTTAGACTAGTGTTCTATTATTTGTTTTTGAAGTTAGGTTAAGATTTATTTCGTACGTTTCGGATTTACTTGTTGTATATTTTATTATGGAAAGTAAGAGTGAAAAAGACTTGTTCAGTGATCATTACAAAGAGTACTATGAAGCAAAGCTGAATAAACGACCGTATTTTTATACAAAAATTTTCATTAACTCTGAGGTTATGTTTTAGATTTATTTGATAGGTTTCGGGTTTTAGATTGCTATTTTTGTAAAGAGAACTGTATTTTTCATTTGTAAAATAAATGTATTTTACATGTATTATTATTTTATTTCATCCATATAGACGATAGATCAAAGAATTCGATCTGCTGGGTATCAGTAGTCACTTCATGAACAGTCAACATTTAATTTGCGGCAGATCGTGTAGAACGAATTTAAACGTCATATGTCAAGACAACCACGGCATTTCACGAAATGTCTAGGCAGTTGTGCAACTTCAAGGATTTGCATGATATGCCGGCAGTTCATATGAACTACCTAGGCTTTTCACGAAATGACGAATTTAATCAAAAGACTACGACATATACACTTATAAAAAGGAAACATAGATAGGTAGATGGTGTGGTTAGAATTTCAAGGCTAAATGCCTTGAAATTTTAACATTTTTTTTTTAAATAATAAAAACTTTTTCATTTTGAGCAGAGTGATCCTAAGTATTACGTAGCTTATAGTAGAATGGTGAAGAGCATGGTAAGTCATTAAAGTTATTTCACATGTAGTTACTTGGATTAAAGGTTTTAGGAGTTGTAGATAATTTGATGATTTATTAAATGCGTAGTCAACATGTTGGTCCTGTTTACCTTCATAGAGTTATTGATAATTTGACGCCTTAAGCTGAAGACCATTTCCTTAGTTTTGTTATTATTTAGTTTGTAAGAATTACATAGGACTTATTGTTCTGCATCATACTTTGATGTTACGAGAAAAAGTTTCATACTTTCTATTGACATTAATGACTGTAGCATCATCAGCAAACAACACATAGTCACATTTACTGCCAGGTCCAATTGATGGCAAATCATTTATATAAATTAAAAATAGTATTGGACCAAACAGTGAACCTTGAGGCACCCCGTGTTCAATTTTTCGATGCTTTGAATATTTATTATTATAAAATGTTTTTGATAGTGTTCTGAGAGATAACTTTTCATTGGGCAAAAGGCATTTCATAAAGATTCATAACAGAAGAGTTTAAATAGCGGGTTGTTTATCACAGATTTTACGAAATACTATGTCTGAACTATTGTTCAGACAACAATATTTTATTATTGCGTGTACTAGTTGTTAATAAAGTTAACGTACAGTAACTCTGAAAGCTTTAATATCTAGTCGAAGACAATTGATATGGCTCCACTACCTACAACTATTAAGTTCAAATTACAAATAAATGTAACTGTTTTAATGATGCGCCTAAAATAATTGGGTAATAAATCGTTGAACTTTTAGTACCAACTTCACAAAGAAGTTAAGCGAGACTTGGCTCATCTCCAAACGTGTTAAATTGCTTTCTTACGAGGAATATTCACTAATGCATCCGACAAGTTTTTCCTCAAACATGATTTTGTCGCTTGTGATGAACTGATCAAATGGCTGCATATTATGTGGTCTACTGTTCTGTCCACTATCTTAAAAATGAAATACTATATATCGCAAATATAAAATGTCATGTTTTTGTAGTAAATATCTCGGATTTTGTTTGGTTGCAAATTGATGTTAAATGGCGAGCATATTTTATTTTCAATTTCATTTGAAAAAGTTGCTTATAATTACTTTCTTAGTATTAATCCAAAGTTTAAATTATTTTTTGTTTAATTCGATTTTTTTCAATGTCTTAGTTTCTTTATCTTCTTGTGCTTATGTAAAGAATAATACAATCAAAACACCTGTGAGGCTTTTGAGGTGTCAATGTCATTGTTACAATTACTGTGTGTTTAAAGTCGAATAATGCTTACTTTGCAGCAACGAATTTATTTAGTTAAATGTTGTGGTATAGGGACATCATCATCATGTGCTCATCGTATTTAGGCGAATATTCTTTTCCATAATAACATTCGTGTATATTTTTAACATGTTGATTTGGACAATGCTACCAATTAAAAAATATTTCTGTGGGTATATGTTCCAAATTTTTATTCAGTCCTTTAAAATTGAGGCCATATTTTTTCCCTTCCCCCAAGGCGCCGGTATAATTTTTTACAGATTTTTAGCAAACAAAATATAATCAGTTTTTCACCTATCATATGAATGTTTATGTGTTGGTGACAGTTTCTCACACACATGTACAGAAATAAGATTTTGTGTTAAACCAAATGTATTTAAAAACAGTTTAAAAAAATATATCTCGAACTTGATATGTGTTAATCCTGTAATAAAAGACCTTTCTAAAAGTAAAATCCCATAATTGGAAGCTAAACAAAGAAAACGCGTATGGTATTGAATGACATGAAAGATGACTCATTTAATTTTAACCTACATAGCAGGGGAATACATACAAACAGTTACGCACCCTCTGTCACATGCATGTCTTTTGTTACGCATGTTTTTGATCTATTATAATAATGGACGGGTATGGATAACTGAAACAATAGAAGTAAAAAACCGCTATGCTCTTTGAACGAAATGTAATCAAGATCTTTTAAATGGAGATACTGACAAAATGTTGATTTTTTTTGCTGTGTATTTGGAAATTGAAGTTATGCAATGTTTAGGAAGAATAACTAATTTATGTGTTACTAGAATGAGTAATCGAGTAACCCGTTGTTGCCCGCGATGTTTTCAACCCCCATATCGCACCACCTGGTGTAAATTTTAATGCATTGTTTATGATTGTGCCTTTGCAGACTTCAGCTCATCGAGAAGTTGATATACAAGGCGCAGTGGCGGCTGGTGAAATTTCAATATTTTTTTTCTCGTCTATGGCGCATGGGACCCATACGAAATTTGGGAAATAACATCTAGAGAAGCACTTCTCTAATGACCCCTAAAAAATTTTGAAAAAGCAGTTTGCGAAAAAATTTTTGAAAATTCGTTAGCCTCCCCTGGGTCTAGGAGCTCCTGTTTATTTTTATTTTTTTTTTGTCATATGCATTTGACTTTTCATAAAAATACAACAACAGATTTTGGAGTTTATGAAAATATTTTCATTACTAACTGAAATACAATGAACTGAAATTTTGTAATTTACAATTTAACAAATTACAATATTTCAATTCGTTGTATCTCAGTTAGTAATGAAAATATTTTCATAAACTCCAAAATCTGTTGTTGTATTTTTATGAAAAGTCAGATGCATATGACAAAAAAAAAATAAAAATAAACAGGAGCTCCTGGACCCAGGGGAGGCTAACGAATTTTCAAAAATTTTTTCGCAACCTGATTTTTCAAATTTTTTTAGGGGTCATTAGAGAAGTGCTTCTCTAGATGTTATTTCCCAAATTTCGTATGGGTCCCATGCGCCATAGACGAGAAAAAAAATATTGAAATTTCACCAGCCGCCGCTGACAAGGCGTAACTTAAGTATGTTAAAATGTTTCAGGATGTTATTCCATCGCTGATTAAAAAAAAAAGTTCTTCTAAACAGGTTCCCAAAGATCCCTCGTTTTGGATATACTGGGTGTTAAAATTTCCAAGAAAATATCAGTTTTTTTTCTTATATTGTCATTATTAGTGCAGTTATGTAAACCAAATTTTAGTCTGCACTTTTTGCAGAAGACACCGAACTTGCCGTTCATCATGTCCAGACCCATTGTTAACGTTTAGGGAGGGACCCACCTGAAACCTATCCCCCTAACAAAATGCCGGTGATGTTTCCCAAAATGGCCCCCATAAAATTTAAATTATTTTAATATAATAAACTTAGGCGTCTAGTTATATGTTTCTAAATGCTGAATTAAAAAAATGGCTCTCAAATGTTGTCAGAAGTCCATACAACGAAATATTCAACATGGTGATCAAAATGGTCGCCACAAAATTTAAATTTTATATTTCATTAACAATTATATTTTTAAATTTATTTGTTTTTTAAATCAGTTTTCAAGGAGAGTATCAAGGTAATGTTGCCGTCGTTTTTTCTACTAGACCATGTTCACTATGCAAGATGGCTGACCGTCCATGTAAAGGACTTGGAGGAGCTTCCATTACGTTCATCAGCAGTGCATGCCGAGTTTAAGGCAGGAAATTTTGTTATACGGAAGTCGTCCAACCCCTTTTCTGCTATTGGAGTAGACCAGGCCCATGAGCAGCACAACTAGAATGTAAAAGATGACGGTGGTGCTGTCGGCGTTCTTCAGGATCCAGCTCCATTGCGGAGGTGGGCTATGACATATTCCGAAATACATAGATTAGTTAATGAATTCACAAGCTAAACGAAATCACGGTCCGGACACAAACCATTGCATCATGAACAGTACCCTTCTTTTCAAGAAAAGTTCGTGGACAAGATCGATAAGTTGAAGACAAGCTTCAAGAGTACTAGTAATCCTTTTGAGGAAACTATCACTGGAAAATCGCACTGTTTCTGATGCGGAATCAGTAAAAATGCTGAGAGATTCTGAACGAAAAGGTATTGAACTGTACCAATTATTTGCTTCTGAAAGACTTGTTCAAGAATCACCTGTGGGCATCTTTGCACCTACGAAGGCACATAAACTGAGAATTTTTAAGCCTAAGAGAATTAACGGTAATGGAAAAAGCACTCTTCAGAATATGCGTACATCTCTTTCAGAGATGTCTTACTGTCAGTATGAACAGAAAACTTGACATGCAAAGTTTCTTCAAGTATGAATACAGTCCCTATCCCCCAAGGCTGTCTTCTACTGGTCACCTTAGGCATGCAATTGGAAAGGCAGATTTACTTGGTCCTCTCGAAGAAATGGTGAACAAAGATGATCGTAAATTTCCTGGTACATGTGATGTCATTGTGTATGATTCATTCAATTCAGCCACGTGTGTTGCGTACCTTTGGGGAGTACTGCATTGGGGAATTCCATCCATCAGAGCATTGTGGGATGTATCCAGAGCGTCTCTGCTACAAGACTTGATATGGTATGCGACATGTACATTGTACACACCGGAAAGAGGAGTCTACGTAATGCTAGAGGTGAAGAAATTGCCAAACTGATCAGTTCCTCGAAATTGGCGTGAATTTCTTAGAAGCAATAATAATGCAGCGGCCGCCCATTCAAATTGTATCATCAACCTATCAATGGAGTAGAACAAAGCAAACTATATATCAAAATATTAGTAATAACTTATTACATCACAAAATGCATGTTATCCAATCTATAAGTTGGTATAAGGGGTAGTTACAGCCCAAAAAGTAATTTTTTTAAAAACATGTGTTTTTACTTACCATTTTTACTCTAATTCGATGAAACTACATGATAGAGGATATTTTTTTATGCCAAAATGTTCACAATTATTTGCTGAATTCGTCCATACATACCAACTATTTAAAAATCGCAAAACTAATCATTCACGGTAAATCAAAGGGGGAGTAACAGTGTGCGTGCCACGGTAAGTCCAAACTTCTATTGGCCATAACTTTTGATTTCACGCTTACCAAAATTCTGATACATACATAGAAAACTTTGTTATTCTCTTACCTTTAATTTAAGTACAAATACATGGAGCTACGTATTCATTTTGTGATAATAATAGTATAAATTGTAACCCAATGTCACGAATTTCTGCGTACCAAAGCTAAGTCGGTCTTATGAATGCGTGGCCATGCGCGCTCGAAAAATCGACCTTATTGCTGATTTGCATAAGGCATGGAAGGGAAAATATGCCGTAACTCATGTTATAAGGTTTTGAGCTGTAATAATGAACAATTAAAATTAAGTATGTGAAGGAAGTAAAATGTTTTATCTCATGATTTTTAAACATATATACACTTATTAATAAATTGATAGTTATAAACTAAACAAAAAGTTCTTGTTAAAAGTACAAGTTATTGTATGTATATGGAACAAAACTTAAAAGCGAGTTTACATTATTAGAATTATTATTTCGTATATATAGTGTGTAATGAAAATTCTCGAATAGTAAAAGCATCAAACAGCGAAAGTTGTACAGACAGCCATTATTGCTCTATTTTGTCCAATCAAGTTGAAAATGTTTATTTCTAATAATATTTTAATGCGAAATAATGTCAAACAGTCATATGACTAGGAAAGCCATCACTAAATCTTTTGCAATATACACATACATAACAAAAAAACAAAAAGTGTCAACAAATATTAGGCTGCAAGCATGAGCGTCCACAAAAATATTCTTAAGGGGAGCAAATATGTATATTCACCTACGAGATAAGAGTAAAATAAATCCCTATCTGCTGAAAAATTTAACAGTATCGCAAATAACTAGATTTGCTCTGTGTAACCATGTCTACAGATGTAACATACAGTTTAAAATTCATCTTCGCTGCTAGATGCGTATAAAACCTCCAATTCCATATTGTTCCAAAATAAGGGACATTTGCATATATCACTACATTTTAAACCAGCCTTAAAACACTGACTTTTTAAAATATCACATGCTTCCTTGTCCTTATAATATAAGTAGGTTCGCGTACTTCCTTATGCGCTGTTTCCAAATAGACATCACTGATAAAATATAATTTCTATCAAAGGACCATCCCATTCCAACAGGATTTGCCCTATACGATGAGTCATGACTATTACACCAAATTTGTGCTTGTAACAAGAAACGTCTTACGTGATGTATAAAAGAATCCTGAATTGGTGGAAAATTAGCAATGGTCGAATTTTGAAGAAGATTGTACCTCAAATCATCTACATCTTCACAAGTTTTTGATTTATATAGCAACAGAACATATCTACCAGCAATTTTGACGGCATCATTTATAAAGGCTGACACTTTATCAAGTTCAAGCGTGCTCTTATTTTGTTTTAAAAAGGTATATGCAATTTTTTTTCCAATCCCGTATAAAGCACTAGTCGTGTTGCATCCAGTTAAAGCATGTATGGTGGGCAGTGACAAGCAAATACCAATCCGTACATTATTACGAATTGGTATATATTTTATATGTCGTAGGTGAATATTTATTTAGAATAGAATAGAATAAAGTTTATTTAGCATAAGCTATCTTCAAAAGTAACATATATTTGTACATAGTCATTTATTATTTTGTGCTTTGTCGTCTATAAATAATTTAGTAACATTTTAGTAAACAATTTTAAATTATTAAATATTTGATTTCCGTGAGCAAAGCATTGAATACGCGTAGGCCATCGCTAACAGTTGATTTTTTTAAGAATGATATTTTTGTATTCATGTTGCAGTTTTCAGCAGACCTTACCAAATAATTGTTTCGATCTTTTAACTAAGAAGGGTTTGAGGTAGGTAGGTATTAGATTTTTATCGATTTTATATATTATATATATATATAAGTTGTTTCAATACTTTGTTCCACTGAAATCCAACCCAATTGGTTGGTTTTGCCAATGTTCTTACATAGATAATCAATATATTTTGAAAACGTCAACTATCGATCTAAAATAATTCCTAAATATTTAATTTAACTTACAAATTCAACTTTCGCATTATTAATGTACAGAAACAGTTGATCATTTAAATATTTTCGGCAATTAGCTTTAGTTCCAAGAACCATACATTTAGTTTTGTCATTTTTTTGTACATAACCATATACATAACATAGAAAGCTCTTTATTCATGATATCTGTGATTTCAATTTGATTTTTTTCAGATATATATATTCCTCATCCTCAAAAAGGCTTATATATGAACTTCTTAGGACATGATTTATATCATTCACATATATAATATTAAAAGAGACCCTAGCACACTGCCCTGCGGTCTGTGGTACCCCATACGACCTAGTAATTTTAGTAGATGTCTTATTGTTTACTATCGTTTTATTTTTATTTAGTTTTTTCACTTTAGTTTTATGCTCCCCCTGAAAATATTTTTGTGGACGCTCATGCTTGTAGCCTTATATTTGTAGCCTGTTCTTTTATACATGTGTATATTGCATGAGATGAGGTTTAGTGATGGTTTTCCTTGTCTGTTTGACATTATCGCAAATAAGTTCTATTAGAAATCAACATTTTCATTTTAAATGAACAAATGAAAGCAATGCTATTGTTGTTCATAAAATCTGTCTATACAGCTTTTGCTGTATAGACTTATATGTACGGAATAATAATTCTAAAAATGTAAAATCGCTTTTAAGTTTTGTTTCCTACAATAACTTTTTATTTATTTTGTAACTGTCAATTTATTATTAAGTAAAAGTGTTTATATGTTTAAAAAGTCATGAGATAAACATTTTACTTTACATACTTAATTTTAATTGTTCATTATTACAGCTCAAAACCTTATAACATGAGTTAACGGCATAATTTCCCTTCCATGCCCTTATGCAAATCAGCAATAAGGTCGATTTTTCGAGCGCGCATGGCCATGCATTCATAAGACCGACTTAGCTTTGGTGCGCAGAAATTAGTGACATTGCGTTATAATTTATACTATTATTATCACAAAATGAAATACGTAGCTCCATGTATTTGTACTTAAATTAAAGGTAAGAGAATAACAAAGTTTTCTATGTATGTATCAGAATTTTGGTAAGCGTGAAATCAAAAGTTATGGCCAATAGAAATTTAGACTTACCGTAGCACACATACTGTTACTCCCCCTTTGATTTACCGTGAATGATTAGTTTTGCGATTTTTATATAGTTGGTATATATGGACGAATTCAGCAAATAATTGTGAACATTTTGGCATAAAGAAATATCCTCTGTCATGAATTTTTATCAAATTAGAGTAAAAATGGTAAGTAAAAACACATGTTTAAAAAAGAATTACTTTCTGGGCTGTAACTACCCCTCATACCAACTTATAGATTGGATAACATGCATTTCCTGATGTCATAAGTTATGACCTACATTTTCATATATAGTTTCTTTTGTTCTACCCCATTGATAGGTTGCTCGCTAAATATGCATCTTTGGGGGCTCACGCCGCTACACTATAAGAATAAGGAGGATCTTTTTTCTCTCCTAGGAAGACATCTAGTTGATAATGTGTTGTGAAACCGCTTCAACATCTCTTGTTGGACTTACTTGCACTTCTTTTAAGGAGGCAGATGGGCGGATTATAGTGCACACAAGAGATGCAGTCATCCATGGGGCTAAAATCGTTGTCATAAGAACCGTGGACACTGATGTTGTGGTTCTTGCCATATCTTCTTTGTATTAAGAACTTTGGGCCTTGAAGAACTATGAATTTCATTGAACTTTGGACAAAAACAGAGATACATTCCTGCTCACACCATTACCCTGGCGCTTGGTTCAGAGAAATCGGTCGCTCTGAGGGGCTTCCACGCATTCACAGCATGTGACATTGTTTCAGCATTTGCAAACCTTTGCATACTTCTGCTTTGATTGCAATTTCAAGTCCACTTCCAGAACTGTAAAATGATGTGCTCCATGAGCTAGAACAATTTGTAGTTTGCATGCACCACAAAAAATCTCTTGGCATGACTCTGAATAAGGCGAGACATACTCTTTTAGTTCTGAAGAGACTGTTTGAACGACTCCCTCCAACATCAGAAGCACTCTGACAGCATGCTTTGAGGGCTGTTTATCAGGGCGGCCATATTTGGGGTCAATGCATGAACCCACATGCGGACATGCTAAATATTTTTTTGATACCAATGATGCAATGTGTGATGGTTTTACTTTTTATTTTCAGCCAAGGACAGACGGAAGAAGATATTCTTTTGATTGGATTTGCATACCAACCAATTTTTACAATTCACTTTGTTTTCCAAATTTTTGTGGAGTTTCTTTAAAAATATTTGTCTCTAATTAGAAGTCAACTATTACATACAACTTACAAATTATAGAAAAACATTAAATAGTATTCATCAGCCGAAAAAGAAAAAAAAAGAACACGATCACGTTACAATTACTACACTGTGGTTATTTTGGTCGTCATGTTGGATATTTCGTCCTATGGACTTCTGAAAACGTTTTAGAGCCTTTTTTTAATTCAGCATCCATAAAAACATATAATTAGGCACCTAAGTTTATTATATTAAAAAATTTAAATTTTATGGGGGCCATTTTGTTAAATATGACCGCCTTCATAAAGCCATCATGTCGCTCCCCTTCCTAAACGTTGACAATGGGCCTGGACAGGATGCATGGCAAGTTTGGTGTTCTTTGCAAAAAGTGCAGTTTGTTTTGCTTACTCGACTGGCTATTTGGTGCATAGTACACTAAGGTAGGATGCTTTAATATGTGACTATAGCACACTCCACAATTAACCAGTAGCGGAAATATGGGCAATCAGTACCATACATAGAAAAAATGCAATTGTACCTTTCTCTCTTTTCAAATCCTACTTGCTCAACCGTCGACAGTGCGTAGTCCTAGGAAATGACAAATCAGGTTAGCAAATCAACTCTGCTCGCTGATGATACCACTTTTAAAATTAGCTGGTAAACCATATTGATCAATTAAATAGAAGATTCTCAAGCACGATCTTCCATTTTCGAATTCGAGGTCCTAAAAATACTTATTTTTCTCTTTTCCATTATAAACTTTTGTACGCAGAGAGAGAGAAAAATATTTGTGACTCGTTTTTTTCCAGACGACATATTATGTGCAAAAGTAATAGTAAATAATAGACCTCTCTTGTATATGACAGTGTTAACTCAAATGTATAGGTGCTAAACTCATACACACAAGAAAATGATGAAAGTTTAAAAATTTAAAATAACAGCTCCAATATAGCGGTCTAAATTCCCATCTCAGAGCATGGCAAGGACGAACCATAGACGAAGCAGGGCAGACCAGCTAGTGTGATATAAATTGCATCCTGTACTGTATCCTTATTGTATGTTATTCCAAAAATATTTAAAACAATATACGTCAATAGCATGTGTAACGTTAAAGTTTATCGTTGGCAAATATTTAATGTAAACATGGGTGTGGACAAACAGTATGAACATTAAATTAATTTCGGATGCAGTAGCTTGCGGTAATTAAATGCCGTGCTTGTTAATTACTGCGTAAGTTTATTTTAAATATCACCTTAATATTTTCCAGTAGTTAAAGATCGATTTCAGAAAACTAGAGTTTGAAACAGAAATGAAAATTGATCTTTATTATCTAGACGTATATAACATATATGTGTATCGATCATATTTATTGTGCATTTATGTTTATTTAGGTTATTATTACTGTGTAGCGGAGGCTAGACCATTAAAAACTGTGCGAGAATAATTACTTCGATATCTTCAACCGTTTTTTAAGCTTACATGCTAGTAGTAGAAAGTGAAATCTTATAAATTTACAAGACTTCAAAAAAGTTTGATTTGATTAACTTTTCATTCTTTTTCGCACTAGTACGCAAATAAGTGATGTTTTTCGAAATGAAATGGCAATCGGAAAGTATGACATTTCGATCGTGAGTAAGAAAAGTAAATAGAATAAGTGTTTTAAAAAATATTGTAATTTTTGTATACCTCTTAACAGAATCATCATCTTAGAAGAACTGATCGTTAGTCACATATAAACGTACAGAGCAAATAAATATATGTTTTTTGTATTTGGTCCCTAAAATTGTTATTTTACGGACTCATTTGAGTCCGTAAAATGAGTATTTTTCGGACTCAACCCCGTTGCCATGGCAACTTTTAATCATTTAGGTAAATAATGCAAAATGGTTCATACAACAATTAAACAATTTTATTTAATCTAATAAGTACATCAATATGACTTAATGATTAGGTTTGTAAGTTAAATTAATAAAAATTAAATGATTATGGCTCAAAATGGAAATTAAGTGAACAATTTTGAGCACCTTCAAAACTATTACCCCCAAACGAAATACCCGAACCCGAGGGTATCGTGTTAATTTCTTTTGATGTTGTGGTAGTAGCTTCGGTAATAACCGATATTATGTTACTTGATGGTTCGATTTTCTTCTCCCCCATTAACATTCTGCACACTTTTTTCTTCTCAATTGATTCTTCTATATATGACTCTGCCACTGAAAACGACCGGGAATGAATTATTATTTAGAATAAAAAGACAATAATATTGTGAAAAAACTTGCTTCCATCCTCCTAGCCGTTTCAATGAGATTAAATCGACGTCAGCATCTGCCGCAAGAGACGCAGAACTTCGCCGAAAGCAATGCCCTGTATACTTTGTCGGGTTCGGTAGTTTAAGAAATTCTACAAAGGAATGGATTCCTACACGTTGTACCGTACATTTTCCCTTACGATAGGAAATAATAGTAAATAATAGTACACATACTATTTTTTCTGAAATCACAATCAATATTATTATAAATTAAGGAATTTGTATTAATTCATAACATTTCTTCATTACAATCTAACTGCTTACTAATAAATGCAATTTTAATGTGAGTTTGTTTGTCTGCGTGTATTTATTTACTGTTTAAAATATACATAAAAAAACCGTACGGGAATGTTACTTTCCCGGCCTAGGCCGGGAAAGTAACATTCCCGTACGGTTTTGTTGTTCGTTGCTTGGAAACGGATCTTTTCCGGTCTGTTTTGCGATAGTTTCTTAGCAACGGACTAAAATACTGGAATTGTGCATTTTTCGATCTGAAATCGCGCCGAAAATGTAGACATTGCTGATTGATTTCAGAAAAAATATATTCCTTTCTTGGCGCGTCGAAACTTTTGACTTTGTGGGCTCGTAGCTTGCTGAATTTCGCTTCAAACAAGCTATGACTGACAAATTTGTTTATTTCTATATTTTCTTTGACAGACAAAACAGCTTTTATTGTCGAATATTTTGACCAGAGAGTAGATGGTAATAGAAAAATATAAAAATAGTCACAATAATAATTTACGTATTGTGATGTGTTGCAACCCCTAGAATGTAGGCAACACAGAATTCAATTTAGTTCGGATGTCTGAATGTGTAGATTTGCACCTACTAGAGAAAGAACCTACTAGAAGCTCTAGAATGATGACACCTGGAACTATCTAGAGAATGGTGACGTCATACAGAAACTTCGGGATCTTTCATTTTTAGGTATAAAAGGCCACATTCTCGGCGGGAAGAAGTTTTGAATTGACAAGTGAGGTTAAGACTTCAAAGTGAAAACAAAGTGATAAAAATTGTGATTTTTAGTCAGTAAAGTGCATTTAAGTTAATAATAGTTTTGTGAAGTGTCCAGTAAATTATTTAATAAAGTATGTTAGTGGACATCTCTTGTTATAATTTTTGGAACCCACGGAATTTGCAAGGGCGGTTTCTTAGGAGTGGAAGCACGTCACAGTATGTTATTACTATTGAATGCAAAGAATAGCGACACTTACCTTTTCATGTAAATAGTTCAACATTGCATCTTCGTCTACAATTACAATGTTGTTCAGTTCTTTCCATCGAATGAATGCTTCATATTCTTTTTCATAAATTTGACATTTCACTGGAAGTAAATCTAACACAAAAACGCGTCAACATTTTTTGTTTACATTAAACAATCTGATTACTTAGTCGCATGAAACTCACTATTTTCGAGAAATATTTGCTCTGATCAAAAATTTAAATATATCTTAGGGACCTTAACAAAAAAAACGTTGTTTGCAATACGTACCTAAAATCAGTTTTTTGACTCATCGGCTACGATGAGCTATGTATGATTCGTCCTAAAAAACATGATTTTAGGTACAGGTCTATTCGTTTTAGTGTTATTTTTTGTACATTACTATACTCACTCATCAAAATAAATGTTGATTGGTTATATCATAAAAACCAGAATGCAGTTACATTTTATTTAACACTCGGTTACTAAGTATATTACCAATAACATTTATGGTGTTTCTTATGTAACTATTGGCGAATCCGCACTACAGATTGCTGCTAATATAGATGATTAAAGCCACCCTGGACCTGTCCCGAACAAAGCAACCCTCGTTCTTTTCCCCAGGGTCGTATTCGTGGGAATTTCTTTCTTGATAAAGTGCTAGTTAGTTATTAGAGCATGGAATAAATCACCATTTTTGAGTAAGTGACTTTTGGATGTGTATGAATAAAACAACTGACACTATTCATCCAAAATCATTGTATAGTGATGAAATGTAATTTTTAAACAATTGATCGTAGAAGAGATTTTTTTTTATAAAAGTCTTATAATATATAATATTGATAATAACTAATTACTAAGTAGGAGCAACGGGAACATAGATAATTGCAAAATCTTGGTGCTAAGGCTTTCGCGGAGCTGGTGATCTGGCTGCTGGTTTCCGGGTCTTCTTCCGCGTAGACTTGGTTGAGTGCTTGACGTTTCGACCATCTTGTCGTGGTCTTCTTCTGAAGCGAAGTGAGCTTTGCTGGACTGAGCTCCTCTATTTATACAGGTTATCAGGAGGCGTGTTGCGGATCATTGCTCATGCGGAACATTGACTTCCACGTTATTGGTAGTTGTAGTCCGTTGTCACGGTTATAGTTATTCGGATGTTTATTTATTTCAATGGCTTCTCTGTATCTTCTTGGCCAATAATTCTTGGTGTTGGCTAATTTCTTTGTTTTGTCAAATTTTATCAAATGGCCGGTTTCTTCTGAACGTTCGGCAACTGCTGATTTTGTAGAATTTCCCTTCTTTGTATTTCTAATGTGTTCTCTGAGTCTGGTGTTTATACGTCGTTTGGTCTCTCCGATGTAAACTTGTCCGCAGGAACATGGGATGCTATATACTCCTGGTGTTTCTAGTTCTTCTGGACCTTGGTATTTGGGAAAATGTTGTGCCACCTTCTGTTTTGCATTATATATTACTTTGACGTTCTTTTTCTCCAAAACTCTTCCGATTCTGTCCGTACATCCTTGTATAGGTAAGCTGTTGCCATGTATTTCTTTTCTTCTTTTTCTTCTTCTGTTCTGGTTGTATCTTGTCTCTTTATTGGATGGATATAATGGATACAAACCGAAGGACATAGACAACGCCTAGGAGCAACGGGAACAGAGATAATTGCAAAAAACGCACAAATTCTCACCTTTCTGGCGGCTGTAAATCGTGTTATCATCAGAGAAAAATAGTTTGAATTTTCCTTCTCTATAATATTGGCGTTGCCTAATTTTAGGATAGAGCGAACATGAAAGGAGATAATCGAGTAAAACTCACATTAATTAATGATTATCCTCCCCCTGCGCAATACAAACAAAACTTTCCTAGGAATTATTCACGGGTCAAATGACATTGATTGTATTGGTTCACTTTTGATTTTAAATTTTCGAAGGTGGTTCTAGTAATATTTGCTTAAATAATAATTACTAGTAGGTATGGCATTTTAGAGGCCTTTTTTAATCTATTGGCAATATTAAAAAGTTTTTGGCCGACATCTAAGGACGTGGTTATGAACTATTAGAAGTAAATTCGTTTGCCGGGCTTTGTTACAGTTTTCCAGCTGACTTTAAAAATACTGTACTTATATTTTAATTTGGGTTCTTCAAAAAAAAATTAGTCAGTGATTTTCTAGAAAATTTATTAGTACTATGACTGTAAAAGAATTCAATCATTAATTTAAAATAACTGTCGCATTTTGTATTCGGTATCGTGAAGATAAAACTCAAGCCATATTTCATAGTTCTTTAGGATTAATTTCGGTTTTATCAGATAAAAGTAAATAAAACGTTTCAATTATATCTAACTAATTAGTAGTTTTTGAACAATATAAAATGGCAAAAGCTAGTCCTACGAGGTTTTTCTGAAATGGTCACGTAAACTTGAATTATAATTGTCATTTATCAACGTCCACCCGACTTTAATTAAAGTCAACTCTGGTGAACAGCTTAAACTAAAAGATGTTTTTTTACGAGGGAAATTGGACATGTGAACTGTCCTTTAAACTGAAAAAAACTTGGTGTTGAAAGGGGGGTGGTAGTGGGGGTGGGTGAAGAAAAAAGTTGAAACCTTTGGTTCTTGATTGATTGATTGATTTATAGGCATTGCTGCCACTCCCAGGTATTCAGCTGGGCCTGCTACGTCCACGCTGGGTTGGACTAAGGTCATGCTTGTTGCCAGCAGCGAGAGCCACGTGGCGCATGGTAAAGGAATGTGGGATGGTTCTTGTACACATACTAAATCACATTTTTTCCCCCCTTTTGTAATGGAGTGGGGGTAGTAATGGCTAATACCAAAATTTTTTTGAGACATTAGCTTCTCTTGTATATACTAAATACCAATTTTATGGTTTCTTACCTGTTTGATTTACCTATTTACCCCCATTTACCCCAATTTACCCCTCAACCCTTCAACGGAATAAGATGAAAATATAATCTAGTTCCATATCTCGTTAAAATACATATGTGTACCAAATTTCAAGTCAATATCTTAAACGGTTCCAGAGTAATCGTGCGCGCAAAAAAGTTAGACAGACCGATAGACAGACAGAAAATTTTTTTTGCTCAAACTTAAAATCTCGACGTTTCATGACATTCTAAGCCTATTTGAATAATACAAATTTTTATTTTTTTTTCTTTTCGTTACTATACTTTCACTGGATGTGTAAGTAAAATAAACTGAATATTATAACTAATATAGTGACCAGTAAAATACCTATGTTAGTTACAAATCGAGGGACACACAGAGAAACAACGAATTAAGGTGAATTCAAATGTGTAAGAAGGTTAGTCCAGTAACTAGAAATTTTAATTTGGAAAGATTGTTATAGGTATAGATTTTTTTTTATATAAATGAATAATAAATGCATCTAAGAAACGTTTTTAAGTTATGGAGGGGTTTTCCATTTTATAGGGGTGGATGCCACTCCTTTACAGGGAGTAACACCCAAAAAAACCTAGGAACTAAAAGCGAATCAGATTTTGTAAAAATCTAATCTATTTGTTATAACGACTTGAAAATTGCGAATTTAGCTCAAGAAAACCGGCATCTCGAAACGGTTTTCATCGAATAACTCGAAAAGTATCACATTTAGCAAAAAAATACTTGAGATCGAAAATAGAGTTTATATAGTCACTATGAATCTTATTTATTTCTATAGTTTTAAAAGTGTTGGAGATGTTAAAGTTTAAAGATAGCGTCCGAACGTTTATAAGATGGAAGTATTTAGTTTAAAGATGAAATTTTGCAGAGAGGGGGAAATATGCGTTTATTTTCAGTTTATTATAAATATTTTAAAAATGATTATAAATGGTATAATCTTTAAAATAGCTTCCCTTTGCTCTAATGCAGAGGTTCCCAACAAGATTTTTTCAAGGACACCCTCATCGGTCGCTATACTAACAAGAACCCCTCAAAGTGACAAGGGCGGATCTGGACCTTGAGCTTGGCGGTGGGGGGGGGTAAAAATTTTTTTCGTCCTAAAATTATTTTTAAAACCGGGGGGGGGAGAAGTCCGAAAAAATTTTTCATTTTTAAATAAAACTTATTAACTGACACAATCTTGGGGGGGGGGGAATTTTTTTTCTTCCCAAAATTAACAAAAATCATAACATTTTAAAACAAAAACTTGATGGTTTACAGAATCTTGGGAGAGATAATTACCCCGTTACCCCCCCCCCCCCCCGCCATAAATCCGCGCTTGCTCAGTAACATTTCGCGGACCCCCAAGACATCGTCCGCGGATCACCTATTGGGAATCCCTGCTCTAAGGTATACAACCATATACAGTTTTTATCATAAATTTTGTATGTATTTAAATGGAATTAGGAACTATTTTCATTGACAAACTACAATATTCAAGTATAACAGAAATGTACAAAACCGCTGGCCAGGGAATCACTCATCCAGATTTTCTATCCAAGCCTGTCACAACGAAAAAAAATTTGTATGTGGAAATAATTGTTTATGGAACTTGAATAATATAATATTTGAAATCGCCTACCCCAAAAACCCATAAAACGATATGCCACATCGGTAGTGGGTGTGGGGGAGGTGGTAGGGGTTGGTAGTGGAGGTGGATTAAGTAACAAAAAAAAAATGAGACTTTTGGTTCTTGTATACACAGTAAACCACAATTTTATTTTTTTCACCCCCTTTAATAATGGGTTGGGGGTGGTAATGGAAGTGGTTAATGTCAAAAAATTGTTTAAGGAGTCTCTTATACATACTAAATACCAATTTTATGAACTCTTACTTGCTTGATTTACCTATTTACCCTCATTTACCCAAATTTATCTCCCAACCCTTCAAAGGAATAAGATCAAAATATAATCTAGTTCCAGAGTAATCGTGCGCAGAAAAAAAGTTACAGACAGACAGACAGAACGACAAACAGATTTTTGCTCAAGCTTAAAATCTCGACGTTTCATGACATTCTAACCCCATTTGAATATTAAAAATTAAAAAAAAAAATTTTCGCGTTACAATACTTCCAGTGGACGTGGAAGTAAAAATAGTACGCTCATGGCCGGTCTGTCCTTGAGTGATTTATTACTCTTCAATAACAGTATTTGAAAATTATTTAAGTGAGATTTTTTCTAAACTAAATTTAATTTTCATCAGTAATTTTTCAAAATTCATTTCGTTTTATAAAAACACGTTTAATTTCAGTACGTGGTTCAAGCCGGGCCTGCCACCCCCTTAACATATTCGAAAGGGGGTGAGCACAGGGATATCGGTTCTATGTAGCCGAGCACACACTATACAGTTACAGTAAGGCGATGACCGGGGTTCCCTGCACTCGTTGGGGAAGTTTAGTGACAACGTCGGGACGCGGTGGCGTCGTGTTTGCAACGGATTAAATTCGTTTCGATGGTTTAGCCGCTCTGCTGCAGTCAGTCGGCAGTCTGTTAGTACGTGCAAACGTGAAACACATTTTGGGAGTTTAGACAGTCAGTGTGGTGATAAGTGCGGTTTAATTTAGATTTTACGAGGTGTTTAGGTGATTTGTTAACTATCAGGGCACACTTGGCGTTGGAAAAATGGAGACCACCGGTAACTTTATGTGTACTTTTTACGGTTTACTTCAAAGGCTGACTAGTTGAGTTTTTCGTCTTTTTTATTTAATGAACAAACGTCTAATAACTCGACACATTTATTGGTTATTTTTTACTGTTGCTTTTACTTAATTATCGTAAAGAAGCATCAAAAAATAAACCAAGAAGATGCAATATGTGACATTGGAAAAAGACTCGGTATTAGCCGTTTTATTTGCTGTAAGGGAAGGTGTCAAAAATGCATAGATGTCAATGGAAGACAGTTCGAACATTTATTGTAGTTTAGTTTTTCTTATTTTTGGCAAAATTATTTTATAAGAAGTGTTGTTAATAGTTTTCCATGGCCTCCTCACAAACATGTTAAATTTTTCGAAAATTAACCACTTTTTCTAGAGATAAATATGACATGATATATCGTTGGCTAGCTAATTTAAGTTGTGATCGAATAATGAAATAATTTACAGGGTGTTCTATTTAAAAAACACAAGTTATGTCTATATCTCGAAAACTGAGGCATGCATAATATTCTTCTTGTCAGCAACGGATTCTACTCAAAAAAGTGCTTTAAGAATGTGTTACTCGATTTTCGATTCGACACTTGGTAATTGAGATATAGATGTCATCCAAAAATACAAATTTTCCAAAAACGCTCTATAACTCGGTAGTCGATAAAGTACGCGATTTGCGCCTTTGTTTGTTTCTCGAAAATCGAGCTCAGGACACCTATATTGGTTTTTGTCTGCCATAGTTTTAGAAAAAACCCCAAATCCCATCTAATTTGGTCCACCCTGTACAGTCACTTGGTGTCAAAATGTGTCCAAACTTCCGATTATTTCTTTAGCGGCTTGGCATTTATTTGCGGATTCATAAACTTAAGGGTATCAACTTCAAATATTAAAAAGGAATACATAGATGGAAAACCACCTCTAAAATCAAAAATCAATAATTAACGAAGTACTGAGAATAAATTATTGAAACTTACTTACATTATTTATGTTTTTGGGGTCACCGATCACGAATGTGAAGTCAGGAATTAAAAATTTTATGTTGCACCCTCAATATGGCCGATATAAAAGGGGTAAAATGGATAAATTATTATTTGTTTATTTTGAGACATTATGACTTTCTTAGCAGATTGTTACATTTTGGCACATAAAACTCATCCCCTAATAATAAAATAATTGTTCTTACCCCTAAGGGGTAAGTGAAACCCACCCTCAAAGTTGAAAATTAAGTATAAAGGAAGTACTGGGAGTTTATTAATGAAACTAATATTATTCATGATTTTGGGGTTGCTGATTACGAATTTGGATCGGGTTTTTGTGTTAAGGTGTAGCAAATTAATAAAACCATAATTAATATTTTCCAATTTTGTTAACTATATAGAGATTTAACCTAAATTTATTGTAATTATTCATCTTTATCAATGTTTGAGTCATTTTCATATTTATACATATTTACACAAATACATACATGCATACGTTGTCCAACAACTTAAGAAATGTGAGTGAATATAAATTTTTTTTTTTTAAATTCATACAGCGGGAAACCAAAAGCTTTGGGGACGGTCATATAGCGCTATTGCATAGTTACTTTGCTCAATTGACCGTCCCCAAAGCTTTTGGTTTCCCGGTGTATGAATTTAAAAAAATATATTTTTACTTTTTAGTAGTTTTTTCAAAAGCTTTTTCTTAAAAATATTTTTTTTACATAATTTTATTTTTTACTTTTTAGTTTACTTTTTTTACAGGCAGACAGACAAAACCCTTTCATTTGCCACCGCTACCTACCCCTTCCGTCTCCCGTCTTCTCACCCTTCTAACACTACTTCCCACCTCTTCCCACCCCTTCCCCTCCCTTTCCCCTCCCCTTTCCAATCTCTTCCCACCCCTTACCTCCCCTTTCCCACTCCTTTCCCACCCCTTTCCCACCTCTTCCTACCCCTTTCCCACCTCTTCCCTCCTCTCCCACCTCTCCCACGTCCGCCATATTGAATTTAGAATGACGTCACATAGTTTATCGCATTTTACTCGTCATCATTTGATACCCATATCAAGGGGGTTGTGAAGAAAAAGGCGATCCGCCATCTTGGGAAGTACGCCATATTGAATTTATAATGACGTCACATGGTTTATCGTATTTTACTCGTCAAACCCTTTCATTTGATACCCATATCAAGGAGGTTGTGCAGTAAAAGATACTCCGCCATCCTATGGCATAGCCATATTGAATTTAGAATGACGTCCCATAGTTTATAGTATTTCACTCGTCAAACCCTTTCATTTGATAGCCATATCAAGGGGGTTGTGAAGAGAAAGGCGATCCGCCATCTTGGGACGTCCGCCATATTGGATTTAGACTGATAATGGCTATACTATGTTGCATTGTCACCGGACTTATATACGTGTGCCAAATTTCAAAGCTCTAGCTTAATTAGAACTAGTCGAAATTCAGCTTGTAAGATTCGACCTAAACAAACAAACAAACTAGCTAATTAACAAAGAACAATTGCAAGTTAAATAAAAGCTTTTTTCTGAAATCGATCGGCAATGTCTACATTTTCGGCGCGATTTCAGAACGAAAAATGCACAATTCCAGTGTTTAAGTCCGTTGCTAAGAAACTATCAGAAAACAGAAAAGATCCGTTGCCAAGCAACGATCAACAAAACCGTACGGGAATGTTACTTTCCTGGCCTAGGCCGGGAAAGTAACATTCCCGTACTGTTTTTTATGTATATTTTAGACAGTAAATAAATACACGCAGACAAACCAACTCACATTAAAATTGCATTTATTAGTAAGCAGTTAGATTGTAATGAAGAAATGTTATGTATTAATACAAATTCCTTAATTTATAATACTATTGATTGTGATTTCAGAAAAAATAGTATGTGTATTTCGGTGTGAAAGCACATTCCCGGACTTCGATGCTTGTTGGCCTCGGCTAGCGCCTCGGCCAACAATTTGCATCGTCGTCCGGGAATGTATTGCTTTCACACCTAAATACACAATATAGTATTACAAATTTAAAAAGCAATGTTCTCCTTAGTTTATTGCCATAATATTTTGTCTCTAGTAACATTCAGCTAAGAAGCTTCCCTGCTAAGTTATTTAGCAAAAAAAGTCATTTTTTCAAAAATTTTCAAAACACATGAAGTGTAAAATCTTTTAGATAATGCATCCATCACGGTCAAAAAAATTGAGCGTATACTAACACGATTTGGACTGTTTTTTTCAATTTAGAATTTACTGGAACCAAAAAACAATGATCTAGACAACGGTTAAATTTTGTTTAATAATTTTAGCTACCATTTTTGAAGGCGGTTCAATTTTTTTTCTTCAAACCTTTTAGTGGCCTCCTAAAAGAAAATATTCATCGTTTTGAATGTTATGTTATAAGGAATGTGTAGGTAATATCTTAATAATATTCCAAAGGAAACGATTCATTGTGAAGCCATGTTTGTTCCAAGGATAGTTGCGACTGATACACAGATAGCAAGCAACATGTACCCTGTTTTGCATAAACAAAACAAAATAGGTTGTACTTGTAACTGTTACACAAAGAAAGATACAGATAAAGATCTGGCATAATGCCGTTTCCTTATGAACGTAAACATTATGAAATTTTAAATGCTTAAACTTTAACGTTAGGCTCATTGTCAGCGAATCCTGAAATCTATTTACCTCTCCAAAAAAACTGAAATATCGAGAAGATACCAGAAAGGAGTGTGAGTTTATAGCCAAGAATCTTCATAACTAAAACAATATCATTACAAAACAATAAAAACATTTGTTTCAGTTGAATGTTTTGTATAGAGAAATGCATTTTTTTGTGCAATTTTAACCTGTTGTAACGTCATTCAAAAGTATAGTATCGCGGCAAACTAGAAATTAAATAAAAAATTTAGTTCAAACACTTTTTAAAGAGTTGTTCCATCCACATGTAAAGTCCATTTTCATGACTCCCCTATAGGTCTGGGGAGTGAATTACCCTTTTACTTTGGTCGCACCTGGGCTCTTATATGCATCTGTGCTCAAAATTGTATACCACTATGAATTAAAAAATATACTTTGTTCCAAACGCCAATATGAAATATAAAGTGATAAATCTCATCATCGTTCCATTTTACTTTCATCACTTTCAGTTTTTTCTGTTTATTCATATTTTGCACCTAGTTGCAGAAATAATTAAATCAATACAAATACACCTTTTCGCCCTGTTCTATCTTTATATTTCTAGCATTTCCACGAAAAATCGATTTCCGGCATTTAGAAATTAAACAATAACGTTATTTCCGGCACTTCAATTGATGCGTCAGAGCATTCGACATCTAAACGGAGTGAAAACAATATTTACTTTATTATCCACATTTTATCGTGACGATGCTGTAGTTAAATCTAAACTGGGTACATAAGTAAAAACAAATATTTGTTCAATATAAAGGTTTCCATTTCTAGTATTAGAGGTGAAAAAGATGTAAAATTTAGAAAAAATGTCATACGTAATGATACTGTTTTTAGGGTGATTTTGGTAGCAAAAAGGTATCATCTTTAGTTTCTATATGGTCCCGATGCTTGCTCTTACCCCCAAGGGGTGAAAATCATCCCCGTATATAAAAATTTAACATTTGAAAAAGCATTACTGATTTACTTTTGAAACGTAGTATATTTATGTTTTTGGGGACGTTGACTACGAATCTCAACCCAAAATTAAAAATTTCAAAATGGCGGATGGAAATGGGGTAAAAAAATTGCTTGATTCTGCATTTTAATGTATGCATATACTGCCGTCCTTATTAAAAGAGTCCTATCTGACATTCAAGGATAATGCAACTAGGACGCTAAAAGTTGTAAATATACTGTTATGTGCACTTAGAATAGAAAAGATAATATAATATTTATAGTTAATAACCTCTTCTTACTATATATTAGACATTTTAACTAAAGAAAAATTTAGAACATATGCGTATAGGGCAGAAAATGTAGAAATCCGAAACGTTAAGTTTGTGTAGATATGACGCTTCTACTTAGGTCTTTGAAGTCGCCAATAACGAAGGTCAGAATTAGAAAAATTAAATGGCGGCTTCAATGTAGCGAATAGAAATGCGGTAAAATATAAAAACTGGTTGATTTCCCATATTTTAATGTATGGTATTCAGGTTTTAAGGTCTCCGATATCGAGTGTTATGCCAGAATTTAAAATATTTTTATATTATATATCAAAAACTTGAGCATCTAAATAATGCTATGTATTAACGAAAAACAGTACTTAGAATTTTTTTTTTAATTAATTACTAAAAAAATGCGACATTTTTATTTTGAAAGATGTGATGACGCACATTGCTTCGGGCATAACTTATTCGTTTTTTATGCTTCAGTAACAAAAAAAATTTGAAACCATAATTAATAATCTTTTGATCCTTTAGTCCGTTGAGGTAAACCAAAAAAAAAAAGGTAAAAAGCCCAAAAGTTGTGCGACCGGACCGCAAGACATCTTCCCCCCCATTTTCGAGGGCAGGGAACACCATGGTGACAATATTTTTCCAATACCCTTCGAGAACTACCCTTTTCCGATTTTCTGATGCTAGGCATTTTTTATCGGAAAATTTTATCAACAAAACTTGTTCAGAATTGTGCAAAAACCCTAAATCAAAAATTAATCAAAATAAAAAAATATTGAAATTCTTTTAAAAATAATATCCAAGTCCAAGAATATCATTTAAATGGATTTTTTTGTTTAAAAAATTCATGAGAATTTTGTTTGAAATTAAACCAAGCTGTCAGGTAGTTGTCAAGTAATTATTAGCTTTTTTTATATTTTTTAAATTTATCATTTTTTTTTCAATTTTCCAATTTTTTTATTTTGATGAAATATTTGGATTTAGGTTTTTGGACAATTCTGAATAACTTTCATTAATAAAATTTTCCGATAAAAAAATGCCGAGTATTGGAAACTCGGAGTAGTGGTCAGAGGGTAGGTTGGAAAATATTGTCACCATCGTGTTCCCTGAAACGTTTCTTTCATAATGCGTTTACTATTAAATTATAGAAAAAAAAAAACAAAATTTTGTTCATATGACAATCTTTTTATACTAATATCTCTATTTACTGTACTATCATGAGTTGTCTTATAAGTAACCACGTATTCAATTAAATTATTAATTTATTTACATTTGAAACGGTTCTCGAAGGTACTTGAAAGTCTCATGGAATATAATTCTCAAGACACGTCTACCTAACTTACATGAAATAAAGAATAATGAACGAATAATAAGGGCACGGAGATTCGAGAAACAGTCCTCGGCTGTATTGACAGACGTCGTTATTTCAGATATATATTCCCCCATATTTGAAATATACATTTTTCCATAAATTAGCGTTTCGCAAGATGGAATCGCACAAAATTTAATGGTACAGTGATTTCTCAATTTTAAAACAACAATAATACCGTACAAGTCCTGAAAGACAGTTACGATATGATTTATTTTATTTATAAAAACAATTTGCTATTAAAATTGGTAAAATGTATCTTTTTCGTATCAGATATGTATAGTATATAGGAATATATCGAAACAAACTCTACGATAGATTTCTTTGGCGAAATACAGGTTGTTAAACTTGAGAACAAGTATAGAAATTAACATAAAGAAACAAAACGTATAAAGAAATTAGTTCAAATTGGGAAGAATGGGAAACACAAATTCAGAGGATAAGTTTTAATACTTTTTTAATTGCGTTACTGAAAAACGTATATTATTGCATGGAATATTTTTTGCTTTGTAATATTAAAACACTAAATTCCAACAGAATGAGATAAAAGTTAGATATATTAGTGAAAGTGTTCTCCTAAATTCTTTTTTGAAGAAATCAAAAGTACGCATATTATGTTCTACGTTATCTAATGAAGAAACAATATTTTTGGTAAAGGAGACACATTGTTCCTTTCCGACGCCAGTGAATATATTCATAAAAGACATCGTAAAAAATGTGTACTCGTAAGTACCTAATACTGATTCGGAAGATTTTATTATAAAATAATCTTTTATTATAACGTTGATACCTGTTGAACATAAAATTGGAGAGGCAATACATTTATTTATACCCATTATTAAGGTGATATAAATCATAATGGCATATTAAGTGGACAAATTGATTCTTAACCCGTTAAGTGTCGTTATAAACGATTAACAATTAAAAAAAATATATCCATTATCCGGAAATAGTTCCGGCGTGTTAAGTGCACTCTTTTTATTGTTTGTCCGGCAGTCATCGTCAGTATAGTAGTAAAAATAGAACTGTTCTATAAATTCCTAGAGTACATTAACTTTGGTTTATTGAATTTTCTTCAGATAAGGGGTGACAGATGACTAATGTAGATACTTTGTGGCGTTGAAATTTTTATGCGATTAAACTAAACAAGGGGAAAATCCGATGGGATTTTTCAGAATAAAATATCTGTTTATAGATAGATTTATAGACAACAAATGAGAGCGTTAAAAATATACAAATGTATTACGTGATGTATTATTTAGAAATAAATATAGTAGAGGAAAATTGCATAAAACTTTTTTGTAGAGAATTTTCCATAGAGTACCTAAACATCATTATTCGCTCTAAAATGATTTCCCAATAAGTTATTTACAGTAAAACCTATTTTGGATACCAATTTTTATGGTAAAGGGATATAAAATGAACAGGTTGTTAAGGACGAACAGCGGCTTCGTTAATGGCTCTATTCTGCGAGAAAAATTCATCTTAGAAATTTTTTCGTATCCGTTTAAATAACGGACATATCTGGCTTAGACATATTTAGAGATTTTCCGTCATACTCTTAAAGTAAACCATGCAATTTAAATGTCTTATAAAAAATGACAAAACAATCAAAAACAATTTCTTTGCACGATTAATATAAGCAAGATATCCTCGGGGCCCTGACAAAATGGACAACCTGTATATGATTACAAATAAAGTGAGGTTAAGCACGCCGGGCGAGAGTCTATCAGTTGGATGAGTGACCATAACTCATCTCGCCGTCCTGGTTAAGTGGTAGAGTAGCAGCAGCTAAACTTCGCCAGGACGTTAATATAAATAAGGCATTAAAAAAAAATCAAATTGTATAATATAAAGATGTTTAATCTCAACCTACATACAATGGCATCCAAATAGTCAAATAATTTTCCACAAGATATGTTTGACAATTTTGGTTGTAGGGCTTTAAGAATTGGAATTGGCGGTAATAATACATTTATGAAAAGTTTTAGGTCTCTTGTTAGGCTATTGTCTATGTCCAAAAAAAAGAGGGTTGAAAGGAACTAAAACGTTTTTATTGTTTCTGTTGTTCAATAGACCCCAAAATATGAGAAAACCGCTGAGTGCTACCATTTAAAGGGTGCGTTTTTGAGATCGAACTAAAAAGGTCCACTTTTCACATTTTTGAGTTTTGCTCGAAAACTATGCGTTTTTCCTATAAACACGTCAAAAGAAAAGTTGTAGAGAATTTCCAATCGAAATGACACCTTCAGAAGTCAAAATTTTTTTTTTTTACAAAAGTACGTCCAAAAAACAAAACAAAAAAAAACGAAAGAATGCAATTTTGTGTTTTTTTTTTAATTTTAGCCTGTAACTTGTTCGGGTACATTTACGCATAGACATTGCTGCATAAAAAAAAAGTTAAAATGAGATTTTGTAAACATTTTTACGATTAATAGTGACCGAGATATATATATAACAGGTATACAATTATGAATAAATTAATTTAATCTATATTTTCTAAGTTATTTGAACAAAAAAAAATCACGTGATATAAAGTTCAGAAGTGGAAAAATGCAAAGTATTTGACAAATAAGTTATAGGCCGAAATTTAAAAAAGAACGTAAAAATTAAAAAAAAGTTAATAAAAGCAACAATCTTCGAAACGCTGTATCTAGGTTTCTATTTGTCGTAGAGACTTTTACCAGTCACCATTTCAACGGGCGTAAAGTCAGCTTTCGCTATAATATAATAATGTCTATACCTAAATTCACTCAGAAAAAAGTTACAGGGCGAAATTTAAAAAAAAAAAAATAGTAAAAATTAGAAAAAAAGTTAAAAGTTGCAAACTTTGAAACGCTATATCTCGGTCACTATTTATTAATCGTAAAAATTTTTAAAAAATCTCATTTTAACCTTGTTTTATGCAGCAATGTCTATGCCTAAATGTACCGGAAAAAAAGTTACAGGCTAAAATAAAAAAAAATAAAAAATTGAATTTTTTCGTTTTTTTGTTTTATTTTTTGGACGTATTATTGTAAAAAAAAATGACTTTTGAAGGTGCCATTTTGATTCTCTAAAACTTTTCTATTGACGTGTTTATAGGAAAAATGCATAGTTTTCGAGCAAAACTCGAAAATGTGAAAAGTGGATCTTTTTACTTCGATTTCAAAAAATGGTAGCACTCCGCGGTTTTCTCATATTTTGGGGTCTATTGAACATAAGAAACAATAAAAACCCTTTAACGTTGTAGTTCCTTTCTACGGTACATAGACAATAGACTATGTGGCTAAATTTACATGTCTCTATGGACAATTATATTATTCATCAGAACTGAATACTTGTAATTAGATTTTTCTTAATAAAAATTTGTTTTGAGGATACTTTCAACATGAACATAGATTTTATTTTTAAGTCAAGTTTTAGTGCAATTTTGGAAAAAAGTTGGATTTCGATGCACTTTTCAAGTCCAATTTTAACATAATTTCCAAAATTTTATCTCGTCGGGCAGCATAACGTCTTTGGAGACTGAAAACCTTTTTGTATGATATTTTGGAAAAATTGTTATTTTATGATTTTTATCAATTTCGCCAAGTTCTATAACAATATCAACGAGTACATATGTTGTTCCAGGTACGAATAATGGAACAGAAGCTGGCATGGTCGGTGCAGAGTGACGCGAATAGCGCGCAGATACATCGGCTCGAAGGTGAAGTGGAAGAACAACGTCAACTCCGTCTGCATGACGCCAAACAAGTGGAAGCCAAAGCTGCCCGCATTAAGGAATGGGTTACGAATAAGCTCAAAGAATTAGAAATACAAAATCAGACGTTGAGAGAGCAAAATATTAAATGCAATCAGCAGCTAGAACTACTTAAGAATCATCTTGCTCTTGCCGACAGGAGACGATCTGAAAGCAGTTCTCCAGAAGCCAGACAAGTAAGTGCTCGAGTAAGTACAATAAACACTTATTATTATTATTTTCTTTCGTTTGATAAACCAGAGTCTCATTTTTGGAAATAGTATTACAATGAAGCCGTAGACTTAAAAAAAACGTTTAAACTTAAATTGTTGTGCACTTTACAGTTGGGCACTTCAAGCAGTTCCACTAACAGCCAAAGACACCGCAGGCATCAATCAGTCTGTCTGTCCACTAACACCACCTTTGAACCAGTAATACCGAGTACACTGGTGACCAGCGTCAACTTTGGAACGAGTACCTCCAGTATGGATCCACTAACTGATGAACTTCGTGCAGCTGTAGATAACCTTAGTATAGGAAGGGTTCCCAGCAGCAGTGCAAGCGATCCGGACTTAGCACACGATTATGCTGAAATATACACACCAAGTCGGGAGAAGGTAGCGTGGCCGAGAGCGCCTACGCCGCCCATACATCGGTTTCCAAGTTGGGAGGATCGAATATACCAGGTTACTATACATATATACTATATTATTAAAACATTTGAATACTTACAAGGTGATTTACCACAACATGCGGAAAATTTGTCGGTTGTCCCCACCAAAAGTAGTTAAAAAAATGAAAAATTAAAAAATATTACCAAAAGAATTACCTTATCTGACATACCGTGGTGCAATCATATCACTTCCCCTCCCCCTTTATCAGACTTAGGACTGGCAGCAAAGCTGGCGGAGTTAGAAGTGACTTTTTCGATTTAATCACACTATAAAAATAGCAAAAATTAAAATAATTTTTGTAGAACACAGCACAGCATAAAACTTAAAAGTAATGAAAAGTCAAAGAAAAATTTCGAATGCATTACATTCAATGCATTATTCTAAGCAGTAAAAAAAGATCGAAAGTAGAAAAATTTCTGGCACACATTGGCCTCGGAGTAAAAAATTGCAAAGAGCAAGAGATTGATATTTTTTGGCGATCGAAATCTAAATCCACTATAAAAAAGAGGAGTTGATTGTATAGAAAAACATGTTATCCCGTAAAAACCTCATTAAAAGTAGAAATAGAAATAGAAATAGATCTTTATTCGGTTGTAAACAATAAAATTGTTGTAATCATGTCAAACAATGTAATAATAAAACAAGATAGCACACATATCTGTCAAAAAAAAAACATAAAGTAATAACATGTACCTGGTCATTATATACATACATATATACATAAATAAAATACATTAAGTAATAACAAACTAAAATGTAGAATTTACTAGATTAGAATGCACAGTGAGACATAAAATATTTTGTATCAGTTGTCAATTTCTTCAAAGTCAGTGTCAAGATATTCACTAAAACTATAAAATGCTTTCCTGGTTAGAAAATTTCTTATAATGGATTTGAACTTTTTCATATTTAAAATTTTTATATGTTGGGGAAGCTTGTTGTAGAACAGTGGGCCCTAATAATTGTAAGCATTTCGACTGTGCATTAATCTTGTGAAATCGATTCGTATATTGCTACCTTGTCTAGTAGGGTAGTTGTGAATTTCAGCTTGAATGGTATATGTATTTAGTATATTACTTTTTATATGAACTTGGCACTCCAGTATGTATATGCAAGGCAGAGTAAGTATACCGTGATCAATATATTTTAATCTCACGTCCTCTCTATAATTTAGTCCAGACAGTGCCTTAATTGCTTGCCTTTGTATTCTAAAGATTCTATTACTGTGAGGCGAGTGTCCTCAGGATAATATACAATATTTTAGCACTGAGTGAAAGACAGAAAAATAGCATGTTTTCATTGCATTCAGAGGCAGTAAAAAGTATAGTTTCCTTAATAAATACAGGTTTTTGCTTAATTTTTTCCTTACGAAATTTACATGTTCTTCCCACTTTAAGCCAGAGTCTAAACAGACTCCTAGTAATTTAAAACATACTTTATGAAGTTGCAAAGAAAGTAAGACCTGTCCGAACCTTTTTCGCCGAATTGTTAAGTTGAAAATGAAAATAATTAAGATTATCCATTATTTAACAATTCTCTACCTTTACTAAATTAAAACTAAAGAACATTAATTAAACCAGTTTCTGAAACCTTTCTAAATTTTGTGACAAGTAAATACTACACGTGTGATTCAATTTTTTCAAGTTTGATATAAATTTTATTTTTGGCAGATATAAATTTTAGGAGCCAGATAATTTAAAAATCTTAGGTTAATGTTGCTATTTCTAATCAATGTTTGTAAGTATCTATTATTTTACTTCTGATTTCATAAGAATAATTAACGTAGTTTCGTAGGCTCTCATTTTTTTTGTAGAAATGAATATAAACTTAATACGTATATAGAGCGAACATATAGTATTGTGTCAGAATATACCATAAGGGTGGCATATATCCTATTTTTTTTGGCAGTACTTGGTAATAATGCATATATTTTAAAGAAACTTTGAGAAAGTAAATCCTCCCGTGGAAATAAATCAAGTCAAATTTCAAATTGAAATATTTATAAAATGACTAAAAAACAATGGCAGTCAAAAATTGAATTAGCAATTGTTTAAGTGCATCAAGTCATAAAACAACATATATTTTTTTGGATGCAGATTTTGACACGTATTTTTAAGGGATATTAACAAACAATTTTTAAAATGTTTAAAACTATCTCTTGACATTTATTTGAACTTTTTTAAACAACCTCATTTTTTCGCGCAAAAAAATTAGAATGCTCTTAGACAATGAGGTGTTTGCATTGAAAAAAGAAGTATGTTTTGCCAAGCTTCGCGTTCTTTTTCTTATCTGATAAGTTTATATCTAAAATTTAAATACAAATTGTTCCATTATGCAAATTTGCTGACATGTAGTAGACTTATGTGTTGAACTTTGGAAATAAAACTCGATATTGCAGAAACCTTAATTCAAAATGTGACTATAATTGTTTATGAATTCCCGTAATACATCACTTCTACTTCATTCATTTAATTATTATGACAAAAATATTAATTATATGAAGCAATAGAAATTACATTATTTATCCCCATTTTTCATCGCATATATTTATTTAAATACTATGCAAATACCCTATTGACGATTCAGTGCTCGGTTTTTTTTAATTGTTTTTTAGGCATTGTTATACACATTTCTGCTTGAAATTTAACTCTACTAGAAGCATATTTTCCTAAAGCTTCATTAAAATATATGCATTAAAGATGGTCGATCCTAATAGTTTTCATTTATTACAACTTAACAAATAAATTAAAAAAGGTTGTTTTCTTCGTAATTTCATAATGAAAAATCCATTTTTACTTTTTATACGAGTTATACATCCACAGATATTTAAAAAAAACTGCAAAACAAAAAACACAATTTTGAAGATTTTTTTTGTTAAAACAATTGCTTTTCGGTACTCGGATTTATTCTAAAACTTTATTGTTATTGCGGGACAATTCCCTACAAATGTACCTAAGTCTTTGTAAAACTTATTTTGAATTACATCCCCTCCACATTCAAATGCCAATAGAATCCATTTGATACAATTTTTATCAGCATGACCATTTTACTATAATGCTAAAAAAACATTTAATTACATGATGGAATTCATAGCATATTTTTTATTACTTCATAATGCTATGATTTTATCGTGTAATTCAATGCGTCCTTTGGTATTAGTTAATAATAAGTAAAATTACATTTAAATATGGCTAATTACCATAGGTGGCAGCGGATGGGTTAACATTGACAGGCACCACTCCAAGTGATATAGGTCCAGAGCAAGCCGGATATCAAGATATACCAGTACCTGTATATGCAACTGTGAAGGGTCGAGCCAGCCAAATCAGATCCATGCCTTTTACCGGTGATTCCTCAGACGATTCTAGCGATGGGGAGGGAAATAATACAGCGGTGAGCGGTTTTTAGTTTTTTAATTCGACATTCATAAATTGATGTTATAAACACTTAAATTTTTAATTTAGGCTATAGACGGGACAAATACGCATAGTAGAAGTTCCGGAGATACTACAGGGTCCAGCCCGGGCAAGAGGACAGCATCAAGTAGCAGTGGGTCTCCCAGCAAAAGTAAAACGAGAGGTATTCTTTTTTATTTTGTCGAAATCGCCACGTTCAATGTTATCACCTTTTTATTTTGCGTTTCCACCTTATTTTTTAATAATCCGTTAGTGCCGTCCTTATTATTAATATTGACACAAAGGTGTTTCAGATACCTCTTTCGAGTCTGGGATGTCAGACGACTATGCTGTTCCTCCAGACGCTCTTAGTTGTGATACTACCAGTTTGGAATCTTCAATGCTGCTCAGAGCATCCTATTTAGATAGTCCAAAAAGAATTGAGAGTTTAGAGAAGAGTGGTTCACTAGCGAAATTAGGTAACTGCATATACTACTTTATCTTTTTCTCTGATCGGATGGAAAATTACACTGTCTCGGCATATTTTCAGTATGCTGCAATGCGGTCATTGCTAGGCAACCACCAAAATAACAGTACAGGAATATTTCTCCACTAGAACTGGGATATTCCTGTATGTTTTTTTTTTATTTCTTGCAATAACAGCATAGATTTATTATTTTACTTCCACATTTAGTGGAAGTATAGTAAAAAGAAATGTTGAACATTTTTATTGTTCAAATAGGCTTAGAATGTTATGAAACGCCGAGATTTTAAGTGTGAGCAAAACAAAATTTTCTGTCTGTCGGTCTGTGTCTGTAGTTTTTTTTTGTGCACACATTTACTCTGGAACCGTTTAATATATTGACTTGAAATTTTGAAAGATCTGGAAATAGCTTATATTTTAATCTTATTTTGTTAATAGGTTGGGAGGTAAATTGGGGTAAATGAGCATAAATCTGTAGATTTTGATGTGAGACAGATTAAATTTTAACATTTTTCAAAATAAATCACACATAGCAATGCCTTAGTTATGGGGCAACACTTCAACATAGGTGATGTGTGTTGTAGCTTGAAATTAAAACAGAAAAAGACGTTTTTATTTAACATAAAGATTGTTTGATAAAGTTCTTAATATTGTATCCGATCAGTGAAAAAATGTGCACCTCATAGGAAAAGCACATTCCCGGATTCCTATGGTTGCTGGACATGGCTTGCCTCGCCCAGCAATTGTCACCATTGTCTGGGAATGTATTTCTTTTCCTACCAGATACAAAATATAATATTTTTAAACATCACTTTTCAGGTGGTAAGTTAAAAACGTGGAGGAAAAAATGGTTCGTCCTTAAAAATGGCGTCCTTACTTATTATAAAAGTCAAAACGATATTAACAGGAAACCCCAAGGGCAAATTTTATTGGACGAGATATGCAAAATAACCAGAGCTGAAGGTTCGAACACTTTTGAAATTGATACAGGGAAAAAGACGTATTATTTGACGGCAGATTCAATAACAGCTATGGAAGACTGGGTAAGTTTATTGTTCCAATGCCTTGTTCTGAAGTAGTTTCCCCAAACACCCAAAACACTACAATCAATGCCAAGGCTCAGCATTTTCGCTAACCATGTTCGTTGGTATCAGCTAGAGATTACTAATTTGATGCTTGTGAAAATTATTTCAGAGACTGTGTACACCAAAGATTCCAATCCTCCTTAAAATTTCGATTTCTGGTCGATTCGTCACTCATTTTTGTATTCCAAGACGGTATGTTTCCAACACTTTTAAAAAAGGAAGTTAAAAACAAAATAGCGTGTATTCTATTTGATCTAAAACGTGCATTTGACATGGTCAACACTGATTTACCATTGAACAAACTCTATAATTATGGCATACGTGAACCCGCCCTACTTTGGCTCTCCTCTTATTTGCAAGGTCGGTGTCAAGAAGTTATTTTGAGAACTAATAATGTCACTTAAAAGTCACTGCCCAAACCGATCCAAGTAGGGGTACCCCAGGGGAGCGTATTGGGCCCCTTCTTATTTATTACTTTCATTAATGATATCTTCTCTTATTTCCCATGTGGTTTTGTATCTCTCTCTTTGCAGATGATGCGTTAATAGCTGTGAGTTCGGACAATTTTAATGATCTGAGTAACACTGCAAATGATGTTCATGTTATAATAAATTACTGTCGGTATATGGGGTTTATTTTTAATGATCTCAAAACTGATCTCATACTGTTCACCCCAAGAAAATTGAATGAAAGTATATTAGTAAAAATAAACAGTAAAAGTATTCAACAGAGCTTACAAGTTAAATTTCTTGGCTTATGTATAGACTCGCGTTTATCGTGGAGTAACCAGATTGAGGTCATACTGAAGAAATTATCAACTTCTTGCTTTGTTTTATGGCAGCTCAGAAATTATGTTTCAACTGACATTTTAATAACATACTATTATGCTTATGTCTACTCCACATCGAACTACGGTATCTTATGTTGGGGAAATTGTACAAGAGTAAATGAAGTTTTAATCCTCCAAAAGAGAATTCTAAGAAAAATGACATTCAAAAGCTTTAGATACTATTTAAGCAACTAAACCTCCTAACTACAATGAAAATATACATCCTAAATGGCGTTTGCTATGTTAAATCACATCCTGATCAGTTTATACTTAGCAGAGACCTAAATTCGCCCTTCAATTTTAGACCTACACTTAATATGGAAATACTGAGACATAGTTTGTCTGTATCAGCAAATGGGCCATTGATCATGGCTGTTAAAATATTCAATAAATTACCAACCTCTTTGAAGTTCTTACCTACTTTTAATCTATCTAAATCGGGTGTTTGTAATATGCTGCAAAAACATAGCTTTTACTTTGGTGAATTGGTGAATTTTTAAATTGTGACAATTTTCTCTTATGATTGATTGCACATTTGTATTTTTGTATTGAATTGTATTTTTGCTGTTTATTACCATATTTTATTTATTTTTTTCCTTTTTAACTACCTACTGTTAAACCTGTAATTCTCTATTTTTTGCTTGTACTTTTATTAACTATTTTTGTGACAATATTCTAGACTTGTATCCACAAGTCTTATGAAAATAAAGTCTATTATTATTATTATTTTGTAGGTAAAAATTTTGCAAAACGTGCAAAGGAGAAATGCAACCAAGCTACTGTTAAGTCGAGAAGAGAACAAGCCCTCGATACAAGGTTGGATAAAGAAAAACAAATGCGGGCACGACAAGACATGTTGGTGTGTCTTAATAGGCAAAATGTTTTTATATTTTAAGGCCCCTACGGATACGGTATTTCTTTCTTATCTGAAGTTTAAAACTTGCGAGTATAAAAATATGCTTTTTAGACACCTCTTGGTCAAATCAATATGAGAGATGCTAGAGTGGAAGAAATCGAGCATTTGTCGGATTCTGATTCGGAGGAAAGGGATCCAGAGCAGCCTGACTTTACCATAGGTATTTTTCCAACTAATCAAGCACCCACATACTTGGCCATTCCAGGAAAACAGGTAATGTCAATTCGGTGATATTCAAAACAAATCAAATCAAAATAAATTTTATTGTCCAGAAGAAAATTAATTCTCATTGACAAAGTAAAGGGAACGAAATGTATATAAACAAGTAAAAAAATAGACAACAAAAAAAACACGAAAGAGGAAGAAATACAATAAAAAACAATTAGAAAGATAAAGATAATAAGATAGTTTATTCAACCTTTACTTGGTCAAAAATTCATGCAACTACTGTAGTTTAATGAATAAAACACTGAACTGGTTTTTTAAATTTTCACTGATATGTTTATAGAACAGTTGTTTTGCTAAACATTAGCTTCTTCAAATGTGGGTATAAAAGTAGTAGAAAGTACTCTTGTACCCACATCTGAAGAAGCTAATATTTAGCAAAACAACTGTCCTATATAGGTGCTAAGGCTTTCACGGACTGCTGGTTTCTAGGTCTTCTTCCGCATAGACTTTGTTGAGTGCTTGACGTCAAGACGTGAAGACAAGAACAGAAGAAGATAAGAAATACATGGCAACAGCTTACTTACCATGTTTATACAAGGATGTACGGATAGAATTGGAAGAGTTTTGGAGAAAAAGAACGTCAAAGTAATATATTACGCAACACAGAAGGTGGTACAACATTTTCCCAAGGTCTAGAAAAACTGGAAATACCTGGAGTATATAGCATTCCATGGTCCTACGGATAAGTTTATATTGGAGAGACCAAGCGACATATAAACACCAGACTCAAAGAACACATTATCCATTCAGAGAACGAAAATTCTGCAAAATGAGCAGTTGCCAAACACTCAGAAGAAACCGGCCATTTGATAAAATTTGACAAGACAAAGAAATTAGCCAACACTAAAAATTATTGGCCAAGAAGATAGAGAAGCCATTGAGATAAATAAACATCCGAATTACTATAATCGTGACACCGGACTACAATTCCCAATAATGTGGAAGTCAAGCAGAGCTCACTTCGCTTCGAAAGAAGACCACGACAAGATGGTCAAAACATGAAGCACTCAACAAAATCTATGCGAAAGAAGACCCAGAAACCAGCTGTCCTAAAATATATTAGTGAAAATTTAAAAAACAGTTCAGTGTTTTATTTGCTAAACTACAGTAGGTAGTTACATTAAAATGCATTATCATAATATTCTTCAATTCTATCTATTAGATCACTAAATAACTAGGTGTCCTTTGTTTGTTAGGAAAAAGATGCTTGGCTGTATCATTTAACAGTTGCGAGTGGCGGTGGCCCGAGCACCGGGACACAATACGAACAACTGATTCATAAGTTAATGGAAGTGGATGGGGACCCGAACTGTGTCTTATGGAGACATCCTGTACTCTTACATGTGCCTTGTACTAAAGATGGTGCCGTACCGTCTTATTTTCCACTTACTAGCCTACCAACAGATGCTTTACAGGTATGTGAATTATACTAATGAAACATGTCCATATTTCTTCTCGGTACTAGAGTCAGCTTTTGACCTTTGAGTACCCTTGTTTGTAACTCCGAGAAGAAAATACCCAGTTTGGTATACAAAATATATTATAAACAATATTAAGAAAAAAGAATGTATTTTCCAGTACTACAAGTTCAGATTACTTCGTGCTAGAATAAAAAACAATACATCTGAAGCTTATCGACAGCACTTAATCAGTATCGAGCAAGGCATCCACTCCGATCCAAAAACTTTTTGGTAGTACATAAATTCCAAAAAAAGTATTTCTCGAATTCCTAGGAAAGTGAATCTTGACAATGCGAGTTGTGAAGATCCTCAAAACATAGTTAATGCTATTACCCAACATTTTTCTAGCGTTTATAACCAATCTCGTCCCTTAGATGTTCAAGTCTCTTAAAGTTATTTGAGTCGTATCTTGTAAACAGAGAATACTATGTTTCTTCAAATCAAATATGTTTATATCCACATCAGGAGTCCAGCAAGGGTTAGACCTAGAACCACTGTTGTTTTTAGTATTTATTGATGACCTACTCAACTCGCTTGACTGTAATAGACTAATGTTTGCTGATGATCTGAAAGTTTATTCTTCGATCTGCAGTATAAATGACTGTCATAACTTGCAAATTAATTTAAAGAAAATCAATCAATTGGTGTTACTTGAACAGACTTAATTTAAATGTTTCTAAATGTAAAATAGTAACTTTTACTCTGAAAATGATGCCAATAATATACGACTATGAAATAAATAATGATTCTCTTATAAGATGTATAGAGATTAAGGATTTAGAAATATACTTCGATTCATCATTAATATGTAAGTCCGCTTCAATTGTTTAATACTGTTGCTTGCCTAAAAGCACTATATTTTGCATACATTCGGTCGAGGTTGGAATATGGCGCATTAATCTGGTACCCAATCTATGAATGTAATGAAAATTCAAACTTAAATTTGTCAAGTTTCTGTCCTACAGAGTCAACCAGACATATCCACCTCAAGGTGCTAATCACATTACATTGTTGAATAGATTTGACCTACACTCAAAGAAAATGATAGGTAAATTCAACCAAAAAGAGCATATGAAATTGCGCCTATCTAGTTTCATAGTTAAATCAATCAGAAAAGAATATTCATACAACTTTATTTGTTTTCGTAAACAAATAGTAGTTTAATAATCATATCTTCTTGTTACAAATTAAATAGTACAATGACATTTTTTTATGTTCACTAACCATTTTCAATTTGGTCTACAATTAAATAGTACAGCGACTTTGTTTTTTGTTCACCAACTGATTTTTAGGTTGATCTACACTTTATCTAAGTTTTTTTTTGGTTAGCCAAAATCTCAGTATTGAGACATCAGACCACCCAAACCAAAGATTAGAGATCGTTTATAAGATCCATCCAAATATATCGATGATCCCTGAGAGAATTTGAACATTGCAATCATGTTATTAATTTTCAATAAATTTATAAGAGTATAAGATAATGCATGATTGATTATTGTCAGTGATTTGTATGTGGCGTCACCTGGGAATAATTTCTGTAATAGACTATGTGGTAAGCAAGCAAATTTTATGGTAATTCTTTTAGAACTTCTAGAAGACAACAATAATATTGGTTTGTCTACCAAGTACAATAATACAGCGAACTAATACTGGGTTAGAATTACAATTCGATAATAGTTAAAAATAAAATATACTATTATCTAGTTTAATTTGACAGAATTCAACAAAATAATAGTCAGACGAAAAAAATAATAGTCTTATTCATCTATTTTTTAAGTTAATGTTTGTTTTGTTGTACGAAAACTTTTTATTAATTAAAATAACAATCACCTCTTGTTTAAAAATACCATCAATATAGTTTAGTTTAACAAAATTAACGATATTGTTAGTTAACCATTTTTTTTTGTTGAATTTACCCATACTATTTCTTTGAGTGTATTGTCTCTTAATACTAGGAGGGTGAATATACCCCCAATATTCTTATATAAGTTAATACCTTCTCATATTGATTGCCCCAATTTGTAGGGTGAAATTAATTTTACTCTACCAGCTACCAAGGCTTTCCACAAAACAGTCAATTCCATTTAAACCGAACAGATGCCTAACAAATATGATGCTAAGGTCCCCAACCAATATCGTGTAAAAACTATAATAATTTTTCCAGCCTTAAGTCCATTCTATATGGCAATAATTTTAATAGATAATGATATTCTATTCATAGTATCTCAATGCAAATCCTTAATTTTTTTTCTGATTTGTCTTGTTTGTTAGTTGGAAGTTCGAATTGTGCTTTCCGAGCAAACGGACGCGTCCGAAAAACGCTGCTATTAAAACGTGAAGACGCTCGCTAAAAGTCCGCTAAATTTGATAAAAATTAGGTGAATTTGTAGATTAAAGAATTCCGCGCAAATCGATATATCATAACAAAAGAACAAAATTGAAATAGAATTAATCAGTACACAAGAGGAATAGATAAGCTAAGTATCTTCTCATTTTTAAAGTACCACCCAAGTTTAATTATCTAAGTTTATTTATGTCTTAATGATTAACAAGTGTCTGCCGGGTAAAACCATTGCAATGCTTTTTAGGTCCAAGCCCTAGCTAAATACAAAGTGTAAAAAATATAACTTTTGAGGTGTCAAGTGAATAAATAGATAATTTCGTACATAATTTATATTTGTATCAAAAAGAATGTGTTTTGTGGTGTTGTATGTTTTTTATGCAAATTTTTAAGGTGTCAAAAGTGAGTGATAGGTTTGGGGAATAATACATACCTGGGACGTGCGATTAGTGATTAATTTCGTACATAATTTGTATTTGTATTAAAAAGAGTGTGATTTTGTGATGTTGCATATTTTTTTGTCAAGTAAGCGACAGGTTTGAGGAATAATACATATCTTGGGAGGTGCAATTAGTGATTAATTACGTACATAATTTGTATTTGTATTAAAAATAGTGTGTTTTGTGGTGTTGCATTCTGCATCATAAATGCTGTAATAAACTGGTGAGGGGCTGATTCAAACGACTTTCTTCGAAAATATGAGAAGTGATTATGAAACCATCGACCGCTGTCACCGTAAATTTATAGCAAGGCAATAATGGTGTTATTCCTTAAGAAAAACAGAGTTTCTTAGATAAACAAGCGTTGACTTGGGTAATAAATGGACAATCTGATCAGTGGCGTACTATTGGCTTAATACGCCGGGGGCTGAATTTCTTGCAGTTCAATGGAAATGCATAGTTTTTCTCAGGAAATGGTATCTATACACAAGAATGATGAATCGAATACAGAACATAGGACCACAAAATCAAAGAAACGGGGGAATGAGTTAGGGGCAGCAAAGCGGCGGCAGGGGGGCATACAGAAAAAAATGATAACACATACACGAGAAGAGGTATATCACGGCAACAGTGGAGATAAACTGGAGAAAGAAGAGAAAGCAAAAAATGAATGAATCAAATTAATACAAGAAGACCCTTCAATAAGCCACCATCCAAGGAATAAATGCTAGAAATCACGGTAGTGATAATAATTAAAATTAAACTCGAAATAATCAATGAGGTATTCTTGATATACTGCGTCAGGGCTGAGTTCGCACATCACTTCAGCGGAGGTATACCTAGTGAAGGTGTCTTTCAGAAAAATGATGTTCTCTAAGAAAACACACACATATGTCGATAATCTCCTAATCGATGCAGAAGAAGAAGAAGAGTTGGACCAGCGGAGAGGAACACAAAATAGATGAATATTCCCTAAGAATACCGAACAAATTGAAGTACCTAGGAACAGACCGGACGAACCAGCTGGAGCAGAGAGAAACGGTAAAGGGAGAATCAAAACGGCACAAGGGTAACATACTGTTCAGTGAGAAAAATAAACTATCATGGGACCTTACCAAATGTATGTACATAGCCGTCATACAGACAACGATGATATAAGGAGTCAAAAACGTGGCAACAACAAAAGCCAACAGAAAAAGTTTTTGAGAAGAGCAGAAAGGGCATCGTCCAACTAAAACAACAAGACGAAAACAGCGACACAAAACATTAACATAAAAGAAATATACACAATGAAGTACTGGGGACAGACCCAAGGAAGGGATCCAACACATTTACTGAAGAAAGTGCTAGCATTGCACAGCAACAAACTAAAAATAGGGAGACCATGCTATAGTGGAGAACGACAATTGAAAGGATCAGGATCAACAAATGAACACCACTTACAAATCGCAAGGATATATACTCTACCACAATCGGAAACCGAGGAAGCAGAAGACTCAGAAAAAAGAAGATTCGAAGAAGCAAAAAAGAGGAGCAAAAACACTCCATATTACGACACAACACGGCAACATATTTCACAAGAAGAGTCAGAATAGGCAGAAGTCCAGAACCAAACACACAAAAAAGGGAGCTTAAATGCTCCCTCACAACACAATGCGGTAACGCATCTAACAAATACCTACACCTTCCATCCCACATTCCTTTACCATGCGCCATGTGTCTCTTGCTGCTGGCAACAAGCATGACCTTAGTCCAACCCAGAGTGGACGTAGCAGGCCCAGCTGTATACCTGGGAGTGGCAGCAATGCCTACCGCACGCTGGTAAATCAATCAATCAATCAATCATGCTTTGTCTTGTTTGTTAGTTTATGTATAGAGTATAATATGTCTTATGTTATTTACGATCTCTAGGGTGTTTTTTTCCTGTAAGTGGTTTTTTACTATTGGATAATAAAGAATAAATAAATAAACTTAATGACTAATACAAGAATGTGCAGTTTAATTTTTTTTTTTATTATTATGATATGCATTGCAATGATTTCTTGCAGGGACGGCGTAAGGGCCGGGCAACCCGGGCGGTTGCCCGGCTCGGAGGGGCGCCAGAGGGCAAAAAGTATTCGTTACTTTTTCAAGGTGATAAATTTTTTTTTTTTGGATTTTTATTTGCACCTCCCCCCCATGAGGTGATAAAAATTTTGTTCAGATTTCTAATAGCACCCTCCCATAAGGCGATAAAATTTTTTTTCAGATTTTTAATAGCACCTTTCCCCATGAGGCAATAAAAAATGTTTTTCGTATTTCTATCAGTTATTCGAAGTGCTTGCACATGAGCTGTCACTTTTGTATTCTGTCTTTTTGTATAATTTCCCGAGTAAAAAAAAAAACAAAATACATTAATGTCTATAGTTTTAACATAGAAAAAAGTTTTTAGTGTATTTTCTTCTTATTCTTCTTCTCAAAATGTATCATACTTTGCAGGCTGAAGCAATAAAACTATTTAAGTGTCTACAACTGTTCATGTCGGCAGCCGTCGACCAAGCTGGCATAGACTACCACGTTGTTCTGGCTCAGAATGCATTACAACAGTGTTTGGACATGCCCGAATTACAAGCCGAACTGATTTGTGCGCTCGTAAAGCAGACCAGTAAGAGCGCTCCTCTACCCAAATTGGGAGTCCAGGTATCCACACAAAAATTGCTTAAAAAAAGCGTAAGTGTGCTTCTTATTTTTAGTTTTTATAATAAGTTTAGATATGTGCAGATCTTTTTAAGAAACCTCACTCATCTTCATAATTTTTCTAAAATTATTTATGTTGTTTTTTTTTAACTCCATAATTTATGTACCTAATTAGAGATCAAAATATAGATATAGTGATTTCATTTCTAAACTTGCCACATTGAATCTCATGATCTAAAGCAAATATCATTTGAAGTAAAATGTGTCCATTTTTGATATGTCCTTCAAAATTGTATTTCATAAGATAGTACAGCAACTAGAGGTTTTAACTTCGGAATAATGTCATATTAAACGGATTTCGTTCAATTTTGGCAGTATAATAGTAAATGCTTCACAGAAAAGTTTCTATATTGTGCGGGGCTTGCTAATTTATAGGGGGTGGATGCCACCCCCTCTCGGGGGGTGGTACTTAAAAAAAATATATTTATGGGAGCTGAAGTAGAATCAAATTTTAAGAAGAAAAGGTTCTATGCAATTTTTCACATAAATCGATAGTTTTTAAGTTATAACAAAAAAGGTATTTCCTAACGGCTTTCGTCAAGTATCTCGAAAAGTATTACTTTATCGAAAAAATATTACAGACCAATTACAGAAAGTACAAACTGGGAATTAATTATATTTTAAGTTTATTGATATAGAATTAATAATTTCGGAGATATTTAAGTTTACATTTAGTATCCAAGTGTTTCGAAATTACCTTAATGAAGTTTAAAATGCATTTTTTTCTAAAGCAAGTGCTTTAAATGAGCAAAAAAATTTGAGCATCTAGGTAATGCTACATCTTAACGAAAAACTGTATTTGAGATAATGTTTTTAAATTACTGGCTAATTAGAGTAACAAAATGGCGACCTTTTTATATAAAAAAATATAAATACGCATATTTTTCCATCATAACTTCTTTATTTCTTATGTTACAGGAACGAGTAAAAAATAATTTGAAAGCGCAATTAATTGTCTTTAATTTCATTTCTTAGAATGCGTGACGTAGGTGTCACAATTTCTGAGATATTTAACATTTAAACTGCATTTTTCATCTTATAAAAGTTCGGACGCCATTGGTAAACTTTCATATTTCCGAAACTATTAAATCAATGTAAATAAATAAACAAGCGAAATTCATTATCGGTTTATGAGCTTTATTTTTGGTCTCTACCCATTTTTCAATAAAATCATATTTATTGAGATATCTGGAAGAGGAAAAAAAAATACGTTTTATCGAAAATACCTTTATAGTCTAAACTGTATTTTTTTCTAAAGCAAGTGCTGTATACAAACCAAAAAAATTGAGCATCTACGTCATGCTATATATTAATGAGAAACAGTATTTGGAATTCCTTTTTTTAATTACTGGCTAATTACAGTAACAAAATGGCGACGTTAATAAAAAATGTGTAGACGTACATTGCTTCGGTCATAATTTCTTTGTTTTTTATGCTACAGAAACAAATAAAAAAATAGTTGAAAGCTTAATTAATAACCTATTTTTCTACCTATTAGCATCCTTGACATAGGTGTCACAGTTTCTGAGATATTTATCTCTCACTCTAAATAATTATCTTATGATCACTTGGATGCCAAATGTAAACTTAAATATCTCCGAAATTATTAATCCTACATCAATAAACAAAAAATATAATTAAGTCTCAGTTTGTACTTTCTGTAACTGGTCTGTAACATTTTTTCGATAAAGTAATACTTTTCAAGATACGTTTGGAAATACCTTTTTTTTTAAGCTAAAATCGCAATTTTGAAGTCGTTATAACTTAAAAACTATCAATTTATGTGAAAAATTGCATAGAACCTTTTCTTCTTAAAATTTAATTCTACTCCAATAAATATATATTTTTTTTAAGTACCACCCCTGAGAGGGGGTGGCATCCACCCCCTATAAATTAGCAAGCCCCCGCACAATATAGAAACTTTTCTGTGAAGCATTTACTATTATACTGCCAGAAATTAACGTTCAATATGACATTATTCCGAAGTTTTGCATATTTTTTACCTCTAGGTACTGTACTAAGAGGGAGTGAAATTTTCATCTCACTTCCGATTTAAATCAATGTGTTTTTAAACAAATTAATACTTGCTCTACATCGAGAGATAATCAAGGTAATTAGTTTGAAAGTGAAAGCACTGTATAACCTGAGTTTAAATTGTAAATTGTCATTTATTTCTTGAAATGACGTTTTAGTACTTAAGAAAAATTACACTCTCTTCGTATTAACCTGCAAGATTTAACACGAGCAAAAATTTTAATTTTCACTTTTATAAATGTTTCTGAGAATATTCCCGAGTAACTTCCAAATATTTTATATAGTACTGCAGGTAAATAAAACTCCTGTTGTCTGTTTGCCTTTAATATAAAGAAATGACCACATGACCCCAATATACACTTCTGTGCAATGAAATCCCTTACACTTGAAAAATAAAGTAATCCAGTTTTTACTAATATTGAGTGGTGTGAATCAGTCTTTTTGGAATTCAGATTTTTTAAGTTATAAAAAACTGACATTGATTGTGAAACGTTATAAGTAAGGTATTTAATGTTATGTTAGCCCAGAAGAAAAACATACGTATTTTTGTTTTTTTTTCTTTTTTACACTATTCGATGGGAATGATTTCGATTTATAACAAATATGAAAATTGACGTTGAAAAATTCACAGATATGACTGCACATAACTGCGATTCTATTTATAATGTAACCTAATATTTTGTCATGGCTCCATTTCCTTCCAAGATGTGATTAAATCTTGTTGGCATAGAAGCAGTTTAGTCTACGACAATAGTTTTCTTTTTCTCTTAGCTCCTCCCAGCAATTTTCAATGGCCGACCACAATTCTTCTTTCTTGGTCTGAAGTTTCGTTCATATTTTTTTTTACTAGCAAACCGACGTTCTCAATTAGGTTTATATCGGGACTGTGCGAAGGCCACGGGAATAATTCAAACAAATGTGTAATTATCCTGGCAGTATGAATAGGGTAGTTGTTCTTGTTGATAAATGAAGGTGTTGTTTGGATATAATTGCTCCACCGAAGGAAGCATAACGTTTTCCAAAATATCCCTATAAACCTGTCCATTATATCTACTACCATTACCCATAATACGCCATGCTACACCAGGGCCATGCACGCTTATCCATGCCCAAACATTAACAGAAAATCGCCCAGACCTGTCCCACGGAGACACTTAACGTTCGTGAAACCTGGTATTTGCAGTACGGTACACCCAAATATATCCGTTATTACAAAACTGGAAAACTTTTTTATCGGTAAACACAACATTGTTCCAAATCTCCAACGGGCGATAGACATAATTTAAACAAAACAGAATGCAGGCTTGCTTATGTTCTTCTGTTAATATCATCTTCTTGGCACTTGTACAGTTTTTTACAGTTAAATCCGATTCTCCTATCCTTCGGCTAGCTGTTGACCTCGATTCTGGAAAATTTGTCATGAACACAGGGCCTCCTGCTATGGGATTATGTTGAGGGATAATTCTTTTTATTACATATGAAGTATTTTTTTTATTAGATTTTTTTGAAGATTTTTTCATAATAAATGGATTTTCCCTCAAATAGCCAAGGGGCACTTCACCTTGAACGAGATGTGAACTTCTCGATCAGCCTGAACGTCTTTTCTCTTTACACTACCTTCCTTCTCCCACCTTTTCTTCACACTCATAACAGTACTTTTATTCAAATGATAACGGTTAGAAACTGCTCTGATAGACCATCTCTTCAATTTTAGAATTAATATTTTTCCATGTTCAGTTAATTTTGGCATTGCGAAAATATAACACTGACACTGACAAATAAATAAAGAATGATTTAATATAGCGAAAAATAGCTGTACGGGATTTCATTGCACAGAAGTGTACATCGATAATTATATTCTAAAGGTGGAATATAGAAACGGGCAACTGCTTGGGGCCTATCTATACAAGGTTCGGTGAGGCAGCCAGTATATCCATACCTATAATTATTTAATACCTATACGCCTAGTGCATAATTTACAGCTTAGAAATCGAGTGATGAGATATATGATACCACAGCACAAAACCTCAAAATTTGTGCATTGTTTTGCTTATTTGGCCATAGAATTCCTAAACAATCATCAGTACTTTGATATGTTGCAAACAGGATCCATTATAATTTTTATAAAATATTATAAACAACTCCTGCCGCTAGATGAGCAGAGATTGAATTGATAATGAAGAGCAATCAGGGGCGGACTAACCGGGTGCGGGGCCCTGGGCTATTAATGCTTTGGGGCCCTTCTTATCTCATAACATTTTTTTGAAATCAGGTCAGATTACGCATCACCAAGACATATTTCACTTTGTTTTGGCTAAATACTGAAGTAAATAATAATAAAAATAGCGCGTAGCCGCATTGCACTGACAAGACAAGAGCAAAAAGTGTTACATATACTTTTATATTTATTATTTATACCGTCAATGAGATCACCAATACACAGAATAGTCATAATCATATCGTAATTGATTTTTAAGTCTGTTTTCAGCGTTCGGGGGCTCCTTCAGTTTCCGCGGCCCTGGGCTTAAGCCTCTAAGGCCCCCCCCCTTTAGTCCTCCCCTGAGAACAATAGTATTTGTTAAATGTCATACTCTAATGTTCAGGTGAAGTGTGAAGTATTTTTTGGTGAACTTCTTTTGTCATGTTTTTAACTTCTCATTTAAATTGCCCGCCAGCCTATGATGTCATCTACCCTGCACTTGCACGTTTACGGCTTTCAAAGTCATTTTAAAAAAATGAAAATAGATAAGCAGCACTTTGTGCCAAATTGTACAAAAACATTCGAAAGAGTCGAACAAGTTTTAATTTACTGCATTACACAGCTCCATGACTACAAAAATTTTATTGCAATTATACATCCTCGAGCATCTTCTTTTAATACTCTCTACCAAAACACAAAATATCAATTTTGCGAGTCCATGTGAAATTCGTTAATGTGCATTAGGGTGGTCCGAAAACGTATTAAAAAATTCAAATACATTATTTTCTATTCTGATAGTCCAAAAAAGGTACCTTATGAGTCTCTCATAAACTCCCTAAAAGATTTTTTAAAACAAAGTAGTCCTTGAGGGGGCGCAGTCACTTTGAAATTTATTATCATAATATGTAGTAATACTTTTGATTTTTTTTAACACTTTGCTTGTTATAATTCAAATCAATAGTATAACACAAAACTCACCACGGGGAGGTGGCTGCATATCGAGTTCCACCCATCCCAACGCCCAACCATCCAACCACGTTGGGATTTTACGGCTTATAATCAATTTTCGAATCAAATTTAGGCATCTTATTGCAGGATGCTATCCGAGATCTAATAAAACCGTCTGTAGCTGCGTACCCACAAACAGCAGCTGAAGCTTCTGTAACTAATTTTACTCCCCGTTCTACACTTTGCGTATGGCACGAAAACGTGGAAACTGCAAGGCCTCAATTTTTCCTGTAGGAACCATATCATGTAGTTCTTCATCGGCCAAGGTTGTAATGATTGATGGTTCTGTTACTACTATATCATGCCATTCAATCATATCTATGTAATCCTCACAACTAAAACTTAGCTGTGGTATTTTAAACAATTTTACATTTTCTGATTTATTTTTCCTGGTCTTAATAATTCTGCGCAGTCCCAATTCACAAATATGTTTTCGCTTATCAGTAATCATCGCCAATATAATATTTTGGGGATGTGCGAAGTATGCGTTTCTGTGTATGACAGGGTCTATAATTTCCCGAAGGTCTTCTGTAAGATAGCGGGAATTTTTAATCAATGTAAAGAGATGTCTTGTGCCATCTTTACAGGATGGTTTGGCCTTAATCTCAAACCATACCGGAGTATAAACCTTGACAATGTAGTCTGCTAATATTTGTAAGTTTTCACTTGGATCCTCATTAGCAACATATAAGAGTAGGATGCGGTTAGCAGCTGTTAACCAACGTAAATGTCCTAATTTTCCAGGATTTTTTAAGGCAAAACTTTATGAATAATGACCACTTATTACTGCTTTACAAATTTCCAATAAATAGCATTGGTCTGTATTGAGATCAGATATTGCTTCTATATCACTAGGGTTTTGGGCGTCTATTTTCTGATATTTCACAACTGGTCGTTTTTCGCATTCTGACAACATATTGCCAATAGGTCCAGAGAAACATCGCGGTCCACTTGTATGGCCGTCCAAATTTTGTAACAAATGGAGCAATGGCAACTCATTTGCATGCAACTATTGCAATGACCTGTTCAGGAAAGTTTCAATAATTCTAATTACACCACCTTTTAAACCAGTGTTAACTGCTGTTCCATCACATCCAATTGCCAAAATACTGTCCGATCTTATATTATTGTCATGCAGAAATTTTAAAATTGCCTGAATCAATTTCTGGAAACACATGGCCAAAATAAACAGTAGGCTCTGAAATAAGTGTAACGTGCTCCTCTGTTATAGTTTCTCTATAATAAGTTTTTTTTCTTTAGTATTTACCAAAGTTTGATCTTTACGGCCACCAAAAAACTTTATAATAACCTCGATAATGACTCAGTTCGTTAGAATTAGATAATGCGGAGGCATTAGAGGGGATTGCGTTGGCGCACAGCACGAATTACTATCAATGTCCTTGATGTCTTCGTAGTGTACGAAAGACACTGGATACAAGTAAATACTAAATTAGAGTAAAAATTATTTTAGCTAATGGCGTTTCATATTATAGAATTTTAGAAAATTTCAAAACCTCTGCGATCCCTCAAAGACTTTTTGGAAATGAACCAATTTTTTTTTTTGGTTGATAAGATTAACTAGAGAAACACTTTTTTGGCTATCAAAAATTGAAAAAAGATAACAGACTTTTTCGGCCCACCCTAATGCGCATGCGGTGTAGATGATGTCATGAGCTATTTTCTATATAAAAGAGTTCCAACCGATTATTGTAAAAAAAAAAATCGTCAAATATTCTCAAGGCATTTACAAAAGCGGAGATTTTCCTAAACTTATTTAAGACTTCAATTACGTAATTAGATTTTCTGATTTTAAAAAGATCTATTTTATGTTTAGTTTTTATACTACTTGCCAACTGCTTTTGTCTCACTTATCTTATTATTTCTTTATTATTCATTTTATAGAATAACGTTTATATTTGTACGTAAAAAAATAAGATTCTGTATTCACTGTTTGATAGCAATAATAATTTTGCTCATTTTAAAAGATAAAAAGGTACCATTAGTATTTTGTCCACCAATACTATTTTGCTAGTGTGTGGTATGAATGCCATAAATTTGTGGTTGCCACAGTATCATTATTCTTTTTTTATGTAGTGGCATAAAGATTGAGGTTTTGCAGTTGTCAGGCCAGACTTTTGTCTGACATATTATGACTCAATCCATTTGTATCAACTAATTTACGTACCTCTCCATACCATTGCCATTTTTTAGTTTTTGTACGGCTGCTTTTATTTCCAAATTCAATATTGCAGGTTCGTGTTTATAGTCCTGCTGTCTGTAGTCTTTTTCCGACTTAGAATGGTCATTTCCTAAGAGCCTTTCGCAATATTGGCGGTAAACTTCAATAATCTAATCCCTGACAGTTGTAAGAGTACCATCTTAATTTACCACGTTTTTAGTGGAAAAGGTCCTTACTTGTGTTTACAGTCGTCTTGTAGTTATAATTTTTATCTCTTACACAAAGAATTTGAATTCTTCACGTCACTCTTCTGATTTAAAGACTGCACATTTAGGGCTTTGTTTTTCCTGGTTTGTACTTTGTTACAATTTCGATAGTTGTCCAAAATTCCTTCACATTTCTACGTATCTTGCCTTGTGCTCTCATTTCTGCTCATATTACGTTTTCTTTTAGAGATTCTCACAAGGAATTTGGATGTTGACCATTCCCTGGGTTTTCGTATACATTCCCTACATTTATTTTGGAAGGCTGGAGTATGATGGGCAGATAGTTTTTTATTTGCCTTCATTGCATCTTCAATTTTTAACTGTCTTATATGAATTTAAATGGTTGCTGCTCCCTTTTAGATGATAATGAAAAGCCCCTATTTTTATTTAATTATTGTCTATTAAAATAAGCAAGTTTTAAAAAGGAATACAGAATTATGATTTGGTCTGGTATAACTTTTTAGTCATACCTATCCATTTTCTTACTATATTTTGTTTAATTTTCATATCACGTATAGCAGCTTCGGAGAAAGTTTTGATATATGCCATCGGTGATCTAAAAATGCTTTCTCAGTCTTACTGCTGTGAAATATAACAGTAGATAATTGACAATAATGATTATTTTGAGAATTGGGTCTTGAACACTGACCTCTATATATTATATGGATAGCCTATACCATAGGGATGCGCGTGAAATTTTAGCCAAAATTGAAGAATTCAATAAAGGCGAAAGTCGTCTGCTACGGGGCTTTACGTCTTGCGCAGTATACCTGTTTTTAGTTCTGAAGTTAGCAACACGTTGATGGCAACGCGTTGCTAACAAAGCAGTCCGGCAACGATCAGGTGGCAAATAAGTTTTGAGACATTATTGGAAAAATAAATCTATGATAAATACATGATTGCCTCAAAACTTATTTCCGTTGCCAAAAATTAATTGACAACGTGAAGTTGGCAACGTGTGGCTAAGTTCACTCTTCCTACTGCGCAAACTCGGCAGCCCCGTGCGCAAATTGTATTTGTACCATTTTTCAGCTCACACATCGGCTATCCATTTAATATTTAGAGGTCAGTGGTCTTGAATTACTAATAACACTTGTCAGATTTTTGTGTTGCCGTTGTTGAATAAAACTCAAATATAACTGAAATTAATAGGTTTTGAATTCAATGTTTTCAATTACATTTCCGATTTTTAATCAGCTATTATGTTACTTTAGAAAGTGGCCGCAATTTTAATATAGAATCAGATAAAAACAAATTTGCATTGAATTTAAATGGAAATAAATTGTAAGTTGTGAGTATTATTAATGTGTAACTGCTAATTAAGAAAATATAAAAATTAAAAAAATATTAATTCGCCTACGAAGGTACCTTTAAATAAAATATTCACATTTATTTATCTAAATATTCTCTTTTATATTTACATAATAGTCCTGTTTGTAACTTATATTACGCATTTTTTGTGTTTGAAAGTCAATAAATTATTTATTTTCGCCTGTCATATTGACATCAAATTCCTGACATACGTTAGAATTTTCTTGGTAGCTGCTATGTATATAGTTTTCTTACTCATATTCATTATATCATTTTTGCATGGACACACTCTAACACCTTAATATTATATTAAATATTAGTTTTAGTTTCTCTCTTTTGCAACTGAAGAAGAATGTTGGTGTTTCATAATTATTTTTGTTTATTTTTTTATTATGAATGTTTGTTAGAACATTAGTATAGAAAAATAGACTATGCCTGTGTATTTTTTATCTTCTTCTTACATTTTTATTTGAAAATATACACACATTTTACAACACTAATAAATATCTTAAATTCTATATATTTAATACAACAAAATAAATAAACGTGATATTAGAACTGAAATTTTAAAAAACTCTGAATGTACGATGTCGAGCACAGATAACTCGTACCCTGCTGTGCCGAATCTTAATTATTATTTTACTTCATGTAATTTTAAAAACATTTCTTCAGTTACTAGCCCCCTAAATATTTGGATACATAAGATAGTGTATGATCACTGATGAAATGAGCAGTTAAGGCTTATAAATTAATCACTTTGACAATGGCGGTTCAAATATAAATGACTTTTTTGGGTGAATACATGTCAAGTTGACAGTTGTGTTTATGTGGACGATCTTTTACCACCTTGCTTTTGAAAGACACAACAAGAATTTTTAAGCTTAGTCCCTGTGGGCGATTATATCATTCATCAGAACTAAACTTTTGGAAATGTTTTTGAAGCCAATATATGTTATATGAAGCTTTCCTGCATTTTCAAATGTACTAACGGCATATAACCTGATAGGATAACAGAATTTTGCTTTGTTTTCAAACTACTTTGGAAATATCCACATCCTCATTTTATTTATAGTTTTGTATCTTCCAAAACTTTACCTTGTCGTGTATCATAGTGAGATTTTATTGCAGATTGTATTAAAAAAAAAAAAATTTAATTAAATTTCGTCGATTTTGCGAAGTTCTATAACATTTACAGTAAGTGAAAGGTGGAGGTGTCTTCTCTCACCATGAATAGTTAATTATTTCTGTAGTGATTACAATGTTAGAACAAGTAGTATCGAATGCCTTTACTTAAAGTGTTGTAGAGTTTCTTGCAAACGAAAACATTAAAGCCATCGAAATTTAGACCTCCTGCACAGTTTGGGAACAAATGTTGTTGCTAGTGTACGAGTTGTATAACAGTATTCGTAGGGAACTCAAGGAGGTATACAATTTAATAAAGATAAAATTATCGGCCAGCAAAATCTTGTGTATGTTCTGTGTAGGACTACGGAGCATGTACTATTATTTTTTGTAACATACACTATATGTACTGCAAACAGATGAATCATAGAAAGCGGTAGGGACACAACGCACATTTGCCTGCTCAAGGCCGCATGCTGACCTGCGGTGATATTATTCGTAATAAGACTAATAAATATCAGCTAAAAATATTTACATTGAAAATTTTATGTCAACATGTATAAATAATATAAAAGCCGTTGGCTAGGTACTAATTATCGCTATCAGAATAATTATTATTATTACCATCTCCTAAGCAAATATCTAACACTCCATTTTCCAAATACTCGTCCTTCTGTTCTGATCACGTGGTCACAGCATTTCTTCCAATCTTCTGCTGTTAGCTGAATTCATATTCGGCTAATTTGAATGTGGTATTTTCTGCAACATTTTTTTTTCTCTCGAGGAGGCTGCCCATCTCACTGCAATGGGTCTGAGTGTCAGCCTCTAACTGACTAAAACCCCTCCTCCTAGGGCTCGTCTGTGAAGAATACCTCCTGGGCTTATTGTGCTCTCCCTGTCTTTTTTTTTTGCGAGGAGGGGAAACCCACACGGGCTGCCTATCCCAACTAGGAATAGGTCTGAGTGTTAGCCTCCAACTGACTAAAACCCCTCCTCTTGGGGCTCGTCTGTATAGAATACTCCGAGGGCACTGCAGCCTGGGCTTATTGTGCTCGCCCTGTTTTTTAGTTTTTTTTAGATTACACTGTCCATTTTAATATTCCTGTGTCACTGACAAGGTGATACAGGTCTGAGAATGGACAAGTCTTGATGGTTTCCAGGTCTGTTTGTGTTTGCCCGTAGATATTATACCTTCTGCGGACCAATGCCTCGCAGTCATGTATAATATGTCCTACAGTTTCTGGTACCTAACTGCACAGTCTGCAGTTAAGGTCGCCAGTAAACTTTCCAATTAGATGCAGGTACTTCTTAACAGGAAAGTGTCCCGTCAGAAGACCTGTTATCCCATGTCGATTTCCTGAAATATTTATCCAGTAATGGTTGTGTTTACTCTTGACCCAGTCTTTAATTACCCTTCTGGCTGAACCATTTGTGATGCCCAGCGTGGGTTCTGGGCATCACAAAAGCTGCTCCTTATCTAGCAAGTTCGTCAGCTTTTCATTGCAATCTATACTGGTATGTCCCGGCACTCAGAGTAGTCTTACTCTGTTCCACTCACCCAGAATTTTGAGCTCTTCGTGACAGTCCCACACCAGCCTGACCAACATTACTTTTATCTGTAGCTCATATCAAGTCAGTAGGGTATAAATCTGGTAGGGTAGTAATTGTAGAACATTATGTTCGTTGCTTTGTAATAACATATCAAATTTGTAGGTAATGTATCACCTTTTTATATTTGACAATTTCATAAAGTTATGACTTTAAGATAATTGGTTTAAAACTAATGTTTCCATCAAATAATTCATTTTTATCGTGTCTTCCTTCCTAAAATGTGAAGGCAGTGCAGGATCTGACAATTAAAGAATATTTTGACAAACCAAACATTAGCAAGCATCCAGGTATAAATCCCATTTCTCCACCAGCACGCATGATAATCCATCCGATTCTTTGAAGACGTGTGTCCACTGTGCAAGTAGGTTTCATCCAAGTCAATAATTGGCATATTTTGACTTTGAAACATGTAATTTTCTTGAAAAATGAAAATGAAGCTCAAAGACATCTTATATGTCGTGATTTTCAATTATTACTTTTTGATTATTTTGTTCTCCACCTCAATCCCATCATGTAATAAAACTTTCAATGTCACATTGGTGCTATTCTATTCCAAATCAGTTTGTGTTGTCTGGTTCAGTTTTGCCACACACTACACTATTTCCCATACTGTCCAACATCTTTCTTAATTCTTTATAGTTTTATATGTGTGAAGAGTTTTATTATTATGTTGCACAATAGATATAAGGTCATTGTTTTAGAGTGTCAGTAGAGTGTCCTTACATTTCATTTCTCTAACTACTATAGTAGAAATGACATGGTATCACTCTCGGATGCATTCAGTGTACGGCCTACCAATTAATGCCATTATTGCAGGCAAAACCCCACACAAGTCAAACACATTTAACCTACGGCACTGTTCAGATATTTTAGCACAAGGAATTTTATTGCCAACTCTCAATGAGCTTCTATGCAACCCCCACTGTTGGCGATAATTTATTTGTTTGCCGTATATACTGTTAAATTTACAAAAAAATAAATAAAATAAAGCCTCATTTATATTTGAACCGTCCTCATATACTGAAAGATGAGTTTCTTTTTCACGTCTTTTCTGTGTATACCTTTTCAAAACATCCCTATTTAGTGGAGAATTCAAGTTTTCTTTTTAGTTCTAATTGGGACGTGTGCTTATCATAATCTCAAATTTCCGGCTTTTGTAAGTTTTATTGTTTATATTTTGAGAGAGGTTCAATATTATATATAAAAATTCCATTGTGAACTGCTTTTATTGGGATTTTTAAGCATAATATTGACATCAATCTCTAAAATGAATATAAACAAGAGTTTCATCAAAAAAACATAAAATTTGAGGTTGACTGAGATTTGATGCACCTACCCTAATTTACGTATTAAATTATTTAAATATCTACAAATAATGTATTTTTCCTTTAAGTAATAATCTCTTCTTCACCCAATAAACTATTTGCGGAATAAAAAAAAATATATCAAATTGAGTTTTAAAAAATACTAAAGTACTTAGTTTCTTTACTCGTCCATTTGCCACTAATCATTTTCATAAACATACACACAGCCATGCATATCTCCCTGTATATTTCACTACAAAGCTTTTAGAGTCCCTCATGCATACGCCCTCCCATCTAGTTCACAGAGATTTGTGTTAGCGTTTGCATCATACCAAATCTCCCGACTACAAGAAACACCAATAATCTTTTCAGCAACTGCTCCTTTGCGCCACGCAAAGTCTGTTTACTTGTGAGACAACAACTCCCAGTATAAATAGCACAACATCTGACCAACAAATCGCGTTGTCCAATATACAGGCCACGCAAGAAGAGAAGTATAAGGAGCACAAGGAATGCTACAAGGAGCATAAAGACCCCAAGGGACCGCCAGCTTTCACACTTTTGCAGGGCTGGCAACTTTTGGCATTGGCCGTTAGTTTATTTGTTCCGAAGTCATCGAGGCTGTTGTGGTTTTTGAAGTTGCATCTCCAGAGAAACGCAGATAATAGGACGGAGTGTGGAAAGTATGCCGCCTATTGTGAGCGAGCCTTAGAAAGGACTATTTTAGCAGGTGCGTGAACATTTATAGCATTGTTACTAATCTTATCTGATTGAGGTTCAATATTCTTTTGGAAAAATGATGGCCAAAATAAGTTTTTTTGATTGTCTCCTGTTAGTTCTGTTTCTTAAAAATTAGGTATTACCAATATTGTAGAAGTAAAAAAAGCTATAACTTCTGTTAGAAAGTGACCTCTCAAACTGAGATGTAGAATGCAGAGGAAAGTCAAAATTATAGATAAAAGGAATAAAATTATTACAGTATACATATATTATTAATAAATAGATAAAAATGATTAAGTTGCAACATAGAACATTAAAACAGCTGTAGTGTTACAGAACATATTTGTAAACAGCCTTGTCAGTTAGGCACCAAAAACCAAAAACTCTGTGTCTGCAAGCAGAGTGACCCCATACGATAATAGCATACAAGATTGGCATATGCAAAACATGCTGTCCTAAGAACTTGTATTGAGACAGTTTGGGATAACTATCGAAGACAATATATATTTTTAGTGAGAGTAATGACCAGATGCTCACCCTGAGTATCCCATTGCTGTTTTGGGTCTAGGAATACTCCTAGAAACTTTACAGAAGCTGGGTTACTATCAGTACCACTTAGATCACAAAGGCAAGAAGTCTGTATATCTTAGATATCTAGAATGGACTTGTAGTCAACGTAAATTAGAATTTTTAGGAGAAATAATTTATGAAAAGTTTATATTTCGGATATAAATTCTCAATAGGGGCGGGAATAAAGTTTCGAAAAGTTACCACCTGAGCTGTAGATTAAATATCCCTTATTTTGTGAAAAACTACTCCCCAGTGGTGACTTCATGCTGGTTTTTCATGCTCATTTTTCATACTAACCTCCGCACAGTGATGGAAAATGGAAACAATTTAAGCCACACGGCAATTTCAATCGAACAGAATACATTTTTTTTTATTCTCTTTGGAATAACATGTATTTTATGGGGGAAGTGCGGAAAATGTAAAAAAAAACAAAAAAATATAAAAAAAACAAGGAATAAAAACAACCCTTTTGAAGACTGCTACCTTGACGTGATAATAAGCCTACGAGATTAGTTTCTTCTACTTTTCAACCTTGATCATATTTTTTTTTTTTTTTTTTTTTTTTAGCTTCATAGATATCAATTTCCTCGGATTTAGGTACTTCCATGCTGCGACAAATTACTCCTTTTCCGATTTATAAAAACACCTAACCAAATTTCACATTTTCCGCACTTTCCCCATAACATACATGTTATTCCAAGGAGAAAAAAAAATGTATTGCTGTACTATTGAAATTGCCGTGCGGCTCGAATTGTTTCCATTTTCCAAAATTGTAAATATTTGTGAAAAGTTTGGAAACTTACCTGGAATTTTGGAAACTTTCTCAGAGTTCTGGAAACTTTTGGAAATATTCAAATATTTTATAGGAAGTTTTCATTTTTTTGTCAAAATTTCTGAAAAATTCCTCTATACTTTCATATGGAAAATTTCCTTTACCCATCTTTGCTTTAAATCATCATTTAGATTATTCAATAGGTTGGTTAGTCGACCAATACAGTTATTCCATGATTTCATGGAGGCTGTCGCCAACATCTGATGAAATGGATGATATGACAATATGCAGCTCAAGCGGTGGCGTTGAAAAAATCAGCGCACTAGGATCCCGCTGCTCAACTATGTGCTCCAATTGCCATGTAGGTAATAGTGCATAAATTCAGCAACCGAAGATTACCTCATTAGCAAACAAAATCATACAGTGTTTTAAAGGAATAGATCCACAGAGGAAATCAGCTAAAAACACACAAAAGAGTTCTACCACATAAGTGGCATGGAAACAAACTCAAATAACAAAATGCATGTTTGCAAAAAGAAAAGGAAAAATTAATAAAAATTTTGTAATACGTGCACGTTATAGGGCAGATCCTACTCTATGATTTTGTTATTAACAATTATTTTTGTAAAATCAGCCGTTATGGAAATATTCACTGTGAAAAACTGCGTTTCTTTCCTATACTTTTTCTTCAACCGAATGGTGGCTAGTAGAAAAAATAAGCCTGAAAGTCACCTGAAAGTCAAAGGTGGTTTTTCGCAAAATAAGAATGTTTCTTCCACCGCTCAGGTGTATACTCTTTGAATCTTTATTCCTGTTCCTATTGAGAATTATATCCGAAATATAAACTTTTTATAAAGTATTTCTCCAAAGAATTCTAATTTACATGAACTATTTGTAATTATATGACAGTTGTTCGAAAATGATTACATTTTGTTCATGCCATTTTAATTCAATTTTTTTCCATAATTTGGTAAAAACAACAGATAAACTGAAATTTGTATGCAAAACTTAATATACCATCTCAAAGTACACTGTTAAATTTTAAAGTCTTTGTCACAGCTGGTACAACAAATATGTTGTAAGTTAGTAACAGAGAGTTTACCTCAATACTCTGGCCTGAAACAAAGCCCTCTTCCGCCTCAAACCTTTGTTTGATTAACACTCTCCCTTTATCCTAAATTACTTATAAAAGTTATTAGTTTACCCATGCCTAAATATTAAACAACAATCCACACCTATAAAATATTAATTATCTCATACATTAACGCAGTTATCTCCACCTGAAATTGAGGTTGAAGAGGCAAAAGAAATTTTTTTTTTAAATCATAACTTTTGTATAAAAAAATCAAATTGCACTCCACTATTCAAACCGCGAACAATATTAACAATATTAAAATTTCTCTTTGTAGGTGGACGGGAGTTGAAGCCCTCCCGCATGGAAGTTCTAAGCATCCTCCTCAAGAATCCCCAACATCATTCTCTACCCCACTCGATGCCTGTCCACTTATTGAATGGCACCTATCATATTACCAGCTTCGACGGCTCGACGACGATAAAGGAATTCCAGGACTCCCTAGCCCACGAGATAGGTTGTCGAACGAGCAACGGGTTTGCCATATTCAGCGACGATCCCATAGAAAAAGACTTAGAACACACTCTAGATGCAAATGCGAAGCTCTGTGATTTAATCTCAAAATGGGAGATCGCTTTACGAGAGAAAGGTCTAGGCAAATTCGAAAATAGCAAAGTAATCCGGATAACCTACAAAAATAGGCTTTGGTGGAAGAACTGCGTTAGATTAGAAACTGAGAAAGAGAGACTTTTGTTATGTTATCAAATTAATAAGCAGATTGTGAGTGGTAGATTTCCATTAACTCGAGAGTTTGCCTTAGTACTGGCCTCGTTAATGGCTCAGTTGGATATGGGGGATTGCCCGCTGATTTCGAGCAAGGCCAGCGCGAATAATACATTAAGTAGTAACCAGGGTACTTCTAATTTACACCAAAGTCCAAAGTCCACGGCGAACGGAACTCTCAGCCCTCCATCTTCACTGCAGAATTCGAGTACGTTAAATGCGCTGAATAACGTTCATGGTATTCTGACGGCACATTCGAATCAAGCACTAAACGCAGTGGATAAGTTTTATCCATACCGATACAGGGACCAACTGAACCAAGAAGGGCTGGCTGAATTGCAGGCGAAACTTTTGGCGAAATGGAGGTCGTTGAAAGGGAGGACGCAATCGGACTGTGTTAGAATCTATTTGAATTGTACTCGAAAGTGGCCTTATTTTGGAGCGACACTGTTTCAGGTGAGTTGAATATAAAATTTTTAAAAACAATATTAACGTGACGACAAAAAAAAATCATAAGTGCTTGTAGATTTGACATTTTGCATTTTTAAGATTATTATTGTGAACTGCTAGAGTGCCATCTCACTGGTATTTTGAAGAATGCAGGAATATTTATAATAATAATAATAATAATTTATTGTCCAAAATGTCGAATACATTTGCACAAAGGGATTAGCTACAGAAACTGATAAAACCTAACCCTAAACAAAAAAGATAAAAGGACAAAATTAACAAGATTAGTTATTACAAAACATACATGAAATAGAATTAAAACAGAGTGCAGCACACGCAGTGAGTCTGCAGTCGTCTGCAACAATTGGTGATTTAAAAATGATAGTTCCTCATTTAGGAGTAGGGACTTCAGAATAGGTTTCAATTTAGCGGGATTAATACTACGAAGTTCAGCTGGTAAGTTATTATAGCAGTAACACGCCAGAAAAGTAGATGTTTTGCGGAATACAGCTCTATTGTGTTGAGGAATTGAGAGAGATGTGTCAGTTTGTCTTAATTCCCTTGCATAAACATCACTTCTTCTTTCTATTTTGGCAAATAGGTATTTAGGAGATTTATGAAGTATAATATTGTTAACAAATATGACTGTGTGAAGTAAACGGCGATCCTCAAGTTTAAGTATTTGTAAATCTTTTAAAAAGGGAGTAATATGATGAAATTTTGGGACATCTGTTATGAATCTAACAGTATGATTTTGCATTTTTTGAAGACGATATTTATTTTCCTGACTAAGACATGGCCCGTATACTACATCGGCATAGTTAAAGTGGGACAGGACTAATGCCTCTGTTAACATTATTTTAGTTTTTGGATCTAGTAGGTTTTTATATGGAGAAAGCTTTTTTCAGTTAATATATGCTTTTTGACAGACATAACTAACGTGATCTGTAAATTTCAAATTCTTACTCATAACAAGTCCCAGGTTCCGTACAGTAGTGACACTAGGAATTGTTTCACCATCTATTGACAATTCAAAGTTGGTCGTTGCCTGCAAGCTACTATTAGTGCCAAAAGTAATCCATTTACTGTTTTTAGGATTGAGTAGCAATGAGTTTTGCCTGGTCCAGTTGTTAATTAAGGAAAGATCATTATTAATCTTTCTGGCTGCTTCGGGAGGATTTTTTGGATTAAAATGAAGGTGTAACTGAATATCATCAGCATACATGTAAACTTGACAGGAATTTGCAATAAACTGTAAATCAGCAATGAAAGTGATAAAAAACACGGGGGCCAGGATGGATTCCTGAGGTACACCAGATCTTATTACTCTTCTTTCAGAGATATCGGTTTTGTTCGACGAGTTTATACAGACATACTGAGAGCGGCCCTGTAAGTAATTCTTACACCACTCCAGTGGGTTTCCAATCACACCATAGTTGATCTATACTGTTAAAGGCTTTTAACATATCTAGGAGTGTTAAACATGTAACCATACATTTATCAGAGGCGTGGAGAACATCATCTACTACCGCACCTAAGGTAGTTGAGGTACCAAATCCCTTTCTAAAGCCTGATTGTGTATCTGGGATGATATCATTGTCAGTTAGATAGTCAGTTAATTGAGAACGCAGGGCACCTTCTGCTATTTTGGGGGGAACAGGCAACAGAGATATAGGACGTAAGTCTCTCAAGCTTTCAGGATTTTTGCATTTAGGTATTGGTTTCACAAGACTTATTTTCCATTGCTCAGGAACGCTACCAGTTAATAATATGAGTTAATGGATGTCTGACCCACTCAAGAAATAATTGCAACATTTTGCCTGAAATTCCGCCAGAGCCAGTCGTACAAGTCTTCTGCTTTAGAATTTGATTTTCGACAATGTCGGTGCCAACAAGGTTAAATTCAAAAGAAGAATTTTCCCTGAATGTGGACGTTTTAAAACCCCAAGTATAGTCAGGATCGCTGGTAGTATTTGGGACAGAATCAAGAAAAAAGCCATTAACCGCATTGGCATCGAGATCAAAATTAAGGTCATTAGAGAAAGTAGTTTTACCTTTATTGTTGACAGTGTCCCAAGATTTCAAGTTATCCCATAGCTGTTTATTATTTTTCCTACAAATATCAATATTATGCTTAAAATAAGTCCGTTTCTCAGATTGTAGGTCGTTACATAAATTTCTTAGCTGACAATAGTAACGTCTATGTTCCGGTAGTTTGGATTTTTTGTATCTCAACCATGACTTTGCCTTCAGTTTCCTAATAATCTTAAGGTTATCAGTGAACCAGGGTTTATGTTTTTTCGTAGAAGAGATGATGGTTTTGAGGGGTGCATGCATGTCAAAAAGGTATAACAGACGTGAATTAAAATATTCTACTTTTGTTGATACATCAGGAAGTAAATAAATTAAGTTTCAATCAATTTGAGCAGCATCTCTATTAAATGAATCCAGATAAAAATCCCTAAAAGTCCTGAATGTAAAAGTTCGTTTTTTAACTTTATTAACCTCCACAGCAACTTCGCAGTAGATTGTATTATGATCAGAGAAACTGAAGTTATCGATTACATCAGATTTGATAACATTTAAATCGTCTTTAACAATAATTATGTCCAAGAGAGATTCACTTCCATTAGAAGCGCACTAAGGTGAATTAATTAATTGTTTACAGCTGTGTTGAAGCAATAAGTTGTTTAGGAAGTTTACTGAAGTCCCGCCAGTCATAAAATTAATGTTTAAATCCCCTAGTAAAATGTAATTTTCAATATTATTTAATATAAAGGTATAAAAAATATCAGACAGGACAGAAATTTGCGAGTAATGTATATTAGGAGGGCGATATAATACACCAATAGCACATTTTTGCTTGTTTAAAGAAATCTGAACGATAAGAAACTCCACAGATGATTCAGCTTCCACCATTATGTCCATGACAGAGTGCTTGAATTCAGACTTGATGTAAAGCATGATATCCCCTCCATGTATTGGTTAGTCTCGGTCACGTCGCACGAGAGTATAGTTTGGAAGTTCGATGAGATCATCCGAGATGGAATCATTTTGCGGAACAAAAGATTTCAGTTCAGGTAGTTTATTACATATGGAACGAGCATTAACGTGGCAGAATTTAGCATTGGCACAGGATCCATTCTAGGACTTAGTTTTGATGGGGATTTCTTGTAAATCTCCCGCTAAAGGCTCTTTTTGATATGAAGGTTCTGGGTTGAAAAAATGTAAACTCTTTTACTAGAATCTCTTCTGGCCAGTTAGAAGTGTCAAGTAGTTCTTTCTCCAGTTCAGCATTAGTTTCCACTCGGTAATCCCCTGATTTTGGTGTCTGTTTTATTATTTTATACTGTTCTTTGTTGCCAAACGTTTCCTTTAGGTATTCGAGCAGGTCCGCCTCAGTGAGTTCTAGGGATAATTTACTAACAAAGATGGAAGTTTTGAGGATAGTTCTGACAACTTTGATTTTACATTCGGAGGCATTCTTTGTGCCTCTGCGGTTTCCAGACGACACAGTTCTTCTAACAGTGTTTTTGTTAGTAATGTCCAAACTACTGGTTTTAAAGGGAAAATGTTAGGTTCAGAACGCTTAGATATGTTGATATTTGATTATTATTGACTAAGTTCTTTAGAATATTAAGTTCCTTTTCCAGAGAAGTAATTTTCTGTAAGGTATTCTGAGTAAGTTTCTCGTTTTTCTGATAGGCTTCAGCAATTTTCTTGGGACACCCTCTAGGATTAGTGTTTGGATTGGGAGCGTTGTAGTATTTGTATAGTATTTGCTTGCCACCACTCTCAAATACCCTGTAGATTTTCAAAAATGTTTGGGATTTGCTGCTCTTAAAAATGTGTGTGTGTGTGTTTTATTACCTGGCATTGGATCACTGGGTTGCGGCGCATTCCACAGTTCAGTGATCAAACTGCGTTAGCCTTCACATGATCAGAAAGTTCACATGTATATTCATGAACGTCGTGGATATTTTAGATCAAAATTTAATATTTTTTTTCTTCCTTATTTTTCAATATATTTTACAAGTGACTTTTTTTAAGAATTTTTGGGAGTCATAGTGACTAACAGGTTCAAATATTCACCAAATATTCACATGTATTTCAAATTCAGCCTTTAGATGTATTTATACTTGTATTTATTATTACTGATGATTGATATTAAGGCTTAGTTCATAAGACCCATGTTGATTATATTTCAATACTTTTTATAAGTTTATGAGAATAAATATATTATTATTATTATTATTATTAATGTTTCAGGCAAAATTGAGGCAGCAGGATTCACCAATGATTTGGTTGGCTGTAAACGAGGATTCCATAACGGTCCTAGATCTGGCGACTATGCAACAGCGCGTCCGATACCCCTACACGAACGTCCTGACTTTCGGCGGCTGCCAAGAAGACTTCATGTTGGTCGTCACACAAAACGACCAGCAACCTTCGCAGAAACTCATATATTCACTTAGTAAACCAAAAATCTTAGAACTCACCCTACTCATAGCCGACTATATGAATCTCCTTATTAACAATCCAGGGACCCCACTCTTAGGCACGCTTAGTAGAGGCACCATGGTCTCCGTTAACCAATCGATAGTGAACCAGTCCATCATTAGTCAGACGATCGCCAATCAAAGTCAGCCGGATATACTGAAATCGACGCCCGACCATGGGGTGCAACGTACGGACTCTAAACGAAGGACTCACGTTGATTCAGGACTAGCGTGATATAGGTTCGATTGTGTTACATGCAAACGACTGTAGATCTGTTGACTTTCATTTTTATTGTGATTTAAAGCTTTTTGTTGTGCCAGAAAGTGTATGAATTTGTATATAGACTGGAATAGATATATATGTATGTGTGTATATAGATTGAAAATCTCATTTTATCATGGACGTGATCGCTGCGATTATTATTTAGAGCTTTGTGGTACATGGGAAAGATATGACGGAGAGTTTTAAATGACTTTTACTTACGCTACGGATTTGACGTAGGTCAAAAAATTTTATGTTCTAATCAACTTCAAATTTAAAATATTGTATCGACTCTGTCAAAAGTTTCTGACGCTAAATTATTTAAATGATTTTGGGTCCTTTGTTTGGTTTTCATAAGTCAGTAATTTAGAAAAATTTCTAGTAAATGAAACTGATTTGTGACAGGTTGAAATCAATAGTGCTGCAACCCTTGTAGATTGTTAAAGGGTTAAGTTGGCTTTTCTTCACCTTTACCTAAAGATCTACCTTAATAATGACGAAAATGCTTTATCAATATCATCTTGCGCCAATCATAAAAAAATGGACAAACTTTGGAAAGTTCGTTTTTATAATATTTTCAGCGCCAATAGAGATATCAGTAGTCAACGTATTATTACATCACCTCTGGCTTTACATAAATTTAATTCGGAAATACCGGTTAAGATGAAGCCCGAAAAAGATTCAGATAAAACACAAATGGTGTGTGCGTACGGCTAGCCGATCTATTGCGGGGCCGAGTCGTGGGTTTGATTTTTATTTTAGGTGAGTAGGACAGTAAATCAATATTTTCTCGATATCTTGCCAAGCCAGTTTGTCCCAACACTTAAGGGTAGTTTTAATAGTGATGTTGAATTGAGGGCGCCATCCACAGAAAAAATTTAAGAGAATTTAACTACCCTGTAAGTGGTGACACCAACCGCTGTGGAAAGATCCGATCATATTTATGAGACAGACACAAACAAGAAAAATAAGAAAATAAATTTAAGATAAAAAAATCACAATTTATTTTTAGCAAACTTCAAAAATGACGAATTTTACAATTAAAGCAAGAAAAGTGGTGGTAACCAAAAATTATCAAAATCTTAGATCATTAAAATATTAACTTTAAATCACATAGAAAATTGACAAGTATGTTATGACTTAATAAAAATTCGTTGATAATAAAAACGTTTTTATGCAATATAAACTACACAACTTAACTAGAAAAGTGAGATTTACACTTTCTCACCGATTCCTGGAGAAATGGACGCTACAAGATGGATCCTGGTGGATTCCGGCAATTTCTGTCAGCGACCTCATTAACACGGACGGCTCAAAATGTACTTGGATGTCTCGATTACCTATATATGGGTTTTGCTGATACAACTAAACTGAAGTTACTCAAAATCTACCAAATCTTGACCTCGGACTGACTAAAGTGACTGGACTATGGCTTTATGGTATATAACGTTTATTTAACCAACCCAAATAAACTGAACCAAACGATTTTCTTTGACTGCTGTATGTTTATCTGATTACATCAACATGTGGAAAACGTGTTTGCATGGATCCCAAAATGGTTGAACTGGATTAATCAAATAATCCACGAGGTATTCAACTTGATCAATCAATTAAACAACAATTAATCAATTTATATCTTAAATAATATTAAAATAATTTTAACAGCAAAACTCCTACGTTTTCAGGAAGAAAAAAGAGAATTTCATTAGCGTGTGGTATGGTATATACCGTTTATTTAACCAACCCAATTAAACTGAACCAAACGATTTCCTTTGACTGCATGTTTATCTGAATACATCGACACGTGGAAAACGTGTTTGCATGGATCCCAAAATGGTTGAAGTGGATTAATCAAATAATCCACGTGATATTCAACTTGATCAATCAATTAAACAACAATTAATCACTTTATATCTTAAATAATATTAAAATAATTTTAACAGCAAAACTCCTACGTTTTCAGGAAGAAAAAAGAGAATTTCGTTAGCGTGTGTTTGCAAAACTGAGGTTATCTTTACACAACTTAGATTTAAAAATGGCAATTATTATAAATAATTTTAATTACCTTTTACTGTTCGATTCACTAAAGTAAAACTCGATAATGACAAAAGTAGCAAAATATTTGCTTAATTAATTATCGCGAACTTTTTAGTGACTGAATATCACTGCTACAGAACTGGAAATAAAATTAATCTCTCTCCGTGTCAGTTAGACTATTGCTGCCACATTATAATATTTCAAAAACTTCTAGATATCAAATAACTATATTTGTCAATCTAGGGGATATATTGCTCTACGCAACCCACTACACTACCCAATGTATTGTGTGTGAGATAGATTCAGTATGCAAAGACACAAGTAAATGTGAATAAATTCGTTTCGCGTTAATAGCCCAGGTGTTAATGTGTCGCTAGCAAAAACTGTAACATGATAATAATATGTCTGGGCACAAATAACTAGATGGTAAATACTTGTACAGTATTTGTTAAATATTGGTGTGATACATAGGAATTTAATAAAAATACGTAAAATTCCCAGGTGAACGTAACAGTATTAAAGAACCAAATTTTTATATGATTGGTATAAGATATCGACGGAGCATTTTTGTTGATTATTGTTATCGATTTTTAAAGTATTATTTTGTAACAAACTAATTCCATTTCATTATTTAACTGGACTGTAAATTATGACACTTTCAAAATGAAACAATTTTTTTACAAAATTTACTCATATTTTTCCCATGATAAAATGAAACAATTAGCTTGCAAATTTGACTCGATTACCGAGCTTATCAAAATGATATTAGTTGCAAAAGGTATGCATATATTTTGAAAAGGTGGCATGGCTTAACAGAAATGTCGCAGGGAATAGTATTAAAAAAAAAATGAAAAGATAATTAAAATTGGAGAATTCCTTGCCTCAAATTCAATGTGCAATGTTGTATCTATTCTTTTATGTTTTTATTGTATACTTTCGTACAGATGGCCGCATAAGTAAGAAACATAATGTTTTATATAAATATAAATGCCGTTATTGTTTTGATTTTTTACATCTCTTACTAAACGAGGGAAAATATTGTAATCGTGAAAAAAAACACTCTCTGATAAGTTTCCCTAATAGCACAATATTGTGCTGTGGACATCAGAAGGACGTCCTCGACGGACATACAGTACATCCGATGGACGTTCGTTTTTGGTTCAAAGTATATCCGACGGGCAGTTGAAGGGTGTGCAAATGTCACAACTTGGGACAATATTTGTACATTCTAATTATTTAGAAAAAAAAAACCGGAATGAGCAGGGATCGAACCGTCGATCTCGTGATTTGTAATTCGATGTTCTCTCACTCGGCCACCAGCTTTGCTTATTAGTGTTTACTTTAAGACTGTACAGTTGACTAATATAACTATTTATTTCAAAATGTAGAAGGTACCTATTTGAATGTTTAATAAATATTTAGTATCAAATAATATTAATAATTTACAAAAAGATTAAAATTAAATTATTAATGATAAATTACAAATTACTATAAAAAATAAACTACAAATTTTACAGAAATAACAGCCAAATGTAAACAAAAACATTGTAAAATTGAAAAACCAGTTTTGTTAACGTTTTTTGTTTTTATATTAAATAGACGTCGTGTCCTGCTGCTGTCCCTATAGGGACCTAAAATGTGCGTACTTGCCAAAGGACGTCCGTTGCGGCACATATGTTGGACGTTAAGTGTGCTATTCGCTGGTATGTATACATATTTCGGAAACGTGTTGGAGAGAAAGCGGTATGGAGATATTATCATTTATTGCAAAAATATAATATTTAAATCGACGGACACGAAAAGGACGTCCATCTCCTGTCCCTATGTGGACATAAAATGTACATCCGGTAGGCGTCCAGTTTATCTCCATGGACGTCCGTACATTAAATGGACATAAAACGGACGTCCGGGGGACATCGTGTGCTATTAGGGTTTCGAAGTTTCACAATTCAAGTTATGTATATTACGAAAATTAAGGCCTTTCAATTCCATGAGTCTGTTTATCTGTGTGTTCTATAAAAAAATTTTTGGTGATGAAAAATAATTTGCCAGGTAGTTGATATCAAAGCAAGAAACCTGAAAATGTTTAGTCAAAAATATATGAACACCGAAAAAGAATTAATATGAACATATGTTAGAGGATATCACATTTGGTATGTATTTAACACAATTATTAAAGAAGAAACCTGCTATACGTTTAGGTAAATATGGACAGACGGATAGACCCCTTAAAAATAATTAAGAAATAACATAGGAAAACAATATTTGGAATCTAGTTGACGCACCATCACCAAAGAAAAGTACCTGTTATACTTTTGTTGAAGTATATGGGACAATTCATTATAACTTGACTTGGTTCGATTATGCAACATATTTTCTGTGGAACGGAGATTTCTACGAGCAATTTCACACTTTTAGCACTTTCACTGGTAATAGCCAACATATTCATGGAAGCATCCGAGGAAAAAGCCATACGCTGTAGTGCAGAGAAACCAAAATGTTGGTTGCGTTATGTTGATGATACGTTCATCATATGACCGCATGGAGATTCTTCACTGTCTATTTTCTTCGACCATCTAAATAAGCAACACCGAAATATCAAATTTACGACGGAGATCGAGCAAGAGGGAGATTTGCCAGAAGAACTCAGGAACGTCCAACAGGCTGTGGAGAAAAATGGGTATGAACAGAGGAATATACAATGAATTATCAACAACCGGAGAAGAATGACAGAAGAACGTGCGTGCCTTCCAAATGTGCCTGGAGTCACAGATATAATAATTTTCTTTGACATTTGACAAACAAATTGACAGAATTGAAGACCTTAATTTTCTTAGTCTACATAATCTAAAACGTTAAAATCCAAAGAAATCATGAGTGATTTTTTCACGATTAGATTATTCCTAATAGCACAACATTGTCCTATGGATATCGGACGGACGTCCTCGACATCAGATAGACATTCATTTTTGGTACAAAGTACATCCAACGGGCAGACGAGGGACATCCAAATGTCAGAACCTTGAACAATATTTTTACATCCCTGAAGGATATCATAAAAAAACGGAATGGATAGGGATCGAACCGCCGACATCCTGATCTGTAAGTCGACGGTTTAACTCACCTGGTCACTGAACTTTTATGCTACTACTTACTTAAATACTGTATAGTTGAAAGTAGGCAACGGTAGTGGCGGCTGGTGAAATTTCAATATTTTTTTTCTCGTCTGTGGCGCATGGGACCCATACGAAATATGGGAAATAACATCTAGAGAAACACTTCTCTAATGACCTCTAAAAATTTTTGAAAAAGCAGTTTGCGAAAAAATTTTTGAAAATTCGGTAGCCTCCCCTGGGTTTAGGGGCTCCTGTTTCTTTTTATTTTTTTTTTGTCATATACATTTGACTTTTCATAAAAATACAACAATAGATTTTGGACTTGATGAAAATATTTTCATTACTAACTGAAATACAATGAACTGAAATTTTGTAATTTACAATTTAACAAATAACAATATTTCAATTCGTTGTATCTCAGTTAGTAATGAAAATATTTTCATAAACTCCAAAATCTATTCTTGTATTTTTATGAAAAGTCAAATGCATATGACAAAAAAAAAATAAAAATAAACAAGAGTCCCTAGACCCAGGGTAGGCTACCGAATTTTTAAAAATTTTTTCGCAAACTGCTTTTTCAATATTTTAGAGAAATTTTTCAGAATTTTAGAGAAATCATTAGAGAAGTGCTTCTCTAGATGTTATTTCTCATATTTCGTATGGGTCCCATGCCCCACAGACGAGAAAAAAAATATTGAAATTTCACCAGCCGCCATTGGGCAACAGCTAGATTTATTGAAATAAAAAGGAATTAGTAGGATCAAAAACAAATAAGGAAGGAAAATCGCGCCATATACCCTAAAGAAGAAACACCAAGCAGCTACGGACACGTGTTTCGGAATTATTGTTCTTCATCAGGGTAGCGTAGCATCAAAAAGGATCTGGAAGTGATAGAGAGGAACAATATTGAAAGTTGAAAGTACAGTGCTCTTATTTATGCATTCATATTCAGACCGGCCTAATTTTAGACCTTCACCGACACTCGGCACGTAGAGCCCTATGTGGACCGCCCATTTCAACGTGGCGAGTTAAATGAAATGAAATAAAAAAGAATTAGTAGGGTCAAAAACAAATAAGGAAGGAAAATCGCGCCATATACCCTAAAGAAGAAACACCAAGCAGCTACGGACACGTGTTGTGCATCTTTTCCAGATCCTTTTTGATGCTACGCTACGCTGATGAGGAACAATAATTCCGAAACACGTGTCCGTAGCTGCTTGGTGTTTCTTCTTTAGGGTATATGGCGCGATTTTCCTTCCTTGCTAGATTTATTATTATGTTATCATTAATCTTTCATTTTAACTCTTTCAGGCACGGAAAATCATGCATATTGCTGCACGGGGTATTTTGATCTAATTCATTTGTTTTTCTTTGTTATTGGGGATTGCTAAGCAATAAAATATACTTTACTTGCATTTTTGGAGATTTATATTTTGTTTTAAGTATATACTTTGGCGTGGTACCCATATACATAGTATACATTACAGTATACTCAGTGTATACAGTCCACTTTGCATATACAATATCAGTGGCGGATCCAGGGTAAGCTTGGGGGAGGAGGGGTTAATTAACAGTAAGTAAAATTTGTAAAAATAACTTTTATTCAATATACATACAAAACAAAAATAATTTTTTTTTCTATCATGTCAGCTTTTTAGAAGATAAAGGGGGTAGTAGAGGGAATTTTTTTTTTCCAAAATTAGCTTCAGCGCATCAAAATACTTCAGAAAAATTAGATGTGACTTTTAGGACAATATCTTTTTTTTACCCTTTTTAGGGGATCAAAAATTGGCTTCAGCCGCTCAAAATACTTCAGAAAAGTTAGATTAGAACCTTAGGACAAGACCTTTTTATGTAGACCGGTGTTATTAATTATTATTTACGTGTGGTGACGGTAAAGTCCTCCGAAGGTCGGGGGGGGGGCGATGACCTCCACTGCCCCTCTCTGGATCCGCCACTGTGCAATATACGGTACGTTATTTGTACTACCATGCATTGAATGAGTCAGTTTGCATGGTTCAAACGATGTACCACCATGCCTGAAAGGATTAATAAAAATTTATTAAATGAACTCGATACCTGCACAAATAAGCTGCCGGATCTTATACAAATATAGCTATTTATTTAAAAATGTAGAAAGTATTTGGGTGTTTAACCCTTTCGCTGCGCAAAGCGGTTTCACGTAATTCTCGTGTGGTGTGCAATAAATTGACCGCTTGCGAGTATACGCGCTTGGAGCACGCAGATCCATTATTACGTTACTATTTGATTTGGTTTATTGTATGCATGGTCTATTATTATATATAAAATTGAAAGAAAAACAAAAACCAAGTGCTCTAGTTTCAATAATAATAATTTATTTTTAAAAAATGGTTAAAAACAGTACAAGTAAACATAAACATAAAAACAAAACAACATTCTTATCAAAAATATTAAGGTACAACAGAAACTTGTGTAAGTATATAAAAATGTATTAATAGAACATATACGCGTGTTAAATCGCTTTGAGCAGTCTGAACCAATTTAAAAATGACAGGCGAGTTAACACGCTTGGAGCACAGTGGGCCCATTTATTTTTCGCGCGTATACACGCTTTGAGCAGTGAAAGAGTTAATAAATGGTTATTATCAAATAATATCATTAATAATTTACAAAAAAGATTAGAATTAAACAAAAACACTGTAAAATTGAAATCGTAATTATGACGTCTTAACTCAATATAAACGAAATGGATGTCCATCTCCTGACCCTATATAGACATAAAATGTACATACTTCCTGTACAGAGGACATTCCATACAATTTCAAAGTAAATCTGATGTTAGACGTCCGATGGTCGTCCAATTTATGTCCATGGACGTCAGCACATTAAATGGGCATAAAAGGGACGTTCGGCGGACGTCATGTGCTATTAGGGAATGCTTCCCTTCGAATATGGAATATGCTTTAAAGCTGTGTTTATTTTTCTCAGCAACATATTTCTTTTGTAATTTCCTCATGCGCCACTGATCTATATTGCTTTCCTGTTGTTTGATGTTATATCTTGCAGACAGAAATTATTGACATTTACTGCTATTTCACTCATTTAATTTCGCTGTTTTTATATTTTATATTATGTTAATTTTCTAAAATTTGTGCATTATTTTAAGTAAAATTTCGTGCCATTTAAGTTATGCCACAGTATAAAAGGCATATTTATTTTTAATGAAAATACGGAAATGCCAAACAGTTTGTTTTACAATGATAGATCTTTACCCGTGAATGTTTCAACAGGAAATATGCCTTTTATATCTACGATATTAAATTGATATGTTTACTTTTGATGTATTGTGAGCTGCTAGTCTTGTACCATAAAAATGTATGCATGTTTGACAATAGTTACCATTCTGAGATTTTTAAAAGGTATTTAAAAAAATACAGCAAATATTTGTCATCTAATGTTAATATTTCTGTATTTTTTTTTCTCTAATCAACTTACTAAGTGATAATTTTTTGGTATATACATTTGATATATTAATAATATAGTATAATTAATTTATTATTTACAAAAATAAATATTTATAACAAAAATGAGTTTGTTTTTTTACCAACATGTCATCACGTGATTAAAGCTTCTGTTGTGCTTTTTTTATCCCCATTCCACAGCTCAGACAGCACAATGACATCCTATGTACATTGTACGTCCTATGAATATCTGCATTGGACATGAAGCATTGTAAACTTAGGGATATCCACTGAAGATACATAAGATTTGTATTTGTTGCACTATACTGAAAAATGGAGATACAGTGGATATACACTGTATGTCCATGAATATTTAAGTTTATAAAAATATATCCAGTGCACATCAGCTCTGAATAAATCTAAAAGAGATTTCAGTTGTTACCAAGAGCGGATTTACAGAATTACAAAGACAATTAATTTTATTATTTAATTAATGTATTTGTGCTTTATTTAAAAATTGCACTTCTCCATGGCAGATAGCTAAATCTATCCTTGCCATGAGCTTAATATAAGAGGTGCTATGAGGTTAATACACTATTTTTTGGTGATAAAATTTTTTTGTCGCACTTCTACTAGCATTGTTTCATGAGGCGATAAAAAAAATTTCTAAGGCTGGCCCTGCCTATGAATTACAGAGGTAATGAAAATTTTATTTAATGCATTTATTGAAAAATCGCACTCTTCTGGGAGTTTACCCCCCCACGACACAAAGCTAAATCCGCCCTTGGTTGTGACTTGGTAGTAAGTATTTCTAATTAATGGTGGTGGTATTTTATACTTAAGAAATATTACAATATTATGCATATTGCATGTTCTATAGTGCAAAATGACATCTGATGCTCAAAGGCTCCTAGAGATGTTTGATGACTTAGCCCTGCAGATGAGCCGCCAAGTACTTGGATGAGTTAGTAAGCAACCACACGTGGTGACGACTGTATGATCTTGCCCTGCTTATAGAATAATGACATTTAATCTGATCATTAGTTCCAAACAAATCTACTTTCTGATGTTTTCAGAATAAAGTTTGCGATTCAAATTATTTAGCATCAGTTTATTAGAATATAACAAAGTGTGACTGCTTATTGTCAATAGTTTAAAAGAGCGCCAGGTAACCTAAAAAAGACATCTCAGTAAAATGACGTCAAACGAAAAAATTACGTAATAATTACATAATTTCACCACAATATATATTGTGATGAAATTATGCCATGTTGAGACGACGCTGTGACATACTGATAAAGTAATTTTTTTGTTTGACGTCATTTATTGGTCACAAATGAAGTCATGACGAAAAATAACGCTCAGTAACGTCATATTGTGACGTAATTATGGCTTCATGTTGAGTCGTCGCGGTGATGTATCGGTTTTCCTTTTGATGTAACTTTTTGTCGCAAATGACGTAAATTTGACGTCATAAAATGAGGTCAAAATGACGTTAATTGACTTTTTGGCAATCTTCAGTCAAATATATAACAATTGCAAAATGTCGAAAAAATAACAATAACGTCATATTGTGACGTATCGGAGACGTCACTTTTTCCTTTGACGTAATTCTTTGTCACAAAAGGTAAATTTGACGCCATAAATTGACGTCTGCTGTCTCGGTAGTAGTCTTCAGTCAAATACATAGTAGTTGTAAATTAGCTGATCTACTGAAAAAAATTTCGACCATTTATGACATGTTAAGACGTCAATGTGACGCCACAAAATGACGTTATGACGAATTAACACTCAGTAACTTCATATTGTGACGTAATTAATTATGGCTTCATATAGAGAGTCATGGTGACGTATCGGAGACGTAATTTTTTTCTTTGACGTAATATTTTGTCACAAATGAGGTAAATTTGACATCATAAAATGACGTCAAAATGACATTAGTGTGCTGCAGTGGAATCAGATTGTGATGAAATTATGACGCCATGTTAAGACGACGCTGTGTCGTATTGATGACGTCATTTTTTTTGTTTGACGCAATTTTTTGGTCACAAATGATGTCATGACGAAAAATAAGTCTCAGTAACGTCATATTGTGTTGTAATTATGGCTTCATGTTGAGCATCGCGGTGATGTATCGGAGACGTCACTTTTTCCCTTTGACGTAATTTTTTGTCACAAAAGAGGTAAATCTGACGTCATAAATTGACGTCTGCTGTCTCGGTAGTAATCTTCATAATAGTTGTAAATTAGCTGATCTACTTCAAAAATTTTCGACCATTTATGACGTATTAATGACGTTATTTTTTCTTTTGTAACCAAACAAATGACGTCACAAAATGACGTCATGACGAAACGTTATATTGTGACGTAATTATGGCTTCATATTGAGAGTCGTGGTGACGTATCGGAGATGTCATTTTTTTCTTTGACGTAATATTTTGTCACAAATGAGGTAAATTTGGCATCATAAAATGACGTCAAAATGACGTTAGTCTGCTGCGGTGGAATCTAAGTCCAAATCATATAGTGATGAAATTATGACGTCATTTTTTGTTTAACGTCATTTTTTGGGTGACGTACGAGACGTCACTTTTTCCCTTTTACGTACCTAATTTTTTGTCACAAAAGAGGTAAATTTGACGTCATAAATTGACGTCTGCTGTCTCGGTAGTAATCTTCAGTCAAATACATAATAGTTGTAAATTAGCTGATCTACTTTAAAAATTTTCGACTATTTATGACGATATGTTGAGACGTTACTTTGACGTATTAATGACGTCATTTTTTCTTTTGACGTCATATGTTTTGTTACAAATGACGTCACAAAATGACATCATGACGTAAAAATTATTACTCATTAACGTCATATTGTGACGTAATTATGGCTTCATATTGAGAGTCGTGACGTATCGGAGATGTCATTTTTTTTCTTTGACGTAATATTTTGTCACAAATGTGGTAACTTTGACATCATAAAATGACGTCAAAATGACGTTAGTCTGCTGCGGTGAAATCTAAGTCCAAATCGTATTGTGATGAAATTGTGACGACATGTTGAGACGTCGCTAATTGTTTGGTTACAAATGACGTCAATTTTGCGCCACAAAATGACGTCATGACGAAAAATTAAGACTCAGTAATGTATGACATCACAATATGTGTGACGTAATTATGGCATCATATTGAGAGTCGTAGTGACGTATCGGAGACGTTATTTTTTTCTTTGACGTAATATTTTGTCACAAATGTGGTAACTTTGACAATCATAAAATGACGTCAAAATTGCGTTAGTCTTCTGCGGTGGAATCTAAGTTCAAATCGTATTGTGATGAAATTATGACGCCATGTTAAGACGGGGGTGTGACGTATTGATGACGTCATTTTTTGTTCACAAATGATGTCATGACGAAAAATAATTCTCAGTAATGTCATATTGTGACGTAATTATGGCTTCATGTTGAAACATCGCGGTGACGTATCGGAGACGTCACTTTTTCCCTTTGACATAATTTTTTGTCACAAAAGGAATAAATGTGACGTCATCAATTGATGTCTGCAGTCTCGGTAGTTATCTTCAGTCAAATAAATAATAGTTGTAAATTAGCTGATCTACTTCAAAAATGTTCGACCATTTTTGACGACATATTGAGACGTTGCTTTGAGTATTAATGACGTCATTTTTTCTTTTGACGTAATTTGTTTTGTTACAAATGACGTCAATTTGACGCCACAAAATGACATCATGGCGAAAAAATGAACACTCAGTAACATCATATTGTGACGTAATTATGGCCTCATATTGAGAGTCGTGGTGACGTATCGGGGACGGTCATTTTTTTTTCTTTGACGTAATATTTTGTCACAAATGAGATAAATTTGACATAAAATGACATCAAAATGACGTTAGTCTGCTGCGGTGGAGTCTGTCCAAATCATATTGTGATGAAATTATGTTAAGACGACGCTGTGACGTTTTGATGACATATTCACAAATGACGTCATGACAAGAAATAACGCTCAGTAACGTCATATTGTGACGTAATTATGGCTTTATGTTGAGACATCGCGGTGACGTATCGGAGACGTCATTTTTTCCCTTTGACTTAATTTCTTGTCACAAATTTGACGTCATAAAATGGCGTCTGCTGTCTCGGTAGTAATCTTCAGTCAAATACATAATAGTTGTAAATTAGCTGATCTACTTCAAAAATTTTCGACCATTTATGTTGAGAGGTTGCTTTGACGTATTGATGACGTATTTATTTCTTTTGACGTAATTTGTTTGGTTACAAATGACGTCAATTTGACGCTACAAAATGACGTCATGACGAAAAAATAACACTCAGTAACGTCATATTGTGACGTAATTATGGCTTTATATTGAGAGTCGTGGTGACGTATCGGAGACGGCATTTTTTTTCCTTTGACATAATATTTTGTCACAAAAGAGCTAAATTTGACGTCATAAAATGACGTTAGTCTACTGGGGGTTGAGTTAAGTCCAAGTCATATTGTGACGAAATTATGACCATGACCATGTCCATGACCATTTTTTGACGTCATTTTTGGTCACAAATGAAGTCAGTTTGGCGCAAAAAAATGACGTCATATTGTATCTTAATTATGGCTTCATGTTGAGACGCCGCGGTGACGTATCGCAGACGTCATTTTTTCGCTTTGACGTATTTTTTTGTCACAAGTGAGGTAAATTTGACGTCTAAATGACGTTAGTCTGCTGCTGTGGAATCTAACTCCAAATCATATTGTGTTGAAATTGTAACGCCATGGTTAGATGTCGCTATGATGTATTGATGACGTCATGCTTTTATTTGTTGGTCATTTTTGGTCACAAATGACGTCAATTTGACGCCACAAAATGACGAAAAAATAACACTCGGTAACGTCATATTGTGACGTAATTATGGCTTCATAATGAGAGTCGCGGTGACGTATCGTCGTATTCTCCTTTAACGTAATATTTTGTCAAAAATGAGGTAAATTTGATGTCATAAAATTATGTCAAAATGACGTTAGTCTGCTGCGGTGGAATCTAAGTTCAAATCATATAGTGATGAAATTATGACGCCATGTTGAGACGTCGCTGTGACGTATTGATGACGTCATTTTTTGACATCATTCTTTGGTCACAAGTGGCGTCAAATAATGACGTCAAGACGAAAAAATAAAACTCAGTAACGTCATATTGTGACGTAATATGGCCTCATGTTGATGCGTAGCGACGTGTTGGCGAATCGAAGACGTCATTTTTATAAATGACGTCAAGATGACGTTAATCTGCCGCGGTACTAATCTTCAGTCAAATATACCATAGGATTTTGTTCGGTTGGTGGGTCAATTAACCGACCGACCGAGTCTAAACATGTCTAGATGAACATGATTAGAGGAGTTTAAACATGTTTGTTTAGACAGGTTTGGACATGTTCTTTAGACATGTTTGTTTAAATAGGTTTGGACATGTTTGGCCAACCGACCGAACAAAATCCTAAATAATAATAATAATAATAATAATAATTTTATTGGTGCTAATATACAAAAGTATTTACACAAGTCAGAAAAACAATACATATAAGTTAAAACAGAAATATAAAACATATTTAAGTATAAAAAAAAAAGACGGACATATTACGTAACGCAATACCTATAATAGTTGTAAATTAGATGATCTACTTCTAAAATTTTCGGCCATTTCACTACAATTTCAATTTCTATATATTGTAGAAGAAAATCCATCTCTCAGTTCCATTTTTGCAATATAATATAGTAAAAAAATGTAGAAGCAGCTGTCCTGAAAGTCATGTTGTACCAAAATTTATGGTTCGGAAAGTACCTACTTCTTTACAGGACTGCCCGAGAAATTAAAAGAATAGAGAATATTATTTAGGTATTATGCAAATCACAACTTATACGCTTTTTTATTTATTATGAAAATACCTACTTTCTGTATATTGTTGCCCTAATCTGGGCACGCTAATATACTAGTCAGGTAAATACTTTAAAACACTCATTATTGGAGAACCAATCAAAACAACTGCTCTTCTAGCTAATACTGACGAAGTATTGAATTACATGATAGGATTCTTAGCATTTTAAAGAAAAAAAAATATATTAGAAATACTTAAATCATTTATTTACATTTAGTCATTCACACTTTTTTATTTCATATGAAATTATCTACTTTCTGTATATTGGGACCTTAATCGGGTCACGCTAATATACTACTTATGAAAACACTTTAAAACACTCATTATTGGAAAACCAATCAAAACAACTACTCTTCTAGCTAATACTGACGAAGTATTGAATTACATGATAGGATTCCTGCATTTTAAGGCAAAAGAATATTGAAGATACTTAAATTATTTATTGAAATTCAGTCATTCACAAGAATTATTGAACCTTACATTCTATTTCAACTCTAGAAAAGTTGTACAAGTTTTTTCGAACTCGTTAGTTCTCATCAGTAGAGTATAGAAATATTCACTCATTATTTACAAGCCTATTCTTGATTTATTTTTTACAATCAATTATTTTTATTTATTTGCTTTTATCATGATTAGAGAATATTATTTAGGTATTATGCAAATCACAACTTACACGCTTTTTTATTTATTATGAAAATACCTACTTTCTGTATATTGTTGCCCTAATCTGGGCACGCTAATATACTAGTCAGGTAAATACTTTAAAACACTCATTATTGGAGAACCAATCAAAACAACTGCTCTTCTAGCTAATACTGACGAAGTATTGAATTACATGATAGGATTTTTAGCATTTTAAAGATGAGTAGAAAAATGTTAAAAAAACGTGATCATCTACCATTTATTTCACCTGTAGATTTAGAATGTTTGTAATCCGATAAAATATAAATAAATTTAACACTGAAAAAAGACAACAATATGACGTGATGTGTAGCACGTCATTTTAAAGTCATTTATGAGACGTCATTATGTCGTCGGTTTTTAGTCCACTGACGTCTTTTGCACCAGTATCACTAGATTTTGACGTCATTATAACGTACCCTTGCTACCTGGATTGGTCATGTTATAAAAACAGTATTCATTCAAAAACACTTTCAGTTAGTTTCTGAGTAATCTAAAATAATTTTGTGACCTTATTTCTATAGGAAGTTCATTATATATATATATATATAGCTACCAGCACAGTGGGGTTGAAAAAAATTATGTGTATTTTCCTCGTACTTCTGGTGGGGTAGCTGTGTATGTCACTATTTGTTTTAAATTTATGTAGGTTTTTGTGCATGAAACAAGAAATTTTAAATATATAAATGCAATTAACAATCATATTTTTTTAATTTTAAATGTACACTTCTGTGCAATAAAATTGGGGACAACTCGTATGATAATTTTTGCAATATTTTATCTGTGTAAATCGAGCTTCATTATATTGAATAGCAACGGTTTTAATATACAATGACAATTACATATCATATGTTGACATTTTCATAATATTATGTATACAAATATTTATTCTGACAAATTCACCTTTGTTACTATGGAAATGATACATGTCCTCTTTAAATTATACAATATTTCATGTCCCCAATTTTATTGCACAGAAGTGTACCTCTGCATGATTCTCTATGGTTCAAACCAAACAGAATCCGAATAATTCTCTTTTGCATTACAAAAACTGTACTCGCCTCAGCTGATTGACCCCATATACTAATATTGTAGCTATAGAGTAGTAACATGTCATTAATGCATTATTGTTCAATTCTGATTTTAAATTTAAAACTGCAAATGTTGTTTTTGCTAACTTAGTGCACGAAGTATCTATTTGAGGGGTAAAATTTAATGTTGCATCTATCACTGAGCCTAAACATGTTGTTTCTGTATTGGTCTCAACATTTTTTATTTTAGGACTATTATTATATATAATATTTGTAAAATACAAAAATACCGTTTTTTTCATGTTAATAATTAGATAATTTTTAAAACACCAGTCATCAAATTGCTTAATGACTGTAGTAGTTCTATTCTCTAAATGTTCAATAGCTGAGTAAAAAAACGTCAAAAAAACGTCATCATCTACCATTTATTTGACCTGTAGATTTAGAATGTTTGTATTCCGATAAAATATAAATAAATTTAACACCGAAAAAAGACGACAATATGACGTGATATGTAGCACGTCATTATAATGTCATTTATGAGACGTCATTATGTGGTAATTTTTAGTTCACTGACGCCTTTCTAACCAGTATCACTAGATTTTGACGTCTTTATAACGTACCCTTACTACCTGGGATGCCTGTTTCGTTTTCGATGGGCCACCCTGTATAAATAAACAATAAATAAAATAGAGAACACAGTAACAAAAAAACATATCGAAATAAAATATAGAATTGTGAACTGAAAACAAAAAACGTAGTGCAGCAACATAACCAAGTAACATTTTTTCCCAGCTTTTTGAGTAACGCGGGTGTCTCTGAATTTTGAGCCACTGGCAAGGATTGCATGTTCCGCCGGCGCCGGCGCACAGTGGGGCAAATAGCTCATTTTTTGGACAAGCGATAATTCCCAAGCCTGGAATTAATGAAATTTAAAAAATTTTTTTTTAAACTCTTCGTTATAAAATTGCCTTTAATTCTATCGAGCCCGAATTTTGAAATTTCAAAATTAAAGGACTTAAATTTTGAAATTAAATTAAAATTTTGTCAAAAGATTGTTTAAAATTATAAAAAATTGTTACTTGGGGGTTTTTTTTGGTTTCTAATCTCATTTCTGATCCCCGAATTTTGCGATTCAAAAAAACAAGATAGCGGATCCAATATGGCGGCCATAATATTTTTTAAATGAAATGTATATGCACAAACTGTTAAAAATTGTTACTTAGGACTTTTAAGGGTTTCTGATCGAGAATCTGAAATCTAAATTACATAATATCGTAATCCAAAATGGCGAATCCAATATGGCGGCCATAATATTTTTTTAATTGACATGCGCAAATTGTTAAAAATTGTTACTTGGGGGTTTTAGAGATTGCTGATCATGAATCTAAAGTCCAAATTACGTAATATCGAAATCCAAGATGGCGGATCCAATATGGTGTCCGTAAGTTGAAGATTCTACTCGTTCATCATTTTACGTATTAGATTATGTTAGACTTATATCTTATCGTACTTTTCTAGCTGTTTGTTTAGGACTAGAAGCATTAGGTTATTTTAAGTTCATGGCTTACAATATTTTACTTTCTGTCCTTTTATGACTTGACCAAATATTAGAATTAAAGTTAATAGTTCTTGCCTAATAGTATTTGTCTTTTGACTACTCTATGATTGGACATTTAAGGTTAATTTTTGATTAAGTATTTCATTTTAGCACATACTGGAAATGCAACCCTAGAATTCAAAATTACGAAATTTTAACTGCAGAATCAGAAACCTCTAGGAACTAATTTTTAATGATTTTTGCATGTACGTCTTATTTTTTTTTTAAATTTATAACAGCTATATTGGATCCGATATTATGGTTTCCAAAGTAACGAAACTAAAATATCCGAAACAAGATTAGCGAATTAAGCCCCTGAGTAACAAATTTTAGCAATTTCTTTCTTGATTTATCAGTCTATTTTAACTTACGGACACCATATTGGATCCGCCATCTTGAATTTCGATATTACGTAATTTAGACTTCAGATTCATGTTCAGTAGACCCTAAAACTCCTAATTAACAATTTTTAATAATTTGCGTATGTACATTTTATTTAAGAAAATATTGTGGCCGCCATATTGGATCCGCCATATTGAATCCACTATCTTGGATTACGATATTACATAATTTAGACTTCATATTCATGGTCAGAAACCCTTAAAAACCCCAAGTAACAATTTTTATCAATTTGCGCATGTACATCTCATTTAAAAAAAAATTATGGCCGCCATATTGGATCCACTATCTTGGTTTTTTGAATAGCAAAATTCGGGGATCAGAAATGAGATTAGAAACCAAAAAAAAACCCCAAGTAACAATTTTTTATAATTTTAAACAATCTTTTGATAAAATTTTAATTGACTTTCAAAATTTAAGTCCTTTAATTTTGAAATTTCAAAATTCGGGCTCGATAGAATTAAAGGCAATTTTATAACGAAGAGTTTAAAAAAAAAAATTTTAAATTTCATTAATTCCAGGCTTGGGAATTATCGCTTGTCCAAAAAATGAGCTATTTGCCCCACTGTGCGGCGGCCTATGAAAGAGTGCGGGATTCGTCAGAATTTGCGGATTATAACGTTCAAAGTGATTAAAAAACGTTTTTTCGAAAAGACCTTGTAAGATACGATAGATGAGTCTGATCTGTACATTTGATTAATCTTCTACAAATAACGGCTTAATATTTACCAGATATTCTAAAAAAAAACGTATACAGATACATCGTTGTTCCCTGTATCTGGTAGTAAAATTTAATGATTCCCAGTAAATTCCGCAAATAATGATTCTAATAAATGAAATGACTCTCCGGTTTTCTAAAACTTCTCCTGTTATTCATTTCGCACTGAAAGTGTAAACAAGTGCGCGTGACCGTCGATGCGATGTGCGACGATAATTATAATTCTGAAAAACGTTGGCCACTGAAAACTGAAAGAACAACAGCGCGCCTCGCGGACAACACAAAATCTCCCGTTCCAGAGTTTAAAATTAGACGAAATTCTTTATATCGCAACGCTAAAACTGAAAATTAAACAGCTGTGTTAGTGAACGTTTCATTTAAATTCTTGTTCTTATCTGTATTTAGTGCTGTGACATACTTTTTGGGATAATTAATAACTTTTACACGATGCCTTCGTTGTCCTCACCTACACAATGTGAGTAGATCTACGTATCTCAGTTAATTTATTTATAAATTGCCGTAACCTTTATTTTAGCGTCGAACAAAAAATTGAAATCCATATTTTGCGTGCAAAAAATTGTTTGAGTGGTTTTAAGGGTGAAAAAGGTGAAAGAAACAGGAAAAACATTGAGTCATGTTGATATTAAAAATAAAACTGTATAAAAGAGTATGTAAACAATTTCGTGTTCCTCGAATGGGTTTATTGAGCTCAAATGAAGCCGCTCGCGATTTTTTTTATTTCTTTTCCAAAGCAAATAATTTATCATGCTTTATTTTATTTTGCTTTTATTGTGTAAATATTTTGGTTTTTTATCCAAATATTGTGGGTGTCTTTTTGTTATTATTTCCGTAAAAATACATTAACCTTCATTCAAATGGCAATCAGTTCCTGAAATTTGTTAATTTAAAGTCCGTTATTAAGTATGCTAATTTTACTAGGAATGTCAGCAAAATATTTTTCATTGTTTCGTCATTATTATTTTTAACTATTTATGAAATATGAGGAGTTTAAGTAAATATCACTGGAAAACGTCCGTTTCTTTAATATTGATATTATTGCTTTTATTCTTCCCGTGGATGTATTTGATTCAATACGTCTAAGACACACATAAATTGAGGTATGAATTTATTATATTTATAAGATATATTTATACTTACATGTCTATACGAGTGAGTGAGTATATGAGTTTAGGGTAGGCTCAAATAGATTCATTACTTTTCTGCACGCATCTTAAGATATAGTTTTAGTTTATATGACATGAAAAATAATTAAACAATTTGCAAAATGATTAATTTTGCGTGTAATTTGTGGTAAAGTATGAAAACACGTTTTTTTGGAATTTGCCCAATAAGCTAGCTTTGTTCCTGGGTAACCCAACGGACTCTTTATTTGATGTGAACATCTGCAAAAGATAACAATAAATGTTTAAGATGCCTTTCTTAAATGGTTTTAAATTGTATTCTGGAAATCTGAGCATCATAATTCGATAGATGGGTCGACGAGTTTATCTCGAGTGTCAAAGTGGGTTTCAAAACAGCTTTAACAATAACATTTTGGATTTTTAATAAAGAGTTATTTCATATTTCATATGCAGAATTTACAAGTGTTTGAGAGGGTATCACAAATGAAGGCAAAGTTTTCTATAAATATTTTGGTGGAGTAAATAACTAAAGTTGTGGCAATCGAACAATTTTTTAATAGACTTAAAGAATTTAAAAAGGTGGTTCTCAATTTGCCATATGTGTTTTGTTTGTGTTTCCTCAAAACTCGGGAACCAATTGAGATATCGAGGTGAAACTTCTTGTAGGTTCCAGGGCATCATCAAAGATGTATTTTTTATGTCTTACTGCAATTTGATACATAGGCCCTATAAAATTAGTAGACTATATGATTAATACCGGCGCCTTCGCCAAATTTTAAAAAAGATTTTCAAAAATCACTTTTTTGGATTCCTGGAATCTCAAAACGTAAAGATTGATGTTATCTCAATTTTCGATTTTGGACCAATTTTAGTAACCTCCCACAATTTTATTGTGGGGAGATTAAATGCGGGAAAAACGGTTTTTTCAAATTTTGAGCATGTTCCGGTCTGAAAATGGTAATTCTGACACCGGAATTCGAAAGTACGGGAAAAAGTACACAAGAAATTGTTATTTAGAAGTTAGCCAAATATGACCTTGATTGCTTAAAAAATCATTGAAAAATTCAAATATTTTTCCTGGCCCCAGTTTTGATCCGAAAAATCTGAAAAAAATCAGGGTGTTTTCTTTCTCAAAAACATACGTCCATGAATTTTTTCAGTTTCTTTGGAGCAAACAGTCGAGGAGAAGGAATTTTTTTCGAAAAAACACGTTGTTTACGATAGGAGCACCCCATTAGCACCTAGGAGGCTGAAAATTTGGCTGAAGGGGTTTTCAAATATGTCCTTTCGAATGGCCAATTCGAAATAAAATTCCAGGCGGGGGCAATTTTCATCATTTTATCCCGCTATAGCCTTTACAATCGATCTATAGGCTTTCTTCAGAGTGGCCAAATTCAACAATATATACATAGAAAGGTGTGTTTAGGTCTGTAATTAAAATATGCGAAAATATCCAAGCCCAAAGAAGTTGTCGTTGGTTGACGTTTCCTTCATAACTAAGAATCTAGGTAAAAAATGTGTATAGACAATTTCTTCAGCATACAATTAATAAAAAAATGTTAAGCATAATTTGTCTACCATCAATAGTTTTTGAAATATTACGTTTCAAACATTATTAAAATATCATCTTATCGTACAAAATTTTTCACGATTTTACGACTTTTTCCAAGTGAAATTGTCCCCTCAGTAAACGTTTCTTTGTTTCTGAAACGTTTATGAAATATATTCATTTACTAAATATGTCCTATTTCATTTACGTTTCTAATGAAATATTAAGTTTTGTACTTGCTACAAAGCGTTAATTACTTCAGAATAATGAATAAATATATTGTTTCATAAATGTATTATTTTTGTAATATATAAGAAACATTTATGGAATATAACAAAAATATATTTCAATTGATCTAAGTACATGAGAGTATTTTGAAATATTTCATTATACATTTCGTGTTTACTGGGCCAATAATACTATGCTAATACAATTCGTAGAGGAAGGTCATTAAATGAAAGACACGTATAATGTTATATTTTATTTGTTTACACAATGGACTATACCAAGAACAATAGAAACAAACTATAAACAAACGTACTCTTCGCCGCACCGGTTTACTGAACTTTTTATATAATTGTTACACATTCTATAGGATACTCTTCGCCGTTTTTTGTAAAGAATGTCAGTTTTAGACATTTTTAATTTAATCATACGAACTTAGTTGGTAAAAGACTCGGTGTAAAATAAAGTAAAAATAAAAAAACTATACCAAAACCTATGCGGGTTTCGAACCCGGGATCCCTGGATTCCGAATCATCTTTCGTTAATATAATAATCATCTCATAATAACTTTAACAAAATAAAAGCACATGAAAAAGGAGGAAGTTGCGCCTCTGACAAGTTTTATACACTTCTAGGAGTTTTATTTCAGAAGTAATAATATTAACTAAATAATATTTATATAAACCGTTTTCCTCTTATTTTTGATACCTCATTAAAACTCTTAAAATATTTACGGTGTAATGAACTAACCCTATAAATTACTGGGTTTTTCCTTCCCAGTATTTTATCAATCAAGGAATTTTTCAGATGACTCACACTGACTGACTAGATTCTTAAATTCTACTACATGTTTACTTTTTCCTAAGAAGCATATCAAATTGTCGTAGGGTAAATAAATCACCTACACTGAAAAAAGTGCACGTAAAATTACAGTCTCATTACATTAGAATTCTTGGAATTTTACTGTTAGAATAATGTAATAAGAAATCCCTACGGACAAATACATGTAAATATAAATGCCACATGGAAATATACATAACTTTCGAATTTATTCCTGTCCTGTCCTAATGTGATTTTACGTCAACTATCTGTTAAATTACAATGTAATTATCCACACTGAGTGTAAATTTACTAGCCCTCGTGTAAATTTACAGACCTTTTTGTAATGTTACAACAAATATGTGAATGTACATTACTGCTGTAAAATTACAAAAATACTGTAGCAGTGTAATCAATAGCACTGGTGAATTTTATCACGTGATAAAGTTTTTTTCTAGTTTAATGATTCAAAAATATAATATGCACCGCGGGTCGTACAGTGCGATTTCTTGTTCTCGAATACTCGCAAAAGTCGACCCTACGGTCCTCGGATTGCAAACTCTATTCTCGACTAAAAAAGTGCACCTTACGACCCTTGGTACACAATAGTTATTTATGTACCAAGGCTTGTAAGTGTATTTTACAGATCGAGAACATAGTGCAAACCAAGGCCCGTAGGCTGAGGTTTGCAATGTTCGAGACCTGTAAATACACATTACAAGCCGAGGTGCATACAACGTTTTTCGTACTACTAGCAATATTACAATTTTTAGGAAAATTCATCCAAAATTATTATATTTCAATATTTGTCGAACTCATTTAAGTTGGCTTAGACCTGGCTTAGACACTAATTGGAGTGTGTGCTTTCTGCTATGGTTACTGTCAGTAACTTGTCAAATTGATAACTTCATAATAATTTCCGCCATTCAAGTTATTTACGTGAGTTTTTGCAATAAAAATGGATTATGATGAAAGCGCATCGACATTCGGGAGGTAGCTAAAAATGCGTGTGCTTCGTCGGTGCCAGAATTTCATTATTATACTCTTCGCAACTACTCAAACGGAGAGAATATTGAATTTAATCGGCTCATTTCTAAAACCGGAAATATCGCCAGTAGAGAAAAAATTTTCATATCATTGTGTTAGTGAATGAATTCTGAACAACTTTCAAAATGTCCGTTTGTCTGTGCGCCTGTCTACCTGTCTGTCCGTCCATTACGTTTCTTGTAAGCACGATAACTTAAAAAAGAAAAGTCCGATTGTATTGAAATTTGGAAAGTAAGTTAGTGTTAGCTAGGGAAAGAACACTATTGTTTTTGAACAAAATCGACCAGTAAATAAAAATGTTATTAATGATTTAAATTTGAGAATTTTTTTTTCGATTTTGATGTTTTTGTAAAAATTTACATTTTTTACGTGTTAGGTAGTTCTCACGCTTTTGACTCGGAATCCAAGGGTCCCAGGTTCGAAACCCGCATGGGGTATGGTATAGTTTTTTTATTTTTACTTTATTTCACTGAGTCTTTCGCCAACTAAGTTCGTACTATAAAATTAAAAATGTCTAAAACCAACATTATTTACAAAAAACTGCGTAGAGTGTCCTATAGAATGTGTAACAATTATATAAAAAGTTTAGTAAACCGGCGAAGGGTACGTTTTTAGCTTGTTTAACTTCCTTATTACTTTATTTTTTTGCCCTAGGGCATAAAAGTAAATTTTGTGCCTTTTTGCCTATGGGCTGTAAGTGACACTTCCATAACACTGACAGAAGTCAAAAAATGACACTTACAGAGTAGTACGAAAATAATTATTGCGCTCGCTCGAGTGCACCTGTCCTTACACAAGTTTGGTTGGAACATTGACAAGTTACAACGGTTGTTGTATGAGTAACAATTAATTACCTAATTTATTTATACGAAGAATACGAACTTTATAATAGAGTTATAAAAACTTAAATAAAGGGACAGCGATTGTGTTTTGTTCGTCTGTTTATTTTGATCACATTTGCAAGGCATACTCGTAATATGTTGATTAATCGCCATTTCCAGTCAAAATTCAATTTATTTATTCCTTTTATTTTGATATTTTCAAATAATTGTAGATAAAATTATGTGTGCGCAGAGTGTCATTATCGCTTTCAAGTGTTTGACCTGTCAACTTACACTACCGAGCCGATCGAGCGACAATGAGGCACTTTGCACTCTTAATACACAAATAGCTATTTTACAATTTTTCTTTTCTGTATGATATGCTTCCCACCTGCCCGCAATATTAATGCTGTTTCGATTCTCTGACACCCCGAAATAAATAATGTCATGACAGAGCCACACAATTGATTAACTGTACTTATTTGTTCCTACAATGTCAAGATCATTTTAACCTGTGTTCGTTTATATAAATAATATATATGCTAAAAATATGCCCTTTCCGATGGCTTGCCTCGCTGAACGATTCCCGTATATGAACGTTGTTCCATTTCCTTGGTCGATTACACCCATGCAGGCGTTCCGTTAATTGATGAAATATACACGTTTTTGAACACCAACAAAGATAATCTATAATGAGGTGACTTGTTCGTTCCCTTTATATTCGGTATCGGGTAATCAATTAAGCAATTATCTAAAGTTCAAATAAAAAAATAGAACGCTGCGTGTATTATCCTGATTGTCGACTGTACAGAAGTAAGCATACATTTCCTAAATCTCGTTAACAGAAATTGAAAAGGATTTATTTGGTGACCAATTAAAAAAATATTTCGTTTAATCACAGTTATTTGTGATACAAATGGGATAAGATCAGTAATTTCGCATACGTGTAAATAAAATTCACATAAATACGATAATAATGTTCTTATCCCACTTGTATCGTAAATAACTTTACCCATAATCATTAAAAATGCATCAAATCTCTAATAAAAAAAGTTAAAATCAGTTATTCAAAACGCAAGTTATTATCTGTAGATAATAATTAGAAACGGTGGCAACCAGGTTGTTTATAGACTAGGAGCCTGACGACCACTAGTTGTGGGTCATAACTTTACGCCCAAAACGTGTGAATTGTTGTTAGTTACACAGAAATGTTCATGCCAGCCCTTTTTTTTGTACAGGGGCGTAGGGCAGGTCCTCAAATATGTAAGAAATATGACTTGTAAAAGTAAATAATCAGCCACAAAATGGTCATAGGTTTACGTATGGGGATTGGAGGGATCTCTTAAGGTACCCCCAAAAATTATGAATCCAGACTCCCATTCATTTTGGGTGGTACAAGGAAGCGCTACGTTCGCTCAATTTAAAAAAAAAAAAATCAGGTAATAAAAATGATAAGTTTATGAATGGCAATCAGGAATTTGGTAAGTATGAACCTACTGAGTGTAATAGTATATTACGTAATGAGTGATGTAAGAAGCAAATTACGCACGAATGGAAAAGTTGCGCACGAGTGCGTATTTCCATGAGTGCGTAATTGCCTTACAACTCGAATTATGTATTATACTTTACCTACGATCATATTTATTTAGTTATTTAGTAAAATCTGGATTTAGTTTACTAGTCAACAATATTATTCAATAAATATTATGTCAGTTTTGACAGCGTTTGAAAATTAAGTAGGCGCATTTGTTTTTTTAAACCCCGTGCCAGCGATATAAGCCACCTATAATTGCGTGTCCCGTGCGTTTTGTTTACCGTGCGATTTGTTTACAGTGCGTTTTGTTTACAATACGTAAAATTCAACTTACATGGATTGCAGGTAGTGTTTTTTACTATTTACAGTAGTGATCGTAGGTAAAAATATATTCGTTTTCTCTGAAAAGTGGTACGACAGCCTTGCCATTCACCATAATTGATGGCGCACAGTCAATTTTTGAAAATAACATGCCTGAACCACATTTTCCGCTATTTTGGCACTTGGAAAGTAATTGAGTAAAGGCAGGATCTTTATCAAAAGTTAAGCTATTCTGTTGTAGTTTACTTACGTTTACAATACATTTTTATATTATTTTTATTATATCTAATCTTATTACACACGGGAAAAAATAGTAATCAATTACAAGTGGTTTATTACTTGAAAATGAGAGTGAGAAACATTTTTAGATTTAGGCAACTTAACCTCTGCTAAAGCCATCATCTAAATCCTACTAAAACACCTCAATAAAAAATATCTTATTTTCTTTCCTTTTCGTAGCGCCACTTCAATACACACGTTTCATGCTGACACAACTGATGACTAGTGCACTAACAACATACCGTGACTGAGAGGTGTAGTGGTGGGATGAAAACCGCCAAACTGTTTGAAACAACTGTTTTTCATTAAACAACGAAAAAACTGTTTTTTGAACCGGCCCAAACGCTTGGAACTGTTTGAAGACTTCCTGTTCTCTAATCTCAACTGTTCTAAGGTCACAACAGAACTTGATATAAAAGAATAAATGTAAACTGGTAATGTTTTAACTGTTTTTAGTTTTTCTTCCGTTCTCGATCCGGACTCAACAACGCTATCGACTCTTCTCGTTCTTCAACGGAAACAGCGGTTCACGACAAAGGGACTGACAACTTGTTTTTCTTCTTTTCTCTCAAACAATAAAATTGTCCATTAATTTCAATTAGGTCTGATTTTAGATCCAAATAAGTAATTTAACAATAAAATTAAATTACAAATTTAAAAAACCCCCGACACAAAAATATCGACTAAATAACTAATATATAAAAAAAAATTAACACAACTTTAAAAATCATGAAATAATTTTGATTCCCTATACGAACTCTTATGATTTATTTAAATCCATCTTACATTTTCTTTATGTTCTCGAAATTTGCTTTCTTATACGCATAAATATATCGGGAGCTGCTGTTTTGAATATAACTATTTAGTAGTTCGTCTTTACAGCAGCCCCGACATATTCATGCGTATAAGAAAGCAAATCTCAAGGACATAAAGAACATGTAAGCTGGATTTAAATAAATCATAGGAGTTCGTATCTGGAATCAAAATTATTTCATAATTTTTAAAGTTGTGTTAATTTTTTTTTACAATTTGTAATTTAATTTAATTTTATACTTCTTAAACTAAACATATACATACAACATAGCGTATTATTATATCACGAGTCTCACACAGAACTTTTGCAAATCTCTTATCACGAGTCTCACACAGAACTTTTGCAAATCTCTGTTTGTTGTTCATTAGATATTAACAGTAATATCTATTTTTATCCGTGAAACGGTGGCTTATTTCATAAAAAATGAAGAAAATTGCCGCAACATTCACAAGCAAATATCCTACGTATACCAGCTTCTAGTTTTACAATAAATTCTTTAATTTATAATAGTAAAAAAATGTACAACTATCCCCAATAACATTTCAAAACATCTGGTTCGAAAAATAATTTAGGAAGGACGTAAGAAATTTTTAATTCTTCTGTTGTAATTTGCAGAAGTAATGTTAAAATAAATTTTAATATGTTAATTGTTTACTATGATAATATACTGTTTCTAAAATATACATGTATTTTTGCCATATGTGTTGTAATCTATTGTATTGTTTGTAAAACCGACAAAACTAATATTGTTTTGTGTTATATTTAGTAAACTTCGTCAATGAAAATTATTTCTTTTGATAATAAAGCCCCTTCTCTCTCTAACAAAATATCATATTTTCGCAATTATACAGAAATACAGATCATAACGGTTTAATTTGATTTAAAGTAACATGTTTACATATCGTGCATATATAAACTAAAATTACAAACGGGTGTCAAACTGATCATCTATAACATTTGGCATATATTTGAGGAAATGCTTTTATTTAAGGATACTCTGTTTAAAAATATGCAAAAAAAAATAGATTGCTAGTTTATGGAAGTCAATATTTATTTATAATCTATATTATAAAGCTGATTGTATATGCGTTAGGAAAAGAAAAATAGCTTCCAGATGTTCTGAAAAGATGAAACTCCCCGTTTTCTTAGGTAATGCTCTAAAATTAAAGCAAAAAAAAAACTGAAAAATATAATTAGGAGGCTCAAAAATTTTGCATTGCAGTTTAAATACCATAGTTTCTCAAATAGTCTTGAGATTTTCCATCTTATTAGATAAAGACTTAAAGCTAACGAGAAAATGAGTGAGTTGAGATACGAAGAAGATGGAGTGAGAATTTTTCACAGATATGACAAAAAATATGGAAGACGGGAATCTGGACTGATGACTGGAGAAGCTCTGGATTGTTTCTGGATTTCTTGATGGGGGGATGAACTTGCGCTTACATGCACTCGTGACACGAAGATACGCCGACTGGAGAACCTCAATATTTGTACTACTACATAAAAAGAGACTGGCAGATGTATGTCATGAATAAGTGACTTTGCTAAAAAAACAGAGGTATTACAAAGCAAATACAGAATGTACGACAACTAATCGAGAAGAAGTGCGATTATGGGATTCGATAGAGAATGCTGATAGCAAGAATATACAACGAACAAAGCTCAACTAAATAACGCATAGATCATGCACAAAGCATCTGTGAACACGGTGTGAACAAGAAGAATAAGTGGAAGAAAAAGCAGAAACGCTTCTGATCGTCTATTCAGTCCAATACGCGTTTTGTGAACTAGATCATTTAAGATGTTAACAAGGCCGCCAAAGATACATCCAGTGCAAATTAATGGTCCTTTATTGTAGAACTATCTACATTTTGTAACAAGGATGAATTTACCTACTCATAAATTCCATTACATACATTCGTTAAAAATAAGGCTTCTAAATACAAAGTGCGTACCCTACGTATAGAAAATGACGTGGGCTGCCTAGGTCTTTGTTCGATGAATTATGAAAATACTGTAAAACATTGTCGATTAATCTATCCGACTTTCACTTGTGCCTACTATTAGCTTGTTTATTTGAAATATGTCTAAAACAAATAATTAAATCTAGTTGGTTATTCTAGGAGTATAAATATCTTGAATATTAGCATGTTAAAAAATTCTTTGAACGTGTTCTAACGATTTTTTATGAGAGACTGAGTAACGGTTCCAAAATAAAGAGATATATTAATTCTTGGAATTATTAGTTACAAAGTATTTCAACAACTCAAATGCTTCTATCTAAATACATATTAACAAATCACAAGAAAAAATGTTATGGGATTGCTCAGTTGAGCAGTAGGCCTCAAAAGATGGTGTAGTAATTATTATGAGCTATCTCATAATACTTTTCCCCTCTTACGGGGAATGAAATTGGCTTTCACCTCTGCACAGCGGTTTGTTTGGGACAAAAAGTGATGGAACAACTTAGATGATAATAACGATAACGATAATGACAACGACAACGACAACGACAACGACAACGACAACGACAACGACAACGACAACGACAACGACAACGACAACGACAACAACAACAATAATAATAGTAATAATAATAAATTGACTTTATTTTTTTAAATTTACAAATTGAAAAAAAACGGCGAACTTCAGCTGCGCTGCTCTTACACTACACAGATATGTACTACATCTTAGCAATTACTCCGAGCCGCCCCTAAACTGTTTGCGCCCGTCGCGAGGTAAAAGTAACTAGAAGAACGTCTACTCAGATATTCCTTGATAGTTGTACTCGCAGAACAGTCGTACTTGTGCTCAGTCACACTTCTAAAATTTTTCGCTTTTCTGGAGATGAGAAAAAACATATAAAATGCAATTTGTCATGGCATATAATACCGCATTTAAACGATACCTTAATTCTATGCATATAAAGGGCTGCTTGTTTCAGTGTTAACTTGAGTATACCACGTGGAGGTAGCATAGTCGGATTTATAACTCCTTTTCCTTTCCGTCAGTAGATATACTTATCATATTTTTAATAAGACAATACTGCTAGATATTCATTTCTCCAATTAGTCCCAACAGGCTATAATACAACCACTTTCATAAATAATTTGTATGATAAAATAATTGGGAAAATTTATTCTACATATTTTTGATCAGAAATAAAAAAAGACTAACAATTTTATAAACAGAAGAGGCAGATGCCCAGAACCAAAAACACAAAAAAGGGAGCTTAAACGCTCCCTCACGACACAATGCGGTAACGCATCTCATAAATACCTACACCTCCCATCCCATGTTCCTTTACCATGCGCCATGTGGCTCTCGCTGCTGGCAACAAGCATGACCTTAGTCCAACCCAGCGTGGACGTAGCAGGCCCAGCTGTATAACCCTGGGAGTGGCAGCAATGCCTATCAATCAATCAATCAATCAATAGTATATTATTTTATTAGTACGAGTCACAACAAGTGGCTTTTACTGCGAATGAAATATGCTATTTGTTCTTCAAACGTCGATTAGCTATAAAAAAAAAGATAAAAAATCTTGAATTTCGCCACCAAAAATGCATTGTATTAATATCGTATGGCCGGCGTTTTAAATAAAATACGTGTTGCTATGGATATTACTTTTTATGCCGCTCACAGCATCAGAAATAGTTATTTATGTAACAAGGCTTGTAAGTGTATATTACAGACCGAGAATACAGTTTGCATACCGAAGCCCATAGAGCTGAGGTTTGCAAGTATTCCAAACCTGTAGATTAGGGTGGCCCATCTCTATAGGGGGTGAATTTTTTTTGCGTATTTTTTAAGTCTCACCCCACGAAAATATACTATTATACTAGGAATAATTTATGTCAAAGTTTCAGATAATTCGGTGAACGGTAACCCGTGCCGCATTCAGGTAGAAATTTGTAGATAAGATTTTATCTTTTATAACATTCGTGAAGTGAAGCTAAGTATACATGAAAGTGCTAAATTAACAATAAAAGAGGTGTCAGTTTTTTGGGATAAAGCTCGCATTCCGACACGTCAGGATTTTCATTGTGATAAACAACTAGATAAACTTTATGAAGAGTGGAGGAACTTATAAAAATCGGCTAAAAGGGCCAGTGCGGGAGATAAAGAAAAAAATTTCGTTGAAAAATTGGACGATCTTTTTGACATTTCTCATGCAAATGCATTGGAGTTGATGAAAATAGATGAAGATAAGCAGTTTTTAATTAACCAAAGAAAAAAGGGACGTCCTGGATTTATGCATGGTATTGATTACCAACTTGCTTCTCAAGAAAAATCAACTGAGGAGAAATTACAGAAATTATCCGAACGAATGCAACGAAGTCAACAAGAAAAAGCTAGATTAGAGGTAACAGTCACCTGTCCATCATCAAGTAGTAATTCAGCCGACTCCAACGAAAATGAAGATGAAATAATCGAAGCCCAAGAAGAGTTGTTACAAGACCAGCCTGGCCCGTCACAGCCAAAAAAGAGGAGATTGTATGGAACATGTAACATCATCACACCAAAAATAGCCGCTGCATTTGATGCTTGCAAAATAAGCGACAGGTATGGAGTCCATATTTTGACGGCAGTAGCAGAAGAACTAGGACATGACACCACATCTTTGTCCATCAGCAGAACCACACTTCAGCGCTCTAGACAACGCATCCGCGAAGAAAGAGCTGAAATATTAAAAACTGCCTTCGGTAATTCTGAATTGCCGGCCCCAGTCATCCATTGGGATGGAAAACTTTTACCTTCTCTCACTGGAATGGGAAATATCGATAGACTTGCTATCTTAGTTACTAGTGGAGATATTGAACAACTTCTTGGAGTACCAGCTTTGCCCAATTCAACTGGAAGAGAACAGACTGAAGCAGTTTATGATGTGCTTTGTGAATGGAATTTGGACGAAAAGGTAATAGCTTTGTGTTGTGATACAACAGCATCAAATATGGGTTATATAAATAGGGCAGCCACACTATTGCAACAAAAATTAGAAAGAGATATTCTATATTTTCCTTGTAGACATCATATTTTTGAAGTGGTTTTGAGAAGCGTGTTTGACACAAAAATGCCTTCCTCATCTGGTCCAAATGTGCCACTATTTAAACGTTTTAGGGAATTTTGGCCTAAAATAGATCAAAATAAACTAAAAACTGGATTTCAGGTATCAAAAATTAAACACATTTTACAACCAGTTAAAGCCGAAATTGTAAAGTCTCTAAATGCAGCTTTAACTTTGCAACAGCCTCGTGATGATTATAAAGAATTTTTAATGCTTTCTAAACTTTTTGTTGAAGAAGAGCCCACTCACACGACATTCTATCAACCAGGGGCATTTCATCATGCACGTTGGATGGCCAAAGCCATTTACTGTCTAAAAATATTTTTTTTCCAAGATCAGTTCCAACTAACTAAAAAAGAAAAAATAGGTATTGAAGATATATGTCTCTTTATTGTAAAGGTTTATGTAAAGGCCTGGTTTACAGCGTCATTTGCTAGTAAAGCACCGCTTCATGACTTAGACTTTTGTAAAGAACTCATTAATTATCAAAATATTGACAAAGAAATATCTCAAGCCGCAAGTAGGAAAATAGTGAACCATTTGTGGTACCTTAATTCAGTAAATGTTGGCTTATCTTTCTTTGATGACGATATTTCAGTTACCACTAAAAGAGAAATGGTTAAAGCTTTGAATAGGAAAGCACCAAATCAAGAGGGTATTAAACGACTTATGATTAGTAACATTACTGGCGTTGAAAACAAGGAAATTCAGGACTTCATATGCGAGAACACTAAACAGTTTTTTCAAAAATTAGGTTTGTCTATGGAATTTTTGGAAAATGATCCAACAACATGGAGGGAAAATGAAAGTTATACCCGATGTTTCAATATTGTAAACAAAATTAAAGTTGTAAATGATGCCGCCGAGAGAGGAATCAAACTTATTACTGACTATAATGACATTTTAACAAAAAATGAAGACCAAAAACAGTTTTTACTCCAAGTTGTAAATGATTATAAATCACAGTTTCCAAATGTAAAAAAAGAAACCCTGTCGCATGCTTTGGTCTAGTGCAAAAAATATTGTTTTTATTACTATATGTCTTGTAGATTTATATTTGGCATATTTTGCTGTCTAGCTCCTAAACCAACGAATGTATTAAAATGAAAAAAACGTAAATTTTCTTATATTAGGGTCGTACATACATGAAAAAAAAAAATGAGCGAAAAAAAGTAGGTTCACTTTTTTTTAAAAAAAGGGGTTTTCAAAATTTCAACATCCCGTATCATGAAAACCGCGTGGTATTCGATGAAAGTTTTTTCACAAATCATCATCCCTCCTTAAGGGCATTAGTATGTGTAGTATTGTAAATTGGAAATAATAGCCGTTTGTCCTGTGCAGATGACCCCCAAATTCGGACAGCGCGACCTTTCCGGCCTCGTACAGCCAAAAACGGCAAATGTGTAATATATATATATATTATGTAGAGGAGGGACGAATCTTCAAAAACTGTAACTTGGTAAAGAGCCCTACGGGCAATAGGGAAACAAATATGGACACATAAGTAAAATTTCAAAGTTTCAACCCCTAAAAATAGGGGACGCACATGGTGTAGCAGGGTGTAGTTTTCTGTGCTTGCTTATTATGCCCTCTTAAACAACTTCCACAAAAAAAAAGTCCGCAGTACGCAAAATTTTTTATGTCTAATTCGACTGGAGTACTATGCACCTTTTTTTGTAGGGCATAAAATAATGTACAAAAATGGTCCAAGCAAACGAATTGTTAGACTTTAAAGAACAACTGGTATAACAAATTTGTGTACCTTTTTTAATTCATTTTGTGATTATAGAAACAGAAAATTGACTTTATTGTTGTCATAGGCAAATTTAATCAAATGAATCTTGTGCATTTTCTCTAAATTCTCCAAATAGGCAGTTTTTCAGAACTGAACGTTACTTAACTTATCTTGTGAATGTAATTTTTCTTGTAATTTTTCCACAATCAACCACTTTGTGACTCGATGTTTCTTACTGTAGCCAATATAAGTTTGAATTATCCACCCCATCCGCATTAGATCATAACTTCGCACTTCATAAAAAAAAGTTCGTTCTAGTCACAGTTGCCAGTATTGTCCAAAATGGTTCCAAAATAATATACCATTTTGTTTGCTACCTCACCCTCACCAATTCTTAAAGTGGTTTTCATTTGCTTGGTTTGCAATCACTATGTTCGATTTGTTGTATTTTATATCTAAACTGTATTCAGAGCTTATTGTTTGAAAATTGTCGAGCAGACATTTGAGCTTATCTTCATGTCTTACAACTAAAGCGTGTACATTTGCAAATCTCAAATTAGAGACCTTGCTTCTGCCTGCCACTTCCAGCACACATCGTACCACGTGTTCACGATAGATGATAAAGATTGGTGACAGAACACATTCTCCGTCAGAATGAGTACCCATAATTAGTACTAGATCTATTTTCTATGTCACTCAGTATATATCATGATCTCTCGTATATTAACATTGTCTGTTTAAAATAAAAAGTGTTATCCAAATAAAATAAAAAATTAAACCTCTCTATCATCAAAAATTATGTTGCCATCATTTTATGTATTTATTATTGTTGTAAATCAGCTTTCATATATTAACAGTTTAGTTATTTTTACAATGATTTAATAGTGTTTGAGAATTCCTTTAAACACTAATAAAATAGTTCTATAAATTTTGCTCGTGTACAAAGAGAACAAAAAAATTAACCACCTTGCGTATATCCCATCAAACTAAACTTTGGGGCAATAACAAAGCAGTTGATGTATTATAGTAGTAGAAATAGCGATTTTTAATTGTACCTCACCAAACAATGTACCTAAGTTTGTGTAAGGAAAGTCTGTTTTATTTAAACGTCTATCGTAGGTCTACCGTAGATATTTCGTATAAATAAAATACTACATAGGTACTTAAATTAACGGAAAATATACACATTACCACGTTAGACACATTAATTTGCTGTACTCGTATTCTATCCTGTTAACATCAAGACTAATCATGTTTAGAACCATTGAACTTTGGAAAAGCGTTTGAAATAACATGTCATTAAAAGTGAAGGCTAAAAAAATCATTGTTCAATGGCCTGAAATTAATTTGTTTTAAGAGAAAATTATGATTGTAGACCAAGCAAATAAAAACCACCCAGACACGTTAAGATAGGTAATTGTGAATTGAATTCTAATTGTAGTAAATACGTTGGCATACCTTGGAGGGAAGTTGGCAGAAGCTGAAAAAATACAAGATACTGTTTCGGAAAACTTCATTTGAGGTCCGGGGATGGATAGCCCATTGTCTGTTGGTGAATGTTGGTTGTTTTGAACATCTTTTATAAAGGACAAGGGTAGATAAGCTATATATTTTCGCCCACTAATTTCACAAAAATAAAAAGTTTTCCTTAAAATCATAAAACGTTATTTATTTATAGTTGAACATATGATCTTTATGTTTCCATACGTTTTACATTTGAAAAACAACTGTAAGTCGTAATAATAGCGTTTCAAAGTGAGCATGTTTGTAGATTTTTGGTAATTTTTTATGTTTCTTCGAACATTTAATGTATATTTCAGCTAGATGCGCTTGATGAACCAAGAAAATCTATACCTCATTCCATTGCTGAGTATTTAAGCTTTCGAATAATGGTCAATTTACATTGGTTCATCAAGAGCTTCAATGTATAATAAACAAAATCGTTTCCGAGGGAGTCGTAAGTGGTGTCGACGTAGCGTGCGAATTTAAACGTATCAGCGCTCAAAACCACATATTGGTCGTGTGTATTGAATAAAAATATATTTTTTTCTGAGCTTGAACAAGAATGTCTACTTTCTCGGCGCAATTTCAGATGCCAAAATACGCTACTCTAGTATTTTAGTCCGTTGCTAAGCAACTATCAGAAAATAGTCCTGAAAAGTTACTTTCTCGGCTTAGACAGTAAATAATAAGCATTAAATCTCTGATTTTTTTCTTTTTTTTATGCATTTAAAAAATTCCTTAACTTAGTAATATTGATTGCGATTTTAGAAAAAATGTATTTTGTAAAAATGTAAATGTAATTAGTATGTGTACCTCGTAGTATAAAAGCAAATTCCCGGACTTCAATGCCTTTTTTCCTTGGTTTAACGCCCCGACCAACAATTTACAGCGTCGCACAGTGCCCCAATATGACTTTTTTCAAATCAGTCTGCAGGTCTTAATACTTAGGCAATGGGAATTTTTTTTAAATAATCGTTTTTTGAATGCCTATAGATCTGTTAAGCCGGATTTTCGATTTTTGTCTCTGATTTTTTAAAATTTTCCAAAGAAGTTTGAATTTTCATAAAAAATTTTGAAATATCAGGGACAGAAAACGAAAATCTGGCTTAACGACAGATCAATGGCCAATTAAAAAATCGGCAGCTACTGGAAGCGGCTGGAACCTCCCCACACGGTGGATACAAATCAGCTGTGTTTGGATATTACATCGGAAATCAGAGCACTTAGCAAACAAATACATTACACGTGACTTTGGAGCCATTTATTTCATGGACAAATATCGAAAGAACTGAAGTGGACTACAAGCAATCTGTTAAAACATAACCTCTCATGTTTGTTTATGTTGCATGTTAATCAATTGCCGGATATTATAAGGGTATTAGCAGATAACGTTTCGAAGATTTTGTAGAACATTGAATAGCGAATAAAAATAATAATACAGAATTAGGCAATCCAACGACCTGTCAAAATTATTTTTCAATATGACGTTGAGGGCAAACATGGGGTTTATTTTAATTAACTCGCGGAAACGTAGCCAAGGCAACCGAAAAACAAACTCTTTAACAAACGTTTAACGAATGAAAACAAACGTTTGCCGGATGTTTGCCCTCAACGCCATGTTAAAAGTCACGTGGTTTGGATTGCTTAATTTAGCTCAAATGACACTCTAACCTCAACAAGTCAATAACATTATGGACAGTTTAAGCGGACTACGCATGCGTCAAATTAAAATCTTCCTGCTTAAAAAGGTCCGAGCAAGTCGAGCTTCGTCAGAGTCCTTTATTTTGTAATATTCGAACCTTTCAGATTTAACTCAGTTAGCTCGATTTGCGATAAATGAACGATTGTGACGCGTCCCATTAATCAGACGTAATACCCGAACACGGCTATAAACAATTATTACCTTAAAAAAAAGTTTTGACATTGTCAAAAATATTTGGGTTGGTAACCTTTACGAATGTTGATTTTTAGGTTATGAAATATATTTAGGGACATATCTGCATCATGTTTAAGTTTTTCAAGTTTATTCTCATTTTTAAGCTTGGAGCCACAGTGGCTCAATTATTATCTCAATTTTCAATTTTGGACTAAATGTAGTAACCTCCCATAATTTTATTGTGGGGAGGTTAAAAACGAAGATTTAAAAAAACTTTCCGATTACTTAAGTATTCAGACTGATGTTTATCATCAAACAAAGTGATTTTTTTTCCAAATCATCTACAGATCTTACATTAATAAAATACCTATTATTTATGCTTACATAATTGTTAAAAAATACATTATTTTGGGTATTCTTTGAAAGTTATCTGCTGAATACCCAAAACAATATATTTTATATTAATACTTTAGCAATCGAAAAGTTTTTTTTTTATAAATCTTCGTTTTTTAATTTCCTATCAATCTGTCAAGCCAGATTTTCGATTTATGTCCCTGATTTTTTAAATTTTTGATGAAAATTCAAACTTCTTTGGAAAATTTTGAAAAATCATGGACAAAAATCGAAAATCTGGCTTGAAAGATCGATAGGCAATTGAAAAACGAAGATTTAAAAAATATATTCCAATTACTTAATTATGCAGAGTGATTTGAAAAACAAAAAGTCACTTTGGGGCTACTGTGCGTCGTCGGGGAATGTATTGATTTTACTGCTAGATACACAATGTACTATTCCAAAGAACTGTTTTTTGTTACTTGTCAAGACATAGTATAATATGACATGGCATGGTCGATGCGCGAAAAAAGGTGCTATCTATACCCTTGTCTTTGACAATCAATTTTTTAAAATTTGACCATATTTCTCTTTATTCTAGTGAACTTGCAATAATCAGACAGAGAAATAGACGTGCATATGAAAATATGGGTCACTGTTTGAGAACAAGAAAGTTGAAGACCACAACGGTCAAACGAAAAAAAAAAAGAGAGAAACTTCGAAACCGCGAATATTGAAAGATTTGAAAGGTTTTTAATTTTTCTATAATTATAATATGCATGAAATAATAATGGGCATTATGCACAACTTTTTCCACAGCCTGTATACCTATATAAATGAACTACAGTTAATTTGCACCTAACCTTGCGAGCAGCAGCCTCACTCAGTGTCATCTTAATTTCATTTTGTCTAGAAATAAAACAAAAACCGTTTTCACTTAGACAAAAGACCATTAAAAGTTAAGTGGGCGCAGAAAGCTATAATTAATGTTCATCTTCATTGTTGGATTATTCTGGGATTTTATGGTTATTATTGAATTAGTATTCCTCGTAAATTTTCAAATTTATTTATACCGAAGTCTTTTATGACTGTAATTTTACAAATACAGTTCATGCAGCTTCTCGGTAACGTGTTTTATGGAAATTGTGATCAACATAAAATGACAAATTCATTCATATGTTAATTCGAAATGATTTTGATGCCCTTTGTCAACGACTGTTTTATTATATTATTATGAAATATTGTTGAATGGAATCGAAGTAATAAGAAGTTTGATTTATATATTTCATGTACACTTATATGAATTGTATGGTACATTTATAGGCAAGAAAATTGCACCTTGCTTACTGGTAGTTATGAACATTTGTAAGGCTCTCGAACTTCCATATTTTTTAAGAAACAATTTTCTGTCACATACATATGTGTATTCTAGAAATAACATAAAAGTTGACAATATACGAAAAAGTTAAGTTAGTAGCTAATGACTAACTAATAATATAAATAAAGGAACAGCATAATGAATTATTTCGTTCAAAGAAGTTAAATTTTTGTTAAGGAAAATGAAATAATGTCCTAATGTAAAATATTTATTTTGATTCTAGCTATGGATACTGTCTATCCTGAACCAATGTCGAGATTACATAGAAGAGTAGTACCAAAGAAAAGAAGAGGAGGTTCTTCCAGATATCGTACACAACCAGTCACATTTTCTGAGATACAGGTATGCATTGTATTTTTTCGGAGGCACTTCTAATGTTTTAAATATCCTCCATATTTATGGAGGAGTGCTTAACCAGTTAAGCAGTCTATTTTGAAATTCTTGCTGAAGAAACATTGAGTTATCTTACATGTAAAATGTATTACAAAAAGTGTCAGTCCAAAATTAACAATAATAAAATTTACCTTCCTTGTATTGATGACCATTAAGAGACTATAATCTGCAGAACGTACGATATGTAGTCCACAATGCCTTTACTCCCTGTATTATATACTGCCCTCCTTATTAAAACAGTCATATCTAACATTCTAGTACAATAATTCACTTAGGAACTCCAGAATATAAACATTCTAATTTAAGCAGCAGGACAATATATTTCTGGAATTTTTTTAGATCAAGGGCGTAAATAATTTTTTTTTGTAGAGGGGGTAATCACTCTGCTCCCCCTTATCTACGTCCTTGATTTAGACAGGATGCTTTCTCTTAAGATGGCAGTATAAGGATAAGGATATGTGCAGAGGTGTACTGGTATACAGGATGTATTAGATCGTTTAAAAAATCAAAGTTAGCTTTGTCAGTTGGATAAAATATTTCACATTTATATTGTTCAAAATTTGTGCAATGTAAATTTTTAAGATTCTAACATAACTAATTATTTGCCTTTGTTTGACTAGGAAGTGGATGAGGAAAACGTGGTGGAGGAAGTGATTCCAGAAGCGTCTACGTCAAAGTCAGAACTAAGCCTGCTTAACAAAAAATTCGAAGAATTCAAGAGAACTAGAGACATTGACATTCTTCTTAGCAATAAATCTGACGGAGATATAGTTGTTGACATCAACAAAAATGTACCTTTAATGACTTCTAGATCAATAGGAAGGCTTCCTTCGCGGCCATCATTTTAACATTTCTATCAAGCGTTATTGGATAGAAACCAAGTTGCCTAACTAATTTACTATTATAGGTATTAGAAAATGAGAATATCAAATGCTTTATGAACTTGTTTAGGAGCGTAGAATTCAATAATTACAAAGATGGATGTATTGGTTAGTAGTATTGTAAGAGGGAAACGGATTTCTTTCAAATCACATTAAAATAATATAATTTGTAGCATTAGTTACCCCATAGCTTCTTAGTCTACACTTCTCCTTATTCTCTTCATTTTTATTGCTATTCAAAGTTCACTTATTAATCCAGTCAGTAGGGGCAAAAAAATGGCCCTTGCCTTACAAATGGTGGAGTAGTAATGATTTTGATATATGTTGTTTAAGTCGGAACCCTGATGAAAAATACAAGTTTTAGACCTTTGAGGGGAGAGGCACGAGCCGCCATCTTGATTGAAATGTGCAAAAAATTGTTTTTCAAAATAATTCGGCAACGCTCGAGAAAAATGTTCCAGGCAAAGTTGAAGAGGACATAATTTCATACATTTTTTTTTTTTATACATTTTTATTGTAAGTCTAATATGTAACGAGATACAGCGGTGGGAAAATTAAGTTTAACGAATTTCTTTTAAAAAAATCGTCAAACACCATTTTTGTTTGTAAAATATCTATGAATAAATTACATTATTTTTAACCTTTTCCACATCATAATGAGATTATATAGGGAAACTATTTCAAATTTTAATGAATTTTCTTGTTATACAGGGTGCGCCACTTAAAACTCCCCAGACTTGTAACTTTTTTATTTTTGAAGCGATGACGATGTTGGGCACATCAAATTGTAGACATTTTTAAGGCCTTTAAACATGCATACAGAATGATTTACAAAAATTTTTTTTGAAAAAATTGTTCAGAAAGGAAACTTAATTTCTTTGAATATTTTTTTACCTCACCCTGTACATGAACTGTGCTAATGTTTTCTTATAGAGGTTTTAATTAGCTTCAATTTATGTTATTAAAATAAAAATTTTTAAAAAATAAAAATTTTGCAATTTCCAATATTTAGTACATTTTAATAAACTTGTTTTTAGAAATATTTATTTTTTTGTTTCTTATTGCTGTTTTGTTACGTTGAATATTGTTTGTGATGTGTTTTTTACAAATAAAGCATAAAATTATTATTTACATTTTTTTCAAAGTTATTTAAAAAAAAATCTTGGAATCGGAAAGAGTGTTTTTAATTTCTTTCTCTAAAACCAAAAAGAATTTCGAATATGACGTAATAACATAGATTGAAGCTAATTAAAACCTTTATAAGAAAACATTAACGCAGTTCATGTACAGGGTGAGGTAAAAAAATATACAAGGAAATTAAGTTTTCTTTCTTAACAATTTTTTCAATTTTTTTTTAAATCACTCTGTACACATGTTTAAATGCCTTAAAAATATCTACAATTTGATGTGCCCAACATAGTCGTCGCTTAAAAAATAAGAAAGTTACAAGCCTGGAGAGTTTTAAGTGGCGCACCCTGTATATACATTTTCTTACGGCCACGGTGGAGTAAATTTTAAGTTTCATTCCATGTTTTTTGTAGAAGATGTTTCCTAGAGCAGGTGTTTCTCTGTTTCTCGTGTTTCTTTGTTTCTTTTGTAATGGCTCCCTATTTAGAGAGAGCACCACAGTAGCATTCTCTGCCTCTCGTGTACGGTCCTGCTTTAATACGCACAGGCCTATGATTTAAACCACTGTAATACTATCCCGTCAATTCCATATTTTTTTAGTTTCAATACAAGTAGATATTTATCATAACATAATAATGTTTTTTTCTTAAATCCATCTTTCTGACATTGTATCTCTATAAACATTAGACTTACAATAAAAATGTATATAGAGAAAATCTCGTAGGACAGAGCGTTGCTGAATTATTTTGAAAAAAACTATTTTTTGCACATTTAATTCAAGATATCGACTCGCGCCTCCTCTCCCCAAGGTCGAAAACTTGTATTTTTGTTTAGGGTCTCGACTTAAACAACATATATTAAAATCGCTACTGCTCCACAAATATTTTTGATAAATTTCCTAATCTCAGATATTTCCCAGGTCTGCTTATTAGCAGTAAATACATTTCTTGTATATTTTTAAACAAATACGTTTAACTAAACACCTCTCCGGGAAAAATATGATATTTTTTCAATCTAACACATATTTTAGAAACATTTCTTTGAAATATCCTGCCAGTCGATTTAAATTTTTTTTGCTGCCATTTATTTTATTTATTCAACTTGTATACTTAGTAAAATGTTGATTAACTGTAAAAAAGGAGAGAGCAAGGATACTTATAGACATATTAATAATGCTTGAGCATTTTTTTTATTGATACGTATATGTGATATTTTTTTTGCTTCTAAAAATAGACATAATTTTTAGTAGGCAAAAAAGTATTTTTTAGAATATATTCTAGTCCTTTAATTTACTGCTCAAAGAGCGGAACAACAATGCATATTTTTTAGCAAATACTAGGCAAGAACTCTTACAGCCTTTGATGATTTAAACCAGCAAGTAGACGCATAATAATATACCTAGTCTATAGAGCAAAAAAGCCAGCGAATAATTCCTATATGATTTTTGTTATACATATACAATCATTAATTCAAATTTTTCACAAAAATATGTTGTCACTGCGACCGCCATATTGGAAAAATGATGATCAAAATAGGTTTTTCTCATTTATTGGCTTTTCTCTCAGTTATAGCTTAGAATTAATTATTACCAATATTGTAGAACATAAAAAGCATCAACTTTTATTTAATAGTTATTTGTTTCACTAAGCAGCAAACTAGTGGGTTGACTGTCGCGGCTGGTAATTCATATAGCCAAGACAGTAAATCTATTTTACAGCCTGCTAAGTTGAACATATATTTTTTCGCCGATTGTTTAAATATATTTCAAAATATTTAAATTATTACAATTCCCATAATCTTTTTATTTTTGCTGACTAATATCAATCAGCAAATTGTCACTTTTGGCGCCTAGGCAGAAAAGTATCACTTTGCTGATTGACTAAAGTAGTCAGAAAAATTAGTATTTTGCTGTTAATCGGCGAAAAACAATTTTTCTCCGTTAGTAATACTTTACGATTCGCAGCGGTCAGAAAGGGGAAAATGTGCACTTCACTGTAGTTTTAGTAATTAGTTTATCGATATGTAGATTATAATATTTCACAAAATTGTCGTTTAAGCAATTTTCTCGACGGTCAATTATTTAAAAATTACACCAAAAATTTTCTTCTTTCTGGCCGCTGTAAATCGTAAAGTATTAATAATATAGAAAAACTGTTTAAATAAAAGTTGCGAATTTTTTATTTCCTTCAAAATTGCTATTAACTAATTTAAGGGTCGAACTAAATAAAGGAAAGCATATAATTGAGAAAAACGTTTTTATGTTCGTTCCAACATGACGGCCGTAGCGGCAATGATAGTTTTCTGAGAAACTTCAATTAATGATTGTGGGACCCCCCCCCCCTCCTCCTACGTAATAAAAAAGAAAATTTCTTGTAGGAATTATTCATGGACCAAATGACAGACTTACTGTATTATAATAACAACTCAAATGAATGGTATGTAAATATCACCTCGATTAGGGAAAATCTGAGTTTTCATTTATGTGAACCTGAACAACTGATCATAAGTTTCGTACTGTAATGTGTGTGACCCTCATCGGTTTTCAAAGAAGCTCATACAGTACAGTACGAGATTCTTGATATGTTGAATTTGACGACCTTTCATGCACAATCATCTGATCTATAGAGTTCTAAAAAGGCACCTAGTGAAATCAACTTCATTTTTGATGTCGCTGTTTGGTAATTTCCACAATCACCAAATTACCTAATACTACCTTAAACACTTTCGTTTCGTCATCATACGTATTGAAGATTGTGGATATGACTTCAACATCACTGATCATTTTTACTTTAATTTTATTCATTTCATAGAATTTGGCCACAGGATGTTTGTATTTTCTTAAAATAATATATCAGTTTTCTTTTTCTACGTGGAGCTGTTAGGAAAAATATATAGTTTCATGTTTATGCGGTTATTAGTGAAAATATTATTTCAAAAATATTCAGGGGGCTTAGTGGAAAACCGACAAAATAAACATTAAAAAAACATATGTACCTACTCTCATTATCACGATATTGTTCTTCCAGTACTCTGTCAATTTATTTATAGCTTACTTTGATAATAGTAATAATTTTCTTCTTTAATGAACAATAATTATAAGTAAATGTATTTTCCTTCAGAGGGGATGTCTTTTTTCCAATCGCTCTTACTATTGAACATATAGTCTATTGTCTATGTACTGTAGAAAGGAACTAAAACGTTAAAGGGTTTTTATTGTTTCTTATGTTCAATCGACCCCAAAATATGAGAAAACCGTGAAGTGCTACCATTTTAGGGGGGCGTTTTTGAGATCGAAGTAAAAAGGTCCACTTTTCACATTTTTGAGTTTTGCTCGAAAACTATGCATTTTTCCTATAAACACGTCAATAGAAAAGTTGTAGAGAATTAAATTTCCAAACGAAATGGCACCTTTTTTTTTACAAAAATACGTCCAAAAAATAAAGAAAAATGCAATTTTTTATTTTTTTTTTATTTTAGCCTGTAACTTTCTTTCGTGTACATTTAGGCATAGACATTGCGGCGTAAAAAAAAGCTGGCGTTTTACCCGTTAAAATGAGATTTTGTAAAAATTTTTACGATTAATAGTGACCGAGATATAGCTTTAAAGTTTTAACTTTTTTTGCTAATTTTTACTATGTTTTTTAAATTTCGTTCTGTAACTTTTTTCTTAGTGAATTTAGGTATAGATATTTTATATTAAAGGGAAAGCTGACTTTACGCCCGTTGAAATGGTGGCTGGTAAAAGTCTCTACCAGAAATAGAAACCTAGATCCAGCGTTTCGAAGATTGTTACTTTTATTAACTTTTTTCTAATTTTTACGTTCTTCTTTAAATTTCGGCCTATAACTTATTTGTCAAATACTGTATTGTGACATTACCATACGGTATGAAAATTGATGGCCAAAGCACCTGTCGCTATAAGCTATTTCAGAAGTACTCAACAGGTGCGAAATTCACATTGTCGTGATTGCCTCCAACAACTGATGCTGCTAAACATTATGGTTTAAGAACTTACTTACAAATGCAACATTGGAAAGGAAATACTGTAAATTCTCTCATCTGGGGATGGAAAAGTTCAAAAAATGGACTAGTACCAATTTTGACAAATAAACCTCCTGCACCACAAGTTTTGCTGGAAAAAATAGCCTGTAAATGCACCAAAGGATGGAGAGGAAACTGCGGTTGCAGGAAATTAGGAATGAATTGCTCCATTTTTTGCAAATAATGTATGGGAATAGACCGTGAAAACGCTGATGTACCTGAAATAACGGAAGACGATGTTCACGTAGATGCCGATGAAGAAATTGACTTTGATTTTGAAAATATGTTAAATCCAACATTTGAATAATTTCATAAATAAGAAACATAAATAACACAGGCCCACAAAAAAAAAAGTTGTCTGCGCCGCGGTATTGACCATACCTATCCCTTGTATTTTGACCCGCTGAACACGAATCTGACCTTAGTTTTTCCCCTATACGTCAGGTTTTTTTTTAAAGCAAAAAAGTCTAATATTTATATATTTATTTGCTATTAAAAAAAAACCTGACGTGCTGGTGAAAAACTAACATCAGATTCGTGTTCAGCGGCTTAAAATACAAGGGATAGATGTGGTCAGTTCCCCCGCGCAGATGACTTTTTTTTGTGGGACTGTGCCACACTGAGTGTGGCACAGTGGCAACCAAAAAAAGTGGTCTCCGCGGGGGTACTGACCACACCTATCCCTTGTATTTTGAGCCACTGAACACGAATCTGACCTTAGTTTTTCCCCTACACGTCCGGTTTTTTTTTTTAACAGCAAAAAAAGTCGTGTTGAATCGTGATATTTATATATTTATTTGCTGTTAAAAAAAAAACCTGACGTATAGGGGAAAAACTAAGATCAGATTCGTGTTCAGCGCCACAAAATACAAGAGATAGGTATGGTCAGTACCCCGGCGCAGGCAACTTTTTTTTTTTGTGGGCCTGTGTAATGTATAACAGGTATACAATTATGAATAAATTAATTTAATCTATCTTTTCTAAGTTATTTGAACAAAAAAAAAGTCACGTGATAGAAGTGGAAAAATGTAAAAAGTTATTTTTTAAGTACAATAATCTACTATATCTAGACTGTATCTTACTTACTATTAATTACTTTTGATTGATCTCTTTGATTTGGTTACTATTGATCACATAAACTTCTATTGCATACCATTTAAACAAGAATGCTGCGAGTACATTCAATGTAGCAATATCTGTACTTAAAGTATTTGACAAATAAGTTAGAGGCCGAAATTTAAAAAAGTACGTAAAAATTAGAAAAAAGTTAATAAAAGTAACAATCTTCGAAACGCTGTATCTAAGTTTCTATTTGTCCTAGAGACTTTAACCAGCCACCATTTCAACGGGCGTAAAGTCAGCTTTCACTTTAATATAAAGAGTCTATACCTAAATTCACTAAGCAAAAAGTTACAGGACGAAATTTGAAAAAACATAGTAAAAATTAGTAAAAAAAGTTAAAAGTTGCAAACTTTGAAACGCTATATCTCGGTCACTATTAATCGTAAAATTTTTTTCAAAATCTTATTTTAACGGGTAAAACGCCAGCTTTTTTTTATGCCGCAAAGTCTATGCCTGAATGTACCCGAAAAAAGGCTAAAATAAAAAAGAATTAAAAATTGCATTTTTTCGTTTTTTTGGGCGTATTTTTGTAAAAAAAAATTTATTGACTTCTGAAGGTGCCATTTCGATTGGAAATTTAATTATCTATAACTTTTCTATTGACGTGTTTATAGCATAATTTTCGAGCAAAACTCAAAAATGTGAAAAGTGCACCTTTTTGCTTCGATCTCAAAAAAACACCTCTTTAAATGGTAGCACTCCGCGGTTTTCTCATATTTTGGGGTCAATTGAATATGGGAAACAATAAAAAAACTTTAACGTTTTAGTTCTTTTCAACCCTCTTTTTATTTTGGACATAGGCAATAGCCTAATAATTTTAATCGAAAAAGGAAACTATAGAAATTGGTAATTTTGTATTTATTATTGAAGAATTATGATGAATTTTTTAAATTAATAAATTATTAAAAATAGAACCGTCTGAAATTCCAGAACTGTACTCGACAATCGATAAATAATTGTCAATCTTCTCCTAGGAACCAGTCAGTTTGCAAGCTTAAATACTGCATAACACTCATGTGATAATGGGATAATGGAAAACTATGTAGTTTACCGTATATAACGGGGCGTCCGGCAAACTATTGATAAATCCTGAACCTGGCGATAGACAGCTCATAACCAATCAAGATGTGAAAACTTGACCTTAGTAGAGACTTCACGGTTTTCGATATAGGAGCAATTTTTAAAATCTTAGAAAATCATTATCTTAGATCAGTTTTTTCTGCTTACAAATTGAGTTTCTTTCAATCCTTTTTTCTACATACAGATGGATAGATAGATCTATCGTGATTTTCTAAAATTGTAAAAAAGTTCTGATATTTTGATAGATCATAACCTGGTCTACCACCATGTTCCGGATTATGTATGGTTTACTGTATACCCTGTATATTATTGCATGTAATATATTAGCGAATAGGGGCAGAGTAGCTATTTTATGAAGCGTCTATCTAACTCCAACCCGATCTGAAACACTTTTTGTCAGAAAGGCATTAACCATTACCGCCTAGCAGTTAGTAGTTCCGTAAAACATGATTTAAATACGTCCTGCGAAAAACATGCATTTAAATTAAAATTATGAAGATGGAATCACTTAATAATATAACAAAATTGCATCAGAAACATAAATCAAAAACATTTTTTGCACACATTCTTTTTGGGACGTGGAATTATGATTTCTTAAGGCTGAACGCTGCACATTTGCAAAAATATAGTAAAATATACCTTTTGAGATAGGGGGTTCGTCTACAAAGACAATGCGTTATATTATTTGGCGCTTAAGGTGGGGCTTCAAAGTAGAGATTGCCATTATTGAAGAAATGAAGACGAGAGAATTGCCTTACTTGTCAATTGCTATTCATCCTGCATTTTTTTCATTTTATTTCTATAATAGAACTTATTCTTCAATAATAATTACTATTTGTACCTACTACTGTTCACATTTTGCACAGGACCAATAATGTTGGCATCTGCCTCCAGTTGTACTAAATTTTCTCTACAACTTTGCTTGTACATATCTTTTCATATCTCTTATCATTTTGGCAGCGTTCTCGTTTTAATGTGTGTATTGTAATAAGTGCAACATTGTAATATATTTTCTTTCGATATTTAAGTCAACCATTTTCAATCAATCATATTGAATTTTGCAATTATAATATTAAAATCGTTATCACCGTTTCAAAATATTTTTTGATAAGTTATTGACTTTTTGAATTTTTTCCAAAAAAATTTACTTGCACACTTTTTTAATAGGTAAACCTTTAAATTGGTATGTTCCAAAAGGTTTCATTCAAATCTCTGAAGTTCAAAGTATTTCCATAATAACGCACTTTTTTCATCTAAATACACTAGACTAAGTAATAGTTTAATCATCCTAAGGAATAATAAGTTCATTTTGTTAATAATTATAAATATTTACCTTTTCACTCACCGCTGCAATTTTGTATTTTTTTCTTTGGGTTGTTGTAGCTGCTTCTCCCCTGTTGTCGCAAGACATACTAGTAATAACTAGATTAGTTAGTTTTAGTGTATATTTTATTTAAGTCTTTGTATTGAACTAGGAGGTAGATTTGTATACAATAAATAGACTATAGCAATACTATAAATAACAGTATGGAAATTTTCAATTTCATACTCCTATATTTAACATGGAACGTCTGTTGTGTAAATAACATTTTATATTTATATATAATATAATTTGTGTTAAAAATTATCACCTTATTTTTATTACTTTTTTACTTAAACCTAAACATATCACGCAATCTGTCTTATTTTATTTATGTACAAATAAATAATATACAAAAGTTTCCTATAAATAATGGCTTACATACATAGACGATTTGGTAATTGTGTACCCCAGGATTGTCTGACATAACTATGTATAAATAACATTATTAGTTTCAGTCATGAATTAGAGAGAAGAAAACCAGTCAATAATCAAAACATTAAAACGAGGAAAAATTCCATTAGGAAAATTTTCCGTCTTTAAATCAATTAATGCAATTAATGCAGGAAAATAAACCAATCATGGTGGTCTACAACCAAATTTAAATAAAAGTTTCTGCCACTCGGAATTTTCTTTTTTTTTTACACAGTCTTGGATGTATATAGAACCAGTTTCCACGATATTTAAAATTATTCATCGCAGACTTTTTTTTTTACAAGTATTTTACTTTTTTAATGACACAGCCACACAAAAAAGTGGTCTGGCCTGCGGACCAGACCAGTGTATCCTTATGTATTTCGACCGGCTGAAACCGAATCCGAAGTCAGAATTGTCAGATTGGCTCGTTTTTCACCAACCCCAAAAAAAACACACCCCCCCCCCTCCCTTCCAAAAGATGGTCTGTCCGGGGGACCATACCAGTGAATTCTTATATATTTGGACCCTCTGAAATAGAATCTGAAGTCAGAATTGTTAGATTCGCTCGTTTTTCACCCCCAACCCCAAAAAACACCCCCAAACAAACAAAAAAAAAAACTGGTCTAGCCTGCGGACCAGAGCAGTGTATCCTCATGTATTTGGACCCGCTGAAACCGAATCCAAAGTCAGAATTGTCAGATTGGTTCGTTTTTCAGTTTTTCAGACCTGTGTATCCTTACCAGATACATAAGGATACACTGTTATGGTCCGCCGGACAGACCATTTTTTTTGGGGGGTGTTTTTTTTGGGGTTAGAGGTGAAAATCGAGCGAATCTGACAGTTCTGACTTCGGATTCGGTTTCAGAGGGTCCAAATCCATAAAGATACGCTGGTATGGTCCGCCCGACAGACCATTTTTGGGGGAGGGGTGTTCTTTTGGGGTTGGGGGTGGGGGTGAAAAACAAGCCAATCACAATTCTGACTTCGGATTCGGTTTCAGCGGATCCAAATACATAAGGATACACTGGTCTGGTCCGCAGGCTAGACCACTTTTTTTTGCGTGGCTGTGTCATTTAACAAAAAAGTAAAATACTTGTGAAAAGAAATTTCTGGGATAAATGATTATAAATATCGTGGAAATTGGTTCTATATACATCGAAAAATGTGTAAAAAAAAAATCCGAGTGGTAGCAACTTTGATTTAAATTTGGTTGTAGGACACCGTGCCAAAGATTGTACGAATCTTAAAAAAAATAGCACAAGTGAGAAATTTCCTGCAGATATTGCATTTTTGTCTTCTTAATGAAAATGCTAAAAGTCCTCTAAAATAGAAGCTGTGCAACGGCCGCCATTTTAAAAAATTGCGTATTGAAAAAGTGCTTTGTTCTTTGCATACATTGAGGTCCATATCTATCGAATAAATTCATTTTTAACGTTATTAACAATATTTATTCGAAATCTCGAACAGGTACTTTTTTATTTTAAAATTACACTGTCGTTCAATTTTCACCCCCAAACTTCAACACACTTTGAGTGACACTTACAACTTATACATTTTTTAATAATTGGAAGGAATGTTTGTGATACAATATTTAAAAGCTATTACTTCCACATCCAGTAGAAGAAGTATAGTGACGAGAGAAATAAAAAACTGAATTTATTGTTCAAATAGTCTTAGAATGTCATGAAACGTCGAGATTTTAAGATTGAGCAAAAGAAATTCTGTCTGTCTGTAACTTTTTTTTGTGCGCACGATTACTCTGGAACTGTTTAAGATACTGACTTGAAATTTGGTACACGTATGTATTTTAACGAGATCTGGAATTATATTTTGATCATATTCCGTTGAAGGGTTGGGGGGTAAATTGGGGTAAATGGTGGTAAATATTTTCTATCCAACAATCTTAACTTTTCGATTTCGTTTCGTTAACTAGTTAGGTATCGACAAAATTAAATTTTAAAATTTACTATCTATGCAGTAGACAACTAAATATGCTTTAGAGATTGCCTTAAAGTACCATTTTGTGGCAATTGGTTGTTAAAATGTTACAATAAGATTAAGATGACATTTTTGTAGTAATTTCATAAGAAAATTCTTTGGATGATGGAGGCCCTGAATCAATATCCCAAAAAAGTGAATCTTTGAGCTAGGATTATTGAAAATAAAATAATCAGTCCCTATTTTTTGAGGATTCATTAAATGCTGAACGGTATCTATATTTCTTAGTAAATTTTCTAGTTCGAACATTAAAAAATCGCTGTCTAAGAAACTACTTTCACATCGAGATTTTCTAACCAGTTTCTTACAACGATTAATATATTCTTACTGTTATGTGTTGCAACCCCCAGAATGTAGGCAACACAGAATTTAATTAGTTCGGATGTTGTCTGAATGTAGAGCTTTGCACCTACTAGACAAAAGAACCTACTAGAAGCTCTAGAGTGATGACATCTATTCTGGAACTATCTAGAGAAAGGTGACGTCATACAGAAAATTCGGGATCCTCATCTTTAGGTATATAAGGCATGGAGTAAACCAGAGTGGACAAGTTAGTACAGTTCTAATGATTAGTTGAGATGGTCAGAGAGTAAGGAGTAAACACTGTGATAAAATTAGTGTTTAGTGTTACCTGGTGTTATAATTTCCGAACCCATGATACAGGGTGTTTACAAAAAAGGGTGTAAGCACGTAACATTACTTTATTAACCAATCAAAACGTACATTTTCAAAAAAATCGACAAACAGGATTTTTTAAAGCGAGAAAAACGGCTATCAATCAGTAGAAAAAATCGAGAAATATGTATGTTACTTTTTTGGTAGTAGCCATGTGTCAAACTAAAAAAGTCATTGAAATGATTAAAATCTGACCTTTCGCGATTTCATCTTGATTTTTGTACACAAAATGAATGAGAAAATGCGATCTGGTGAAATTTCACAAGAAAATATTAACCACGAAACCAAATCTAAAAAATAGTAATGTAATAGCATTGTTTATAATACCTGTGTATTTCATATAGATACAATAAATATGTTTGATGATAAAAAACATTAGAGAACGTTTCTATTTTTTATTATAAATTGTTATTTTTTAAACTTTAAATAAACAGTTTTGTTGTTCTAATAATTAGGTTTTTGTCCAAAAAATTTTACCCGGTAAAAATCGATCTCTTCTGTATTAATACCCGAAAAAAATGCTGATGCTCTATTTGCACCCCACCACTATATGGAAATAACTGTTTATAGACTTTAATTATGTAATATTCAAAATCATCTACCCCAAAAACCTATAAAACGATATGCCACACGGTAGTGAAGGTGGTACTGGGGGATGGCAGAGGCAGTGGCCAATGCCAAAATATTTTGTGGTCATTGGTCTAAATCACAATTTTATTTTTAAACCCCTTTGATAATGGGGTGGGGGTGGTAATATTTTTGAAGCCTTTTGCCCTTGTAGACATACTAAACCGCAATTTTATTTCCTACCCCCTTTAATAATAGGGTGGGGGTGGTAGAGGGGGAGGTTGATGCTAAAAAAAAATTTGAGGCCTTCAGTTTTTGTATACACACATTATAATTTTATTTTATTTCCACTTTAATAATAGTGTGAGATAGAAATGGGGGTTCAGATCTAGTTATAATACACAGGTGTACCAAATTTCAAGTCAATCATACACTGTTCTAGAATAATTGTCCGCATCAAAAAAGTTACAGACACACAGAATTTTTTTTTGCTGAAAGTTAAGATCTCGAGACGTTTACGACGAAGTAAAAGGCTGTATCATGATAATAACAATCCAAAGAAAATCGGAATATTAGGTTCTAATAAGACTGAGCTCCACCACATTTTGCAATTGTTAGGACTCAGTTAAATGTAGTGTTTCCTAGCAGGTGGATTTGTAGACGCGGCGTAATAGAGTAGCCAGTCCGTTCTCCTGGTTTTACTCCACTTATTTCTTATGAAGATACTTGAAAACCCGACAATATTAAAGACTTAGAAAATAGGATAAGGCAAAAGTCCTCAGGTTAAACAAAAGGTTTTATTTGAAGATGTATGTATCTTAAATTTAAGCTGTTCTTGTTAACTGGTTTTCTTCTAAAATACAGAGTACTCATGATGTGAAATATCAAATTTTTTTCTCGATAACTAGTGAACAAAATCGAAATAATTGATATTTCTGAACACAGCATCAAAATAGTTTTCAAATGATGTAACCCAAGCACCCTCTTCTAATTTAAAAATTTAAGAGTTGTAAGGATAACTTGAAGGGGTTAAACTGAGGGGTGAAAATTCTGCGCCACAAAGTGTAATTTTAAAATAAAAATTGATCTGTTTCGGTATATCTCATAAATATCACACAGGCACACAAGAAAAAAAGTGGGCTGTTCTTTTGATTAGACCAACTTACCTTTATGTATTTTGACGTGCTGAATTCGAATCCGGAGTTAGAATTGCTCCATCTCCCACTGTTTTTTGTAAGTCGCGAAAATAAACTAAAAAAACTCATAATTTATGTTATTTTTGGGACTTTTCTAGAAAACCGCGTATCCAAATATATTATACAGACACACAAAAAAAAGTGAAAAGTGGGACTCCCATGTATTTCGACATGCCGAATACGAATCAGGTGTTCGTTTAGCTCCATTTCCTGCCAATTTTTAGCAAATCGCGAAAATAACCTAAATTATGAGTTTCTTTAGGTTATTTTCACGATTTACAAAAAAATGGTGGACGATAAAGCTAAACGGACACCTGCTTCATGTTTAGCACGTCGAACTACATAGGGATTACCCAATGGAGAACTCGAAATAGACAACTTTTTTATTTTGTGAGTGCGTTATTAATAACGTAGAAAATGAATTTATTCCCAATAGATGGACCACACTGTATAATTCCTTATACTGCGGATAGGAAAAGTTTATAATTATATTATAATCATAAATAATTTTTGTTTTGCTTCTGGAACGGTTTTCACAAGCAGAAAAACACTTGACCGCTACACACTCCATGTGCATTTCGCCACCCATGTTGGAATTATCTGGAGATGATTGACTAAATTACAACTAAAAATGTTTCTCTATTTACAGCAAAATAATGTCATGGTTGAACGTATTCAACCAATCCAGTTACATAGCAAATTTTTTACTTGTAATAATTTTCTCAAAACTTATTTTCCTGCACTAAATAATTGACATACCCTTAAATAGAGCGGGACAAACAAACTAAGATACAAAAAATAATAATAGATGTAATTCGCGACATATAAAAACATTAAAAACTGAAAAACTTATGCCTTTGACTCGAATCCCTGGGTGAGCCGTGAAAGTTATGAAAAAAATGGACATGAGCAAAGTTGTAGATAATTAAATTGCCTATAAAAAAGTTACAGAGCAAACCTCGATCTTGAATAGCTGAGTTGGGAGTACATCCAAAGATTGCGGCTCAGGAAAACTTACACTGATGAAATTCCTATTAGTTATAAACTTCCAAATCGCTTTACACATTCTAAGGTCGCCGAAAAAATTCACGAGAATTCATAGTCCAAGTAGTTCTCAACGTTTTTAATCAATACAGTATTTTTCTCATGTAGCAATTTTGGCAGGTGTGAGAAATTGTTGTTTCACCGAATAAATAATCACGGTTTTAATTAATACTTCAAGTGTTATAAGTAAAATGCATAACATTTCTTATTAGGTTGTAATCATTAGATTGTAAAAATTATTGTTTGAGAAATTGCATTATCGCCTATTAGTCTAGATATGTAATGAAGCATTATTTGATGAGTTTTTTTGTAAATATTTCGTGCAAAGACTAGATTACCTTTCCCCCCGTTTTCGAGGGTGCTGAACACGATGGAAGTGGTCGGAGAAGTTTTTGACCACCGCAACCCCCTGAAACGGCCAAAAACCGCGCCTTTTTCGGGATCCCTTTATGTTATATATAAACGGGCCTGGGGAGAGATTTATCGACGGGTTATACTTGAAATAACATGGAAGGGAGTTATAGAGTAAGTGAAATCCGGTGAGCAGGCCTAGGGAGTTGATTAAACAATCCCGAGGGGTGGAAAATCTTATTTTTCAAATGATTCGGTTCAAACACTTATCCCCCGTTTTCGGGGTCGCTGATTACGGGAAAAATATTAATTTTTAGCTCCAACCCCTCCTCATCCCTCAAACGGGTAGAAATCACCAGAAAGCATGCTATCCAGGATTTACAGGTTTATAGGTACATGATCGTTATTCCTGTGCATATCCCTTCATTTTTCATGGCAGAGAAGGTGGTAGCGACCTCGGGAGTTGCTTTAACCCTTCCAAGAGGTGTAAAATTCATTAATTACACTTTGGATCGTCAATACGCCCTTCCCCGTTTTCGCAGGCGCTGATCACGATAAAAATATAATTAATGAATTTTAGAAGGGTTGAAACAGCCCCCGAGATCACTACCACTCTCCTTTCCGTAAAATATGAAGGGATATGCACAGGAATAACGATTATGTGCCGAAAAACCTGTAAATCCTGGATAGCATGCTTTCTGGTGAGTGAGAGGTGGTTTCTCCCCGTTTGAGGAAGGGTTGGAGCTAAAAATGAATATTTTTCCCGTGATCAGCGACACCGAAAATGGGGGATAAGCGTTTGAACCGAATCATTTGAAAAAAAAGATTTTCCACCCTTCGGGAGGGTTTAATCAACCCCCTAGGCCTGCTGTCTGGATTCCGCTTACCTTATAACCCCCTTCCATGTTATTTCAAATATATATAAACCGTCGATAAATCACTTCCCAGACCCGTTTATATATGAAAACATAAAGGGATCCCCATGCGGTTTTTGGCCGTTTCAGGGGGTTGCGGCGGTCAAAAATTTCTCCCACCACTTCCATAGTGTTCAGTACCATCATAAACGGGGGGGGGGGTAATCTAGTCTTTGCACGAAATATTTACACTATTTCTGCCTTCATTACATAGACTATATTTGAATTTGTGATTTTTTTTTATAAAAAATGTGGAATATGGGTAGTAACGGTTAAGATGAAGGAGTATTTTGAATAAATAGTTCACGAGAGACACAGGTGATTTTCTTATGTTTTGTTGACGACAATTAGGTGGTTTGAAAAAATTTCGTATTGTTCAGAATTAAAAACTGATTCGTCATTTCTCTCTCTTGGATTAATATATTCATTGTTAATTCTTGTTTTTCTTCAATTAACAATTGCACGGAAAATTCGATTCGACCGATTTTTTTCTTTACAAGCCAACTGTTATGTTGTTAAATGCTGTGGCATGTTGACAATTTCACACCTGCCGATTTATTGAGAATAACAGAAATAATTTATTTTTAAAGAGAATTGCAAATTACTCATATTTTCAAAATATTAGCAAAATTTCAGAAAATTTTTCTGCCCGAAAATGAAAATGATGAGCGTGGGAGGGGAAACGGAAAACATTTTTTTACGAGCGGGGGGCGCAAGATGGGAACAACTTTAGCTATAAGTAGTTTTAATAAATTTTTCCTGACTTTTTTTATAAATTTATAAAATCCCTGACTTCCCTGTTTTCCAGAAAGTATACACCCTGATTAGAAAACATATCAACAAAGGTTTTCGAAGAGGAAAATAAATTTAAAAAATTGACTTAATACATACCAATAGTTCAAAATGTATGGGTTAGTAGATATTTTTATTTACTCGATCAGTATCGTTACTCTGTTTTGCCTGGGAGATCAGAAATGGAGAAAATTCATATGTTTTCACAGATTTCCAGAACCATTATTAAGCATAAAGCATACAGGATAATCATACCTTAAAAGAACAACATTTGTTTAAGTCCACAGTCACACATTTCCAGTGCTAGATGGTTGAAATTTATCATACCTACTGCCTTCAAAGCAAAGGTCAAATTCAAAATTTAACAAATGCGGTATTTAGGAAATGAAAAAAAAATCATCAAATATTTCTCTGGGGATGTGAGAAATGTGGTAAAAATCATATAGTTTTCCAAAAGTTTGACAGTTGAGATTTGTTTCAATCATAGGATATACAGAAAATATATTTAGCCAGTCTTGTTCAGAAAAAAACACCTACTAGTAGTGGAAAACCTGGAACAAACATCTTTAGGAATGGTATCACAAAATGCAATACAATACAAAAACTAGTCTAAAATAAATAAATAAATAAATAAATAAATAAATAAATAAATATGAAAATATGACAACTCCTGGAGCACACTTATAAATAAGTTTTGGTACAGCTTATCCCTATGGAATTTACTATTATCTGGAGGGACCAGCATCCGCCGTATTATTGGCTTGACTAGATGAGTTCGGAGAGGTTTTAGTACTCTCTGTTGGGTGTAACGTCACGATTGACTGTCTTCGCACCGGCGTTACCGGAGTTGAGTGAAGGATGGCGTATAGGGGCCCTTCCCGCTCCTTGGTAGGACTAACTAATATGGAGGGCTGTTCGTCCTCTAATTGCATGCTGGTTTCGGCAGCCGACGGAATGGTTGTCAGGAATCTGACGGTAAGTCTACCTGGTGATCCTGGAAAAAATATGTGACGTAGTAATATTTCTGGAAAACGTTCAAGTTACAGAGTACAATAAAACTGAATTTGGTACTAAGTTTACTGTAATAAACTTGAAAAATTAAAATACATAAAAATTAGTACCTGGCGGATCTGTTTCGTCCTGTATGGCACACTGCCGTGTTAGACGAGGTTTTGTTCTACCACGCGTTGGTTCGCTCGAAGCGCTAGAACGAGACATCCTCCAAGTGCTTGTGCTGGCCGTCGTCGCTGAACCAGAAGAATCGTTTCTTGAGCTTGACAGGTTCGAGTCCTGCGAGGTTTTTCGGGTGACCAGCCAGGACGACGCCCGTCTCTTGGGATCGAGAAGGCGCAGGGGTATGCCACAATGGTGGTTGTGGCGCCAGGAATCTGACCTTGAATTTGTGTGAAGATTAATAATTTAGCTGTAACGACTATTCAAAAATATAAGGAAGATTTACGGCACTACAAAAATAGAGGCAACCTTGTCACTATCCAGTTCATGTAAATCTGCAATGGCAGATTTGCATGAACTGGCTACTGGTTCCCTGGTCTTCTTCCGCGTTGTCTTTGTTGAATGGCTTGACGTTTCGACCATCTTGTCGGAGTCTTCTTCTGAAGCCAAGTGGAAACCTTCAGAAGAAGATCACGACAAGTCGAATTTGATGGAAATAGTCACAAATTCTAGGTAATTTCATAATATTTAAGTTGTGTGTTTAACACTTTTTGATAAAATTCATAATTTTCAAGATATTTGCGAAAAAACTTTCTTTCACCCGTTCCCCACTACCCAAAATCTTAGCTGGCAGTCCATTTTAGTCGATTTGTTTCACAGTTCTTAAGACTCTAAATAACAGTATTCTGCAATGTAATTTAAGGTCGCGTCGGTTTCCTAGTCAAAATCTAAGTGCATTCTTCTAAATGTCTAGTTAAAAGTAAGAAAATATGAATTTGTCAAATATAAATAGTTATAAACAATAGCAAATATATCAAATACATCTTAAGAATAGCTATTTTGAAGCATTAATAGAACCTATTTTTCAGCAACAAAAATTCTATAGATTTTTGTTTTTTACACTTTTATATTTCTTTCAGGTTTATTTACCAAACTCAACAAAATAATTCACCCCAATTAAATATCAGTTAACAATGTCTGACATTTACACCCTTCTATCTAATACCCACACCGTCTTACCTTGAAGAGCTAAAATTTTCACTTGATGACACCGACGATGCTCTTTTGTGTTGCTTCTGCTGAATCTCCGCAATTTGATACGTGTACTGGTCGTTCCTCGGCCGATGCCTGGCAGGCCTGCGGACGCACAGAAGCCACCTGGCTTTACTAAGAAGCCACTCTCTAGTCCTGGTCTTCCTGTCGGTCCTTTTCTGACTAGCATTCTGACTTTCGCCGAGCAACTTGGCATTGCACGTGCACTGCGGCACGTGGTGCTCCTGCTTTTCCCTCGACGATCTATCCGCCAAACTGTTGGTGTTAGCCGGGGTCTGCCTGTTGCTAAAGTTGGAGCTGTGCCTGCACCTCCCGATGCCCCGAGTAACTCTGCTTTCTTCGATCGCTTTGCAGATCATCACGCAGTCTTTTTTGAATTGTTTGGTTAGGATCGCGTATAGGAACGGATTACAGCACGAGTTTAGCGGCAAAACGAACACTGTAAAAACTTTGGCTTGTTCAAGGGATATGAGTTGCAGTCCAAACGCTGCGGTTAGCGAGAAGAACGCTATTGGCGACCAACACAAAAAGTCTGTGAACACTAACAAAGCCATCCGCTTGGCTATGCGAGAGTCATTGGAGTTCCAGGCCTGGGAGCCCCGGATAGCGCAGTACATTTTTAAATAACAGCCCATCAATATTAAAAAAGCTATCCCGTTGATGAACATTAAGAACACTACGTACGTTAAACTGGCTATGTCGTTCGTTTCGAACGGAAGACAGACCGCGAACTTCCTGAAGTCCGAAATGTTGAAGATAGGCATGATACCCATGACTATAGCGAAACTCCATCCACATAGCATGATATACCCGGCGTGCTTCAGTGACAATCTTTTGTTGAGGTGCATGGCATGGGTTATGGCGTAGTTACGTTCCAGTGTTATTACTGCCAGCGTCCACACGGACAGTTCGGAGCTGAGTACTCCTAAGAATCCGGCGAGTTGGCATCCGGCTGACATTTGCCACGGGATCGCATACATTCGGAATTCACCCAACGTGGAGGCATCAACGACTGCCAAAAATCCTGAGATAAAAAGGTTTATAATAATAATAATAATAATAATAATAATAATAATAATAATAATAATAATAACTTTTTTTTATTGGTACCCTATTTTGCTTATTTAAAGTACGCCTCAGAGTGTTTAAATCCAAGTTTTAAAAACGCGCGTGTTTTAAAGTTACCATGGCAACATCAAATGTAAGCAAGTACAACTCGTTCATCTGTATCTGTTACCTTTTGCTCTTCCATCCATTTGATGAACTTGTCATATTCTTTTTTATAAGCGTCTTCCGATTTTTGAGGTATTAACCGCGATTCTGCTTTTCTATTTAAGTAATCAATGTTAGAATTCATTTTAAAGCCATATAGAATCAGTGACAACTGTAGTGACAATAATTAATCCTATGTGACAGATTGCAAATTAATTTTTGTTTTCTCATTTTCATGACACTGACAGGTATCCTGATGTCACATCACGAATTCAACCATTTTACATTCCCAATTCTCATTTCCATTTTTTGTAGTAATAATACCAGTATTTATGATTTCAAAGTGTACCAATAAAAAAAAATAGCGTAAAGTATTCGTGGATAACTGGTCTTTAAAACACTTGCTCTATTTCGAGCACTCCGGCTGCGCCGTCGTGCTCGAAAAATCGCGCGTGTTTTAAAGACCTTAATATCCACTTATACTTTAATATACTATATTGTCGTATCATCTTATAAAGATATTGACAACGTCATATATTAGGTATAAAAGATAGAATAGCAATAATTAATAGACAAGTATAACAGTAATAAACACTAAATGTAAAATCTTATGAATTAAAAGCAAATGAATTAAAGGCAAAGTACAATGTTATAAATTTTTTCTGCTAAAAGCATATTTGGTTAGTCAGGCACTTTATTCAAAAAAAATAATAGTATGAAAATGTAAAGGATCTATGCCCAAAAACAAATTTTGACATTTTCTTTCATCTAAACGAAAAATTTCGAAATTCTGGTATTTACCTGAAACAGGTCTGATATTGGTATCTGTCTTATTAATGGAGTAAAATCGCTCCTTCTATCTCGCTTATTTTTTTTATACAGATTATAACTAAATGGGACCTTCACCATCTTACCAGGACTTAATTTTGGCTATATAAAATAAACTCTGACAACACTTTTTAGTAAGGCACCATGAAAACGAGACGCATTAAATATTTGATTTCTCAAAAATTAAAACAGTCCAGTCAACGGAGCTTTAAAATGACCAAAATCTCTGATTTGAGTGCTAATGAATGGATTTTGATGAAACCTTGTACAACGTGTTGTAATGACGTTAATAAAAAAATTGAAGAAAAATTAGGGTAGAAAATGATCGGAAGGGGTAGAAAACACCCCTTTTATCACGTGTTCCGTAACTTGTAGAATTAGATCAAAAATGAAAAAAAAAGTCATATATTCATCTTTTTTGGCCCAAAATAAGATGTTTTTACTCTTGTCATTTTTTTTCGAAAAATACCTGTTTTTCGAAATATGACCACTAGAAAATTCTTAAAAGTGGGGCAGGGAAATGATAAAGGTTGAAAAAAAAACTGAAAAAATTCAGGTGAATGTATCATCGAAATTCAACACTTTTTTATTTGCAACTTTTCTGTAAAGTGCGTTTTCACCGAGTTGTTCCGGAAAAAATTTGAACAAATTAAGACGTATGCATTGAGGCCTTCTAAATATTTTTTGTCTCTTGGAATTTTTTTGTAACTTGCTAATTTTTCGAGTTACAGCAGTTTTTCACGATAAATAGTACATTTTTTGCACATTAAAAAATACATGAAAATTCAAAAAATGAGCGTGGTTTATATATATTATTATAAAAAAATATGAAACCTGTATAGTTTAAAGGTTCAATATAATTTTTAAATTGAAAATTTTTTAAAATATTTCAAAAAATGTAGTATACTATTTATCGTAAAAAACTGCCTGTAACTCGAAAAATTAACAAGTTACAAAAAAATTCCAAGAAACAAAAAATGTTTAGAAGGCCTCAATGCATACGTCTGAATTTTTCCAAATTTTGAAATTACATATTTTTAAAAGGCTACAATTTCAAAGAAAAGGGTAGTTTTTCATATTTTTCCGGAAAAGCTCTGTAAAAACGCACTTTACAGAAAAGTTGTAAATAAAGAAAAGTCTTGTATTTCGATGATACATCCACGTGAATTTTTTTAAATTTTTGTTCAACTTTTACATTTCCCCGCCCCACCTTTAGGAATTTTCGAGTGGCCATATCTAGAAAAATATGCATTTTTCGAAAAGATTCACAAGAGTAAAAACATCTTATTTTGGGCCAAAAAAGGTACCTAAATATATTGTTTTTTTTTTCATTTTTGACCCATTTCTACAAATTAAGGAAATCGTGATAAAAGGGGGGTGTTTTCTACCCCTTCCAATCATTTCCTACTTTAATATTCTTTCAACTTTTTTTTTAAAATCATTACAAATACATTGCACAAGGTTTCATCAAAATCCATTCATTAGCACTCAAATTAGAGCACTCCCCGTCGACTGGACTGGAGATAAATCTTTTTTATAGTCCTATCTACATTTGACTGAATCTAGTATATTTCTTAAATTTCATAATACATAATTCCTCCTATGTTGAAGTTCTTAATACACGGATTTGCTAGTGTCTTCTTTGAGACTCATTTACTCTAAAAGGTCTTACATTTTAAGAGTTTTGTGTAACGATCCATTTTTAGTCAATGTCTAAACATTGCTTATTTGATTCAATTTACAACATTTTATATTTTTCCTTAATAAAAATACTTTTACGCCGACACTGTATGTTCGTTTATAACACTTTTTTAACATTTTTTAAATTGTACGAGCTGGAGCACTGCGTTTAAGGTTACGAGACTATATCATCTTCAGGATTTCGGGATTAAAGGTTAAGTACTGATGCGGTGCACAAAGTACCTACCTAAGAATTGGAGGGATTTCGAGATTGAATGGGAGGACGGCGAGGAAGCAACAAGCGTGCGAGTAGCTTAGTCAATTTTAGCAGCTTATGTAATTTTCCTCTCATTAATTCCATGGTATTTGACAATAACTTCTTATAATTTCATTTCTCATACATAAATTTGTGAAGTGATTCTATTTACCTGGGCAACCTGTCAGTACGAAACTTTTAATAAAATTCGTTACTGGTCAAACAAGGGCTGCCGCTTATGGAAGCTAATCTTCTAATTCACTACTAGTAATATGGTGGTCAGTCTCCACATGTATCCAGCCTATATATTTAGTGTAAAGTGCTTCGTTTGTTCATAATTAACTTTCTCTTCGATTTTAGCAGTAATTCACAATCGTAGCTCAAACCGTTGATTCAAGATGCCGATGTGAGTTTTGAAAAACACATTTTTCGCATTGCTTCTCAGTCATGAAAAATTAGATTTTGCAAAATTCGACCCTACTAAAAAAAATGGTCAAAATCCATTTCGGATAACCAAAATTATACAATTGCAAGACGGTGATGGTCACATTTAGGCGTAATCTCGGACCGATTTTATTCCACTATATAGAGTGTCTTCGGATGGGGTTAACTATACTACAAACTGACCTAATTTTAATTTTTTGACAGAGTCACTCTTTACGAAAAAAAAATTGATTGTAATATTTTCATATTAATTTTTTAAAATTCTGTCCACTATTGATATTAAGAGTAGGATACTTTTCTCGAAACCTTCAATTGCATGTCGATAGCAAATGTCCCCTATACCCTAACATTTAACTAAATAAATTCGTTGCTGTAAAGTACGCATTATTGAAATTTAAATTGACATAGTAATTATGACAATGATATTGACAATTCAAAAACCTCAAAAGTATTTTGATCATATTATTCCATACATACAGGAATATAAAGAAACTGAAAATAAAACTCGATTTAAACAAGAATTAATTAAAATTTTGAAGATAGTAATTAGAAGCAACTATTTCAAATGGATGCCTTAAACATAATATCTAAATGATGCTCGTCAGAGGGTCTTAGTGTCAATCCGAGCAAAACAGTTATTGTTCCATTCACCAAAAGGAGAAAACTCAATTTGAGAGCTCCTATGTTAAATGGAACAGTACTGAATTTTTCCAGTGAAGTCAAGTATCTAGGAGTAATCCTAGACCAAAAACTTACCTGGAACTCACACTTAGAAAGGACACTTACCAAAGTAACGACGGCTATTTGGACGTGCCGTAGGCTGTTTGGTAAGACTTGGGGTCTGAAGCCGAAAATGATACACTGGTCCTACCTATCGGTTGTGAGACCTATGGTTACCTATGCATCATGCATATGGTGGCCAAAAACAGAAGAAAAAGTAGCACAAGGAAAGTTGCAGAAATTGCAACGCCTTGCCTGTCTAGGGACTACAGGAGCAATGCGCTCGTGTCCCACAGCAGCTATGGAGGCAATGCTGGACTTACTTCCTCTGCATTTGCATGTGAGGAAGGAGGCAGCACTTAGTGCCTTAAGGCTGCATCAGGCATTTAAATTCAGACCAGGCGACCTGGTTGGTCACTTAAGGATTCGGGAGTTAATCCAATTTGAATCCGTGACCAAACCCACTGACTCAATGCCAATTAAGCATGACTTTGACTGCCCGTTTGATGTGCTGATTGAAAGCCGTCAGGCATTGCGGTTGGAGAAAGAGTCACACATCTGGTACACAGATGGATCCAAGATGGATGAAGGAGTTGGTGTGGGCGTAGCAGGGCCTAAATGCAGGCTATCTAAAGCCCTTGGTAACACCCCAACCATCTTCCAAGCAGAAATTTATGCTATAGATCTATGTGCCCAGGAATGCCTAAATAGAGGCACTCGAAGGGCAAAGATCTATATACTTTCAGATAGTCGGGCAGCATTAAAGGCTCTCAGGTCATATAAATTCGAGTCAAAAATTGCCTGGGAATGCAGACAATCCCTGAAGCAACTGGCAAAAAACAACAAGGTTGTGTGGGTGGCAGGGCATGAGGGGATAGAAGGCAACGAATTGGCTGATAGCCTCGCAAGAAAAGGGGCTGAAGCCCCGTTTTTTGGACCCGAACCGTTCTGTGGCCTATCCAAGGGACACATAACGGAGGAGGTCCTAAAATGGAAAAAGGAACAAAAAGAGTCCTACTGGAGGAACACTCCAGGCCAAAGACAAGCAAAAAGGTTTATAACCTATTCAACAAAGAATGCCACAAGGCTTCTCGAACTGGAAAAGTCCGATCTAAGGCTGATCACAGGCCTTCTAACTGCCATTGCCCCTTGAGATATCATCTCAAGAACATGGGCATGGCAGAAGATGACAAATGCAGATACTGTGAAGCTGCAACTGAAACTGCGGAACATATACTTTGTGAATGCAGGGTGCTAATCCGCATTAGGCTAAAGTACTTAGAACAGGCGGAATTAACGCCTGAAGACATAGGAAAATTAGCTCCCAGGAAAATCACAAGCTTTGCAAAAAGTCTTGGAATCCTGGGCAACAACTAGATGCAGGGTAATTCACAAAAGACCTTTTAGGTCGAGGTGAAGAAAGGCCAACCCAGGGCCAAGCGACCCCTCAAACAATCTACAATCTACATTTCAAATGGATTTTTCATAAAAAATGAAAAATAAAGGTAGTTTGCTCTTAGGTAAAATGCATATTTTAGAAATTTCGAGCGCCCTGTATAAAAGAAATAAATTTTCTTAATACAAATAGTATTTTATTAACAAAATTGTTAGAAAATTTTCGTATAAACAGTGAATTTTTGTCAAAAAATTAAGTCCATCTGTGGTATAGGTAACCTCATCTGAAGACACCCAGTATAGTCTAGAAACCAGTGAACAGTTTCGGGTAGGATTATACTGCTTGATATTCATAAATTTGGTGAAGTTGAATATGGGAATTAATAAAACACGAGATCATCGAAACGACGTCGTATTTTATCGCTTTTAATTACTTGTAATTACTTACCTAAGTAAATGCCCATAAAAAAATCCGCAGCGGCCAGATTGCACACCAGAAACCTGGGAACGTCCATTTTACTTCTCGAAAAAATCAGCACAAATACAACAGTACCGTTGCCTAACATCGCACATAAAAACACAATCCACACACCACAACGTAACGTCCACCAGTCAAACAGATCCTGGCAAGGAAGAAAAGGACCCGGCAAAGGTAAGCATTGGATTTTTCCTGGGGCCCCCGTAGACCCCTCACCAGGAAGGCGTAGCACAGAGTCGTCTTCAGCTGTGTATTCTTCCATGTATGAGGGAAAGTTGCCTGGATATGTGAAATCGGAACGGATGTTCTCCCAAATGGCCTCGAACTTTTTCCCGAATTTGTGACTGATGTTTTCTGAAACAAAAATACACTTTCATTGAAATGGGTAACTCCTAATATAAATACATCCACATTGTTGGTATTGTACATAAAAATTAAATAAATAAATATGCATACACATTTGCCCAGTCATAAAATACAATGCTTGAATAATATAGAATATAAAATCAGTCAGTTATATTGATAAAATTGTTTCAAGTTTCAACTTTGGATAATTCAGTATTCATTTTATTAGCAGTAGTATCAAGATCGTAGTCACAAACAGCTAATAAAATATCATCTGCATAGAATTTTAAAGAACCACAGTTAAGTTGGTAATTTATGTCATTAATGTAAGTAATAAATAAAAGGGGCCCTAAGATGATTCCTTGCGGAACCCCAAGATTAACATAAAGACTAGGAGAAAATGTATGTTAAAGTTTGGTGATTTGTTTTGTGTTGGTCAAATAAAAACAGTAAAACTTAAATAAATTGGTAGAGTTTGTGTTTTGTTCGTTTGTTTACATTGATCATATGCAAGGCATACTATAAAATGTTTTGATAAATTGCGGCTTCCGGCAAAAATTCAACTTAATTATTTCTTTTATTTTGATATTTTCGGATGATCATAGATAAAATAATGTTTGTAATTCGATCGCAAAATGTCATTATCCCTCTTGAGCGACAAAGAGGCATTTTGCGCTATTAACATATATATAGAATAGATATTTGTATAATTAATATTCCTACTTTGTAAAATATTTTACACATTTGCAAGATATAAAATTAATGGTTCTGTTCGCTAGTATTTTAATACATCGCGAAAATGAAGCAAATATCGTGTAAAAATTATTGGCTTTTGTGCTAAAATCTACAAAATGTTTATACTGCTTGAAATATATCTCTGGGCCTTTATACAATTTATATAAGGTACATTTTATGATGATCCTTGATATGAATACTGTTTCGATAAATCTAGTGTATTCCAATTTATCGCTGACAGCGCACTAGGGTTGTAGGCAGTCAGGCATAAAACTTGTTTTGTCAATGAAAGAAGTGCCCTTCTTATATTGATAATGCAGGAAAATAAGTAGGAAAAACTGAATAAAAGAGAGTGCCTGTCATAATTTTTTATATACTGAATTCTTTTGGTTTATGTATAGGGTGTATCTTAAGTTAGTGGACTCGACTGGAATTTGTTTGTTTTTTTACTTCCCTCAGTTACCTAAGCGAAATATTGTAAACACGAAAAAGTCACACGCAGAAATTTATTCGGATTTTCACAGTTCAGATTTTCATTTTAATTTTAGTTCAAAGGATGAGTATCCACAAGATAAGAAAAATTCCCCTGAAAATCAGTCAACCATGCCAACACTTTTTTACTGATATGTTATTGTTATTAAGAGATTAATAAAATATGTAAATATAAAAGTGTATCAACGTTTCGTTCAAAGTTAAAACATGACGTCGATTTCTCGTTATTTTTCGTTATTCTCGTCATATCTCAACTATGAGCGCAACGTTGATACACTTTTTTGTTTATATATTTTATTAGTCTCCGAATAATACACAACATATATCAGTAACAAAGTGTGGACATGGTTAGGGGAATTTCCCTCATGTTGTAGGCACTCATCCTTTTTTGTACGTTTCAACTTACGTTGTGATGGCCAAATATCCACCGAACTGTTCCAGAAATTCATGTCAATATCTTCTATGTCTGGAAAAACGATGATATCCTTTGCTCTAGGCGGTGGGTTGGACGGTATGAGTGGAAGGAAGGCGCAGCAATGGTAGGCGTAGGCCAACACTAACGTTTGAATTCTCGGAAAGTCCTCTGGTGGCGGGAACTCACGAAGATGTGGATTATTGAAAGTTTTTAAATGTAGGAGCCTTTCTAGGCCTGCGGATGGTAGATGTGGGAAGACGTTGTTTCCTAAATTTCTGGAAATTAAGAATTTAGATGATATTGTTTGAATCTTGGAGACTTTCTGCTAACATTACATACGAAAACTTCGCTTCAGAAAAGGAGAAGCTGATTTTCGCTATTTTTGCATTAATAACACACTTTTTTTACTTATTGATTGGATTACTAGCCAACCTGAATTTTATGTTCTAAGGAGTTAAAAAAACTACTTTCAAATGCATGAAATATACTTGATTTTAGAGAAAAATTAAAGATAGCATGAACAATGAAGAGGTGTTACTAATAGTTTCACTAATGACATGAAAAATAATTATATTAACATAACAATAGAAAGTACCTATGAGTACTCCAATCGTGCTAAAAATATTATGTAACTAAGAATACTTACAGATCCTCAATTTTGGATATGGGCATAAACGCATCAGGATGTATGAAAGAAATCTGATTATCCTCCAAATCTCTAAGGAAATAAAAAATATTGGAGAAAATACTGAGAGATCTACAGTAAACACTATCACCTATGAATTTTCGCATGTCTTTGAATATACTATTACTGGTGCGATTTCGATTTTCAACTGCCATTTTTGATGTTTTTTTTTTTAATTTCTGACTATTTTTTGATCGGCCATAACTTTTGAATTAATTATCGAAATTGAGCGCATCTAAATGTAATCTCTTCATTTAAAGCTTTAAAAATTCGAAATGCTTTGGCTCTGTTTTTAATGAAGTCAAAATTATTTTTTTGGAAATTTATAAACAAAGGTGATGTTTAAAAATTTAGTAAAATATGTTGTTACTCTTTTAATTTAGTAGAAGAGATTTCCAAAAAACTATTTTAACCTAACCCAATTTTAATTTTCAATCTAACTGAACAATAGAGTCACTAACAATGGTCTCATTGTTTAGCTGTTTATACTGTTTTTCAATTTACACTGTTATTAATTTAAAAACACTCGGTATAGCGAAAATTCCTTGAACTCGTTTTTGTCGCAAAAAATGTATTTTTTTATTGGTCAGAGTGAGCGCGCGAAATAAAGATGGAAAGAAACGAATTATTGTTAGCAATTAAATATTGTTAATTATTGTTCATAATAGAAAATAGCAGTGTGCTCGCTCCATCGAGATACTTTCCCCATTTGCATCCTTCTCCTCTTTCCTTCTGCTTGAGTGATACGCATAACAATGACTTAAACTGCTGTTAATGAAAGGTATATCAGGTAGTAATTTTATTTTCTATATAGTTAGAATTCATTAAATACACTACACTAATCAAAGACATTAGATCGAAAATTCATAGGTGCTTTTGGTTGTGCATTTTATCTACAATTGTTGTATGTTAACAATAATAATAATTGAATTGATGCTTACAATACTTGCAACTTTGAAAGATTGTAAAATGCATCCTGGGGAATGTACTGGATCTGGTTGTGAGCTAGCAGTAAGTCGTGTATCTGGTACATTCCTCGAAATGGTTTGTCCTCAATGGACTTTATGTTGTTGCTGGCCAAATCTCTAAAATTGTAGAATACTGATATTTACTTGATATGTGTAAAGAAATTAAATACTTACAACACTCTCATCTCTCGGCAGTTATTTAAGTCAGGTACGGTTTTCAACTTATTGGACTTCAGATCCCTGAAATAAGAAAGAGAAAAATCATAAGAGTAGCTTTGAATCATTGTATATTTGATGAAGAATTGTTTATAAGGGTTTGACATTATGACAGTAGTTAAAAATTGAACAGTATACCAGAAGTTGATGAACGTTAGTAACAATATTTCTTTAGTAACAGATGTGTATCCTGGAATTTTCAGTCATTTTAAAAGAAAATTATTTAATTTTCTTACATTTCGGTCTATTCATTATCGTCAAAGAAATTAATTATAAGAATATAAGAATTATAAGAGGTGTTTACTTAAACCTATGGATAACACAAAAAATACCAGACTTTGGCCGCATTTTACACTTGCCGCGCCGGCCTGATTGTTCCACCGAGAGCAAAAAACACTTTGACCGGCAAGCGACAACCCAACTTTTTGTGCCAATTAAGGAAATGTAAACTTCTCCTACACGTTTCTCCCTACTATACACTATTTACATTTTACGTATCTATGTCAATAATTGACTGTCTTAATTCAAAAAGACCAAAAATTCCAGGATACACATCAAATTAATTTGATATCAACGGTCAAGAAAATAAAAACAACTACACATTTTATTTAGATGAACTATTTGTAGAGTGAACGGATTTTTCACAAAGAACAGAATTTCAGTGTATCATCTAGAATGTTTTTTGTAATATCTTAGACCACTTTCATGCCTAGGGCCTAGATAGAATTCATAGGTACCATAGCCTGTCAACTGATACTGGCACCTTCACCATATTATAGAATATTAGATCTACACAGAAATATCAGTAGTAGTCCAGTCAATGAATATATTGTAGAATGCATGGAATATGCGAGACTTTTTGACTTCAGAACTTTGTTGGGAGTAGTTAGTAGGTAAACATACTAAAAGTACCCGCCCCTGAGAGGTGAGCTTACGGAGGGAGGGAGAGGGGAAGGTACCATTTTTGGTTTTTTCGATTATATCTCGGAAACGGTGGCCTCTAGAAAAATATGTTCTAAATAAAAATGAAAGCTAATTAAATTTCCTATAAAATTGTTTCCATACATATTTGTCGAATTTCCAACGGTTTTCGAGATATACGTTATTGAAAATCGATAATTTTCCAAAAACTTATTTTTTAAGTGTATATCAAATTGAAGGAAATTTAATTCTCTACAGCTTCGTTTCTGACAGTTTTTCTCAGAAACGATCGTGGGAGGCACTAGAAGCAAATGTTTGACAAGAAGAGTTAAGTAAAAATGATTTTTTCGAAAAGTATCGATTTTCAATAACGTATATCTCGAAAACCGTTGAAAATTCGACAAATATGTATGGAAACAATTTTATAGGAAATTTAATTAGCTTTCATTTTTATATAGAATATATTTTTTCTAGAGTCCACCGTTTCCGAGATATAATCGAAAAACCCAAAAATGGGACCTTCCCCCCTCCTCCCACCGTAAGCTCACCTCCCAGGTGCGGGAACTTTTAGTATATTTACCTGCTAACTACTCCTAACGTTTATATATATTCCATGTACTCTACATCCCTCTTTTGAGCACTCATTGACTGGATTATAGATAGTTTAAAATGTATAAACATGGGTCCGAAAATTCTTCCTAAGGGCGCTATAGTCCTTCGAATGTGGTCTCCAAAAATTCGCTTACATTGAATATCTCGATAATAACCATTTGAGATAATAACCATTTAAGATACAGCGATGAGATTTGGTAAATGATTTAGTATTATAGTGGAGTACACCTGGATGAAAAAGTTATTACAAAATTGATTTAACCTGAACGAATTTGTCTAAAAACTCTTTTAATGGCTTTCTATGTTCATAAATAAAGTTCTTAATTTTTTTGGCTGGCTGATTTTTATTGTAAAACCCGAAGAAACCGATTTTTTAGGGGAAATTATTTTGAAAACGTTATATCTGGAAGCATTTCAGTTATTTTGGCTCGAAAATATTCACTTAGGAGTTTTTGAGATCGCTAATTACGAACCTAGTGTTCAGAACATTAATAAACAAAATGGCGGGTCCAAAATGACTGAATTTAAGAAGAAAATCACACAAAATTCTAAAGGTAGTAATAAATATTTTACATCCAAGCTGAAATATTACAGCATACGCGTTTCTAATGCTGCTAACAACTAAACTGGCATTAAAAAATAAAAATACAAGGTGGCAGATCCAAAATGGTCGAATTTAAGACCAAAATTATACAACAAACATGTATAACAAAGTAAAGGATGAGGATTCATAACATAAGAAAAATTGCTCTGCAACATTCCTTAGCTGAGACTTGTCAGAATGGCCTACTTGGTTTTGAAAAATCCATTGCTGGACCCGGGAAAAATCTGCCCTCCTTGTTTTCGACAAAAAAGTACATTTTTCTATCGTATTTCTGAAAAACTATTGGCGGATTCAGAAGGTACAGAAAAAATGCTATTAGAATAGCGATTCAATTTTGACGGCACACCTAAACTGTTTCGGCAAAAAAATCACAAAACAATTTAGCGCATCACGACTAACACTTTGACCAGGCATTATTTATGGAATGGTTTTATAGAGTCTACTCAAATGCTTCAGATTTATATCCCTTCACATAACACATACCAAAAAAACCTTCCTACCTAGTCGATAAGAAGAAAAAAACAATAATAATAAATTATAAACTAAATGATTGTTTTGATTAAAACCTACACAGTTTGATTTTGAAATTGAAAAGAATAGTAACCTATGTATTTATCATTACCTTGACAACAATACTTATTTTGACAGTTTTATCAGAGATTTTGTTTATAGTAGAATTTTGGTACGGGTAGTAAGTACTATTTAAAGTAGATTTACAATTTTTATTTTGGTCAATTTATAATTTTTAATATTAAATCTAACCTTGGTAATTCTGACAGCATTCCTTCCTTTCCTTCAATTTTATTAGTAGTAAATTCTGGATAAATTTTATAGTTTTTGTGTAGAGTCACATAAGTCAAATTGTTCATAAATATTGGCATTTTCGCCTAGTCATTTACTTGAACAAAATTTAACTATTTTTGCCCTTCCTTTTTTTATTGTCAACTAGCCCCCAATTGCCTATTACTTCCACGTCCAGTGGAAGTATAGTAACGACAAAAAATTTTTCAAAAATTTTTATTGTCCAAATAGGCTTAAAATGTCATGAAACGTCGAGATTTTAAGTTTGAGCGAAAAAAATTTTCTGTCTGTCTGTCGGTCTGTCTGTAACTTTTTTTTGTGCGCACGTTTACTCTGGAACCGTTTAAGATATTGACTTGAAATTAGGTACACATATGTACTTTAACGAGATCTAGAACTAGATTATATTTTCATCTTGTTCCGTCGAAGGGTTGGGGGTAAATTGGGGTAAATTTGGGGTAAATGGGTAAATCAAGCAGGTAAGAGTCCATGAAATTGGTATTTAGTATATACAAGAGAAGCTAAAGTCTCAAAAAAAATTTTGGCATTAGCCACCCCCATTACCACCCCCACCTCCTTATTAAAGGGGATGAAAAAAAATTGTGATTTAGTGTATGTACAGGAACCAGAAACCTCAAAATATTTTTTTACTTCATCCACCCCCCACTACCACCCCCCTATCACCACCCCCACCCCACTACCGATGTGGGGTATCGTTTTATGGGTTTTTGGGGTAGAGGATTTCAAATATTATATTATTAAAGTTCCATAAACAATTATTTTCGCATACAAAGTTTTTTCGTTGTGAGTGACTTGGATAGAGAATCTGGATGTGGAAGTAGTGATTCCTTGGGCAGCGGTTTTAATTTTTCTCTATTATAAAAGTAAAAACCGCTGCCTAAGGAATCACTACTTCCACATCCAGATTTTCTATCCAAGTCTCTCATAACGAAAAAATTTTGTATGTGGAAATAATTACTTCCACATCCAGTGGAAGTATTATAGTAACGACAAAAAAATTTAAAAAAATTTTATTGCTCAAATAGGCTTAGAATGTCACAAAACGTGGAGATTTTAAGTTTGAGCGAAAAAAAATTTCTGTTTGTCGGTTTGTAACTTTTTTTGTGCGCACGTTTATTCTGGAACCGTTTGAGATATTGACTTGAAATTTGGTACACATATGTACTTTAACGAGATCTAGAACTAGATTATATTTTCATCTTGTTCCGTCTAAGGGTTGGGAGGTAAATTGGGGTGATTTTGGGGAAAATAGGTAAATCAAGCAGGTAAGAGTCCATAAAATTGGTATTTAGTGTATACAAGAGAAGCTAAGGTCTCAAAAAAAAATGGCATTAGCCACCCCCATTACCACCCCCACCCCATTATTAAAGGGGATGAAAAAAAATTGTGATTTAGTGTGTGTACATGAACCAGAAACCTCAAAATGATTTTTTACTTCATCCACCCCCATTACCACCCCCTATCACCACCCCCCACCCCGCTACCGATGTGGGGTATCGTTTTATGGGTTTTTGGGGTAGAGGATTTCAAATATTATATTATTAAAGTTCCATAATCAATTATTTTGTCACACAAAATTTTTTCGTTGTGAGTGACTTGGATAAAAAATCTGGATGTGGAAGTAGTGATTCCTTGGGCAGCGGTTTTTTTGATGTGAATGCCTGGACCACTCACCATCCGGAGAAAGCACGAGTTAGGAATCCGTTGCTGTCAAACGTCAATGAAAGTTACGTAAGCCAACCCATCTCTGTAGCTAACACTTGCAGTATTTTGGTTAGAAGAAATTAATGTAAACCAGTTGATATTTTCACTTAGTATTAACTTTTAAACATTTTTAGTTATTTTTTATAATCTGTTTTCCTCCATCGAACATAACTTCTTTTAAACATTGTAAAGAGATTGTATTTTTGTCCTATGTTATTAATTATATTGTTTTTTAAATACCTGTTTGATTGTGCCTATCAGTAAAAATTGACAGAGTATTACAACTTATTTGTTTTGTTTAGAAATACTGTTGAAGTATTGTAGAATACGCTGTTGCCCAGAATTAGTTTTTCAAACGGCCAGAACCTCGACCCAACCACCGAGTTTAGCTGGTTGCTACGTTTCGTTCACCTTTGTTCTTCAGCCTTCAACTGGGGGAAATGATGACGTTGCAAAATGTTATCACATTTATGTGTGCATTTTTTTCTAGGTTATATCCAGAATCTATTCAAAGTTCTTCTCCTTGTAAGACTTGGTTTATTGAATCTTGGAAAGTAATTGAAAAATTTTTGATAGTAGTGACTAAATCTGATGACGGGGTTGCCATAATTGGTTGATTGATGACAGTTTTCTTAGGTTAAAAAGGGAAATGTACGTTAACTCACATACCAGCAAATGACAGTACTTGTAATGTTCAACTTCAATTGGGAAATAGGAAATTACCATAAATTAGAGGAACATCTATTCAAAATTTATCAGGAAAATTCTTCTCTTCATTAAACGATAAGCATCATCTGGATCAATTTATAGCGGTAGTTAGTACATTGAATCTCTTCTTGAAATCATTGATAAAAGTGGTTCTAAATCAGGAACGTGTTGATCTTCGGGTAATTATATCTGAATTTTCTTCTAGAGTAGAAATAATTTTGTCTCTTCTTTAATTAATCAGATAATTTAGATCTCATCATGAAGGTCATATGATCACGTCGGGCATATATAAATTATCACGTCGGGGTCACCAAATTTATAGCGTTAATGCTATAAATAAAATTAAAATTGATGTAAATATACGTATATTTGTTTTCTTTAATACACCTTATATTTTATTTGATTTTTGTGTATTTCAAAGTATATTGTTATTATTTTGTTATCGAATCGAATGTTTTTTCTTTTGTTTTTTCTCGACTCCATAGGAACTTCTCGATTTCCAGTGAGTGAGTCACTATAGTCTATAACGTCGCAAAAATGCCCTACGTTATTTTAAAAGATAAAGTTTATTCTACGAAAAATTGCACGACTAGCTCATTCATTATAAGGTGCTAAAATAAACTCATAATTAATAACAAAAATATATTACAAAATACCACAAAGAGCAATTTACATCAGGGTGTGGAAGAAAAGATAAATATCGCTTTTATCATGAAGAGACAAATACACAATAAATTAACATAATTGCAAAAGATACACAAATTATACAAAATCTTGATTATGGCAATGAGATAAACAAAGCATACTAAAATCTTAATGTCGTCCGACTCGAACTAAGCTTAATTTAATTAGTGACTCTACCAAAATTTAAAACAGAAATATACTAAATCTTTCATGGAGACATTAAAATATGAACAATACTCAACTAAAACAGCTGTACGCCGTTTAAAAATTAATATATAAAAACTACAAAGCAAGGTACAAAAATACGTTAAGTCTACACAAAAGGTAGATAGTTTATCAACAAAAGTACCGACGCAAACGCGCACTCACAAAAATTGATATGGTGGTTCTTTCTGGTGAACTTATCACTTCTCTGGGAGGACGGGAACATAATAAAGTTTTACTTACAATAAGGCTTCACAGGAACTGGAACACTGATTTAACATTTCTTATTAAATAAGACAGATTACTGTTAAACAGCAATCAGGAACTCCAAAATAGAGCTGGAAAGACTCTTATTGGCAATTTGTAGATTCACATGGCCCTAAGCCAATTGCCGTTGTCCATACACTTATTATTAATTTCACTTATAAATGACCATAATGTGGGCCATTTAACATATAACTTTTAATTACTGTACCCTCAGTTACTCAAATCTGTCCACACAATATGGCTCAAGACTAACAACAATACTACTTAAACAAATTAAGTGACCGGCTTACGCCGGTCACAGCCCCGGAATCAAATATGGTCGCCTCTCCTCTCAATATTTATTCAGTTCCCCCGTAAGGTGACCGGGCAACACGACGCGGCTTCGCGTGACCAATCAAATTCAAAATCCCATATATCGGTATTTTACGTTCACCGCGTAACGTCTTTATTTTGCCTAGCGCGGTAACCAAATTCCGGAAGGAGCCAGGGCTGGCGCCAGGCGGAAGACTAAAGTAGCGGTAAGAAGTGTAAATAATAAACTGACTATAAAAGGCAATTTCTGGTACAATATACTAATTTAATTAATAGTGATAGACCCTGAAAAATGAGCACGTTACAAGTCGCTATATACGAACACAGATTGCAATTTATGGTCAAAATCGTGCATTAACTGTCAAGCTGTCAAAGTCAGTCGACATACGAGAAGTCCTCTTGGAAACTTCACCATCCCGAAAAGCAGATTCGACCACATCCATATAGATTTGGTAGAACCATTACCTCCATCCAAAGGTAACTTTTACATTCTTACGGCGATTGAACGATTCACTAGGTGACCGGAAGCGTACCCTCTTCGCGACATCACAGCAGAAACAGTTGCTCGTACTTTATTTCAAAATTTTGTTATCGAATCGAATGTTTTTTCTTTTGTTTTTTTTCGATTCCATAGAAACTTCTCGATTTCCAGTGAGTGAGTCGCTATAGTCGCTATACCATTCCATAGATAATACCTGGTCAAAGTGTTAGTCGTGATGCGCTAAATTGTTTTGTGATTTCTTTGCCGAAACGGTTTAGGTGTGCCGTCAAAATTGAACTACTCTTCTGATAGCATTTTTTCTGTACTTTCCGAATCACCTAATAGTTTTTCAGAAATGCGATAGAAAAATGTACTTTTTTATCAAAAACAAGGAGTTCGGCCCTGGATTTTTCAAAACCAAGTAGGCCACTCTGACAACTCCCAGTTGAGGAATATTACTGGTAAATTTCATTCGATTACATTACACCGTTACAGAGGTATAGCTCCAAATGCATATACACCCTGTATCTTGTTAATCAGTGGCCAAAACATTTTTTTCGCTGGTGACTCGCCTTGAAGTGCTCTATCTACCATTAGGCTATGGCACTTTCCTCGCGAATCACCCTGTACATAGTAACTGCTTTGCATTTTTAAATTTAAAAATAAAATGGCAAAAGACCTTATCAAATCACAAATTTAACGTTCTGCACTGAGTATATCGATAACATATCCGTCAGTAATAATTACTTTTATCAGAAATGCAGTCCGATTAAGGTTTTCCATTATTCACGCCATTTCAAATTTTTAATAATTTTTCAGTATTTAATGACGACAATTTAAAACTCCAAATAAAAAAGCATCATCGTTTAGAGTATGTCACCATCAGCCCCTTAATATTTATAATAAATGGGACGTAATACAATAGGCAGGATTTTATTCCTGATAATGTACGCTCCTCTTCATTATATGACTTTAAAAATTGCGTAACATTAAAACGTCAGTATAATTAATTATGACATATTAAGTACAATTAAACGGCTTCATTTTACTATAGGGATGGCTCCGAGTTAAAACAGCTACGAAAATAAAAAACAAATGAATACTTACAAGCTTTTTAATCTGGGACATGTGGAGCATAGGGAAGTAGGAACTGCTGCTATTCCTGCCCTGTCTAATCTCAATATTTCCAGCGCCGCGGTTCCATTTAAGTTGGGAAATGTGGACAGCTCTCTGGCATCAGACAGAATCCTATTAAAAAGGATATAAATCAAAACAAATTACATATTATTATCGTTATTGCATTCTATCAATGATTTATCTTCTGTTTCCAATTCGATAAATATTACAGAGCTACATTCAATTGATTTGATATGATGATCTAAAATTTTCGACGCCTTTACGAAATATATTTAGAAGATATAATCGTATTTTAGTGTGATAAAACTGAAAATATTGATTTATACAGTGTGTCCCAGGATAGATGTAAAAAGAGGTGTAATGGACCAACAATTTTGGAATGGTATTTGGGAATTGAGCCCTGCTTGTTGTAAAACTAAAGTATACCAAAAATGACTTGATTTGGTGTTCTACAGGGTGTTTTATAAACAAAGTTGTAAAAATCACCACTAATAAAGTACCTTTATTTTTCAAAATATGAAAAAATTCTACTAAGAAAAGTTATTTAAAATGCAATTTTATACCTCTATACCAACTTTCAGGAATATAAAATTATTTTTTTGAAACTTCCCATTTTTTGCGAATTAAGAGTTGAATTCATATTTAAAGTTGTGTAGGAGCAAATGTTATTCATTTAAAAAAGTAGGCTATTGGTAAATAAAAAATTGAATATACGAGATGTAAGAAGGTATAATGTTAATCGAACTAATTGTAAAACAAGAAACAATTACTAACAGAAGATGAATGAGGTTTAAAAATTATAACAAGTAATAAATGTCAAAAATATAACAGATTCACAAACAAATTAATTATTGACCAATATAAAACAATGTTTACAATTTTTTTATTATTCGACGTAGCTACCACCCACATTCACACATTTCGATCCTTCGCCTGAAGTCCTTAAAACTGTTTCGAATATGATCTAACGGTATGGAGTTTACGGCATTTGTAATTCTCTGCTTCAATACTGCTACATCGTTAGGAAGTGGTTCAGCGTAAACCAACTGCTTGAGGCGACCCCATAAAAAGAAATCCAATATTGATAGGTCTGGGGATCTCGCCGGCCACTTGATCGGTTCATTCCTGGCAATCCAATTTTCTCCAAAATTTAAATTCAACCACCGATTAACCATTTCTGTGGAGTGGCCAGGGCAACCATCATGTTGAAAATGAACTAAAGGCATATCTCTTAAAATATTTAAATGTTCTTCAGAAAATCTTTCAAGCTGTAAATAAGTGTGCTGGTTTAACCTTCCCTCAATGAAACGTGATAAGAAACGGCACACCACACATTCACTTTTTTATAATATTGTCTTCTACAATGAATTCTAAAATTTGGATTTTCAGAAGCCCAAAACCGACAATTCCGAGATGAAACAACTCCATTGGTTGTGAATGTGGATTCATCTGAGAAAATTATGAAATGATGAAAAAAATCTCTCTTCCATGATTTTTTCTCCAATGGTCAAACAAAAATCCAACCTACGGCCGTCATCTCCCTTTTCAAGCGTATGTTCATAATTTGCTTTATATGCCCTAATTTTCTTTGCCTTGTAAATTCTTTGTAGTTCAGACTTGCTAATATTAATAAGAGCTGATCTCTCTCTTAGTGGCATCCTAGGATTTTCTATAAGGTATGAGCTATAATAGCCCCAACATTGGCTTCATCATATGATTTTATTTTTCTTTTCATGTTAAGAACACTACCAGTAGCCAGAAACTTCTAAATTATTGTTACGTGCTGTGTAAAAATTTCTAGTTAATTACCCGTGCTAATGGATTTTAAGTAGGCTCTGCATTGTGCTATTCTCTGGTGTTGGAAATAGCAAACAGTTTTTAAGGTTTTCGAAAAAGAGGTGAATTAAAAGGAGAGAGGAAAAAAAAAGATCAGTTGCTCTGATATATGGCTTTTGGTGGCAAATGGCGATTGACAGTGTGAAATTACAATAATTTGACGTAATTTACGGATATAGTTCACACTAGTTAATTAATAGATGGTATGGTTGTTTTGTTTTGGCGTTTAGTGTTATATCATCTAGTTTTCTCCACGGGGAGGCTAAGAATCTTTGCCGCCAAGTTTGTAAATAACGTCTCCAGATCATTTAGGGTGTCGTAATGGTTGGAGGTGAGTTTATTTATTATATTGATCAATTTATGGAGGGTTGCTATACTTCGAAATCTCTTCTTTTTAGGCGTTTTGGTTTTGGACTTAATTTTAGCTTAGAGCTTGAGAGTTGTATGCTTATTTGGGGGGCACACCCTTGATACCCTGGATAGCCTATGAGGAGGTCCTACGCCACCTTTACTTAAGTTAAGTAATCTTGGGGCAGACTATTCTCTCATGGTATTGGTAACCGGCTAATGTTCGTGAACCGTTACGTAAGCAGAAGCAGTCTTGTGGCACCTTCGGGAATTTTCACCACCCCAGGAGACAGGGCTAAGTACCGCCTAGCGGATTTTCTTCATAATTTATCTAGTACCTATTTACTTGGGCATATGGGCAATGTCATGTCGAATATTATTTGTAGTTTAATTAATTAAAGGTTAGGCGTGTGTATAGACATAAGTTTCTTAGAGACATAACGTTTCCGTGGTATATTTAGGATATTATCCCTCCAGAACATTGTGCAAGACGTTGGACGTTGTTTTGTTGTTTGTTTATTAATAAGTCTTTAATAAGTTTAACGCGTCCAAGAGTCTTCGCTCTCGAGAGTTATATCGTGCACGATCCTGAAAATCACTTGTATTTATTACATAAAATTTGATGACCTGTGCAGGGGGATATTTAGGTATAAACATGCTATTTGAATACTGATTTTAATATATCTCCATATTTTAAATATCTTGGTGTTTCATTATTAAGGACCTAGATTAGAGTCAATTTTAGGGATTCGGTTACTCTTATCCACTAAACATTTGGGCTAAGGGTTGGAATTCCTTGGCGCCCCTCCCCTTTTGCTATTATAGTAACAATCGAATATTTAATTTGTGAACCCACGCTCGACTCCACTGTAAGCTAAGCCGAGAGCACTAGCCCAAATTCGGTCCGATTACATAGGGAGGAATAAAACACGTAACATTATTCTCATAGCCTGAGTACTTGACAAAGCAGTGTTTGGAAATTTCAAATTAAATTGGCTTACCACTTCTCTTGGCGATTTTCACCGCCAATTCCGTAGCATTGCATAATATAAATTTTTTCACGCACTGTGAGTACCATTTTCACTTAATTTTTTATGCTTGGTTTGAAACAGAAATTAAGGATAATATTGACTACGTTTGACACATATGTCAATAATAAATGATAAATGTGTATCCACTGCTTTTCTCATAGCCTACTTTTAGCTTCTACATAACTTTAAATATTAATTCACAAAAATAATTTCCATGGAGTTTGAATTGAATTGTTCAAAATAAAATACTAATTTATTGAAAAAATGGGAAGTTTCAAAAAAATAATTTTATATTCCTGAAATTTGGTATAGAGGTATAAAATTGCATTCTAAATAACTTTTCTTAGTGGAATTTTTTCATATTTTGAAAAATAAAGGTACTTTATTAGTGGTGATTTTTACAACTTTGCTTATAAAACACTCTGTAGAACACCAAATCAAGTCATTTTTGATATACTTTAGTTTTATAACAAGCAGGACATAATCCCCAAATACCATTCCAAAATTCCAAAATTTTTGGTCCATTACACCTCTTGTTACATCTATCCTGGGACACACTGTATATGCTATCGATTTATCCACTTGCCAGCTTTTAGTATTTAAAGCCCTACAGGATAGCTAATTTAAGCTGTGATCGCATAATGAAATAATTTACAGTGTGTTCCATTTAAAAATGTTATGTCTATATCTCGAAAACTGAGGCATGCATAATTTTCGTCTTATCAGCAACGGATTCCACTCAATAAAATGCCTTAAGAATGTGTTATTCAATTTTCAAATTGAGATATAGGTCATCCAATTGTCCAAAAACGCTCTGTAGCTCAGTAGTCGAAAAAATAGACGATCGCGGTGTGCATCATTGTTTGTTTCTCGAAAATCGAGCTCAGGACACCTATATTTGTTTTTGTCTATCTGCCATAGTTTTAGAAAAAAACCCAAATCTCATCTCATTTGGTTCACCATGTACATTAAGATCTGTTTTAGCGAAAACTAAGCCAGTAAATATTGTTCAAAATTAAAAAAAAAAAGAAGTAATTATAGTGTCCTTTATGCATGTAGGTGAATCATCGTTTAGACCATTCAACGTATATAAAGCTTGACGATCATCGAAATTATGCTAGAAGGGAAGAATTCGAAAAATGAAAAAATTCTGGACACACCTGGTATAACAATCAAATGATGAAGGGGCACCTGCGTAGAGAAAGCAATGAAACTAAAGGGATTTTGCGTACAGAAGATGCGCCGAGAAAGCACTATTTTTCGTCCGATGAGATAAAAATATGATTAATTTTAGTCAGTCGAAGTTATACATATTTTTAAAATTAAAAGTGTATATTTCAGTAAGTTTCCTGCTTTATTGTTTTTCCTGTATTAAACCAAAAACTGAATCAGAATCAAAACACAAATTATCTAATTTTCGGCAAATGATAAAAGTCAAAATTTATTACACTAGTTGGAAGTTTGCCACGGTTTAAAAGCAATCATTCTGCTATTTTTTACGACTAGTAATATTTTAGGTTTTTCGTACTTTTTTAAATCAGCACGAGACAATAAAAAGATATCGAGGATAGCTAAATAAATCTGATGCCATATTTTCGTTGTTTTGGCATCAGAAATATGTTATAAAAATGTTTGTTCCTGCCTTTCGACTTAAAGGAAGTTAATATCCGCGTTATTATGTTGTGTAACCTTCTTCCGCTTGGCAAACAAAAGCATGGAGGTTTATTCGAATAAGAAGTTAATTTCAATGGCCTTAGTCCAAATAAATTTGTTGATTTTGTGAAGAAAATTGTTAAAATGTAACAACGTGTTTCGAAAATCATTTAAAATTATTCACACGAATTAAAAAGTAAAGTGCATTCAATCAATGAGTCAGAACATTTTTTCGTAGAATGGGGTTATTCCGCATATTTTTTTTTATTTCAAAATATGAAATTTCTTAAAACGACATCCATATTTTTATATTTATATCTCATATTATACTGCTAAACATAAAGAATGCAGATTTCGCGCGTTCCTACTTCCTAGTGAAGTGTAGCAGATCCCAAGCTTTCTTACTGGGTGTTGTTTGTTGCCGATAAAGTAGTACTGCGGCCTACTCAACTACTCAACTTGCAAGGGCGGATCCAGAAAGGTTACTGGGGGGGGGGCACTAACATCTACAAAAAATTTTCGCCTCGGAATCTAAAAAGTTTTTATCGCGTCATGTGGGGGGGGGGGTGCAAATGCAGAAAAACATTTAACGCCTTGAAAACGTAACAAATACTTTCCTCGGGGGGGGGGCAATTGCCCCTACTGCCCCCCCCCCCCCCCCCCTGGATCCGCCCTTGTCAACTTGTACCCATTCCGCAGAGATAAGTGCCAGAAACCGTTTTTATTTAGAAATAATAATATAAATGATGTAAAAATATAATACTTAAAAATATATTATATAGACTGTTTCAAAGTTAAATGTACAGATGACGCTTGTGTAATTATGGGTGATTCCAAATATCTCATTTTATTGTATTCATCGTCCTTCTTTGCTGAGAAGCAGGACTTTTGTTGATTTTGACCACAAATTTTGGTCACAAATTTTGAACCACCTTGTATAATAGGTTCACACTTGGTTTTACTTGACAAAATTCCATATAAATCAAGTTCGAAATCCAATTCACAATTATTATAACAGGAAAAGATTTATATAGGACAAACAGGAAGGTACCTCAAGAAAAGGTTATAAGAACACCGGAATGATGTAACAACAAAGAATTTATAAAAAAGCAAACCAAACAAACCAGCATTGGTGACACATACATGACTAGGACATGAGTTTTCTTTTGACAATACAAAAGTAATTGGTCAACAGAACATTCTGGAAATGATTAAAATTAAAAATAATTAGTCGGTAAATAAAGGAACAGACACTGACAACTTAAATACTGCATATTTTAACTTAATTAACAACATTCGGTAGTCTTTTTATTTATTTATTTTTTTAATATTGTAGTTTTAAATTGTTCGTAATAGATGAATAGTTTTTTGTTTTTTTTCTAAGGGATTAAATGTAGGTGGGAAATATTTTTTACCTAAATATGTTTTAGATAATTCTTATCAGTGTAGACTAGGTTACTCATACGTTGAGGAGTTTTGTTGTATTTGTTAATATGAATGTGTTTTGTTTTATTATTTAAATCCAATGTGACAAAGTAAAACTCACCTAAGTAAGTTAATAAATTTTTCATTAGTTTAATTTCATTAGATAACACAGCCCCACAAAAAAAAGTTCAAAGCAGCGAACCAGACCCATGTATCCCTGAGTATTTTCGGTCGCTGAATCCGAATTCGGGGTCAAAAAAAATCGTACACCCCCAAAATCATTAGCTGGGATAAAAAGAAGATTAAGTTACCAGAATATAGTTGTTACTTCTTAATCAATCGAATTATACAAATTAAGGTTAAACAGCAGTGTACATACAATAGATATGAAACACACCCCCAGGGAGGGGCGAAAACTAGCCCCCATATATAAAAAAAATCGATCCAGCAATGACTGCTGAAAAAGCTCGATATGTTTAAGTTTTGTTAAAGTGTTAAGAAACTACATCAGGTCCGACGTAATCTTCATAAACTGCCCCTATAGGGTTGAGAACAACCACCTTTAAGTTCAAAGGACACGAGAAAAACAAGAAAAAACGTAAAAACCAACAGGATTTCTATTTTCATGGATGCTATGATTGACTGAAATTGCGTAGTACTCTAAAATAAAACCAGAAACTTACGTACCATTAACATCCTACACTGTCAACCCTCAGAGGGCGTGAAAACTACCTCTATGTAAGATTTAACTATAAAAAGTTATAGTGACTTCTATAAAAATTCGAAACCCCTGCGTTGTGTGGAAGAGAAAAGAAACTAGACTATGTTCGACGATATGCTTGAAAACCACCCCCACGGGGTTGCGAAATACTACCCTATATGTGTAGGATGCTAGAAAACAGAGATAAACTAACCGGATTTACATTTTTATGGATACTATCTATGATAGGCAAAATCGCGTTGCACACTTAAAGCTTGAAACTCATGTCCTATAAATGTTATTAAGTAACACCCCCAGAAAGGATGTAAACTACCGTAATTTAAGATGTAACGAAAAAGCTATACTGTTGTTTATTCGTTTCATTTCCATAGTTTCTTTTATAGCGGTGGCGTCTCTCAACCCCGTGGGGGTGGTTTTCAAGCACAGCGTTGAACATTCTCTAGTTTCTTCCCTCTTCCACACAACGCAGGTGTTTCGAATTTTTATAGAAGTCACTGTAACTTTTTATAGTCAAACCTTACATAGGGGGTAGTTTTCACACCCTCTGAGGGTTGACACTGTAGAATGTTGATAGTACGTAAGTTTCTAATTCTATTTTAGAGTACTACCACTCGTGCTTTAAATTTTATCTAAAAATTTTTTCTCAAGCTAAGTTGCCCCTAGTTAATATATCAAAGATTAAATCCCTCCCGCTAAAGCGGTCGGGATTTCATCAGATAATAAACTGCCAATTTGCACTCTTTATATTACCAGGCAACACGCTTTCGAAAACATTTTCGATAAAATTTTAAGCACTAGTGATATTACATACGGTTAAATTTTGGATTAATCAAATTTTCCGATAAAAAAATGTCTAGCACCGGCCTTTTTGCCTTTTTTTGGTTTTCCTCAAGGATTATTTCCTAACACTCTGGTCTATACCCTTACCAGCATTAAAGCACAGACCATCAACCACTAATAAAAATTGCTATTACTGCTTATGTTTCACTATTTTCTGTCATAAAAAATTATTGCAAAGAGAGCGACAACGATGCCGTTGTAGTTTTTGGTACAACAAACATTTCTTACATTTTGTAAAAGACTACTATTATTTGGCGTACTATGCACCCTAGAACATCGGCTACGTCTTTCTAAAACACCCTGTATAGTCACAAAATTTCAAAATATTTTTTCTCTGCTGCTCAATAAAACTAAACATATTTTCTAAGTGGTGTTATCAGAGTAATCACCCAATGAAAACAGATATGTCTCAGTGGAGGGATTTGTTAAGCTAGGTGGCTCTTTAAGGATAATTATAAGTAGAGTACAAGAGGGAACATAATACTTGCAGCTTTCGGAGTCGTGGCAGGAAGGAAAACGCGTGGGCGTCCACTCCGGTCAGAGGATTTCCTTTCAGCTCCAGTAAAGCCAGTGCCGGTGTCTTCTGTAGTAAGTTGCCAGTGATGTACTTAATGCGGTTACCAGATATGGAGCTGTAATCAAACATGAACTCACTTTGACGGACATTCAACAAGAATTATGATATAAATTTGTTAGTAAATAAACAGATTAATATATTCATGTTATTACAGGTAAGTTAATTAGTTATAACGTGATATGGAACACGCCCAGATACCGCCCAGATAGGTTTTATTTTTAGTGTGATTATCCATTCTCTTTGTATCCTTTTTCATATTTAAATTAGTGATTTCGCTAACTGGCCACATTATTTTAAATCAGTTTTAAAGAAACAAAACAACTGAACAATATTTTAATATTCCCCTATTAAAAAACAGTATTATCTTTATATTTACTTAGGAATTTCTTTGGTGATGCCGTGCTTAAGAGAAACGATATCCTAATTCGACAGTTTCTCCTATATCCCTGAACGGATTGAAAAAATTCTTTCATAAGCTTTTAGAAAAAACTTGATAGAATGATACCAGACTATTGAAATCAATAATTTTTTTTTTTCATTTTCGCACGAGAAATTTTTTTCTCCTTTTTTAGTTTTCAGTAACCTGGAAGTTGCCTCTAAAAGCCCACCAAAAATTTTTTAAATCGGTTTAGGGATGTAGGAGAAATTGTCGAATTACGTTCACCTTAATGTCACGATAGATAATGAAATTCAAATGATTCAAGATATATTACGAAACTTCCAAGTGTGTTACAGTTGATTTAAAATTTGTCTAATATATATATATAAAATTCAACCTACAACCTATAGAACACGAAAAAAAACCATACACAGTAAATCCATAAAATACAGCATAATTTCATTTTCAACCAGAATAATTTGTTTAATGAAAAATTCAGAGGCAGGTCAATTTTTGTTTCCAATTTCGTAAATTGTGATATGAAACTTTAACTTATAGGATCCATATTTGAGTTATGTGGTGAATATATGTTTTAAATGAAAAATATTAGGTATTTTTTTGCTAAACACATGCAAAGTACATCGAATCAGCATTCCAAATGGCCAGCATTTGCCTGATTTTGCGCCATCTGTTCTGGTTTTACATTATTTTCAATAATTGAAAATTTTTGTTACTATAAAATTTCAATCCTTTCATGTTAATAATCCTCTATTTATGTTTTTACTACATTAAATGTACAATATCACGGCCTTTCATCTACCAATGTGTTAACAATAATAGGAATTCCACAGGGTTCCGCTATGGGGTTATTGTTATCTATTTTATTTATCAACGATATACCCAATGATATTCAAAGTAATGTTCTACTATACGATGGTTGACGTCATTTACACCTGTCTAAAAATAATTTACATTGTAAATCCAATGTATGAAAAATGTAATACCATGATTTTTACGAAGAGGAATAATCCGATCCATTTTTTATATAAATAGACAATGAAATGGTTAATCGATGCATTAGTTTAAAGATCCCGGAGTCATTTTTTATTCAAAATTAACTTTTGTGGTTCATATAAATAACACTTCTGCTAATGCCTACAAAAATGTAGGCTTTATTATAAGAAATTCAAGGATATTTCCACATTGTTCTGTTTAATGCTTTTTTTTCGGCCGACCAGAAAATACACCCTTTCTGGAGAAATTTTCGAAGTTTCGAAGTTTTGTATGTCAACCCAAGCAGACTTCAGGGCGAGCTGCAGGCTAGAAGCTTGGGAGACCTGCAAGACACTGTTTTTCGGTCATGTAACGTACAATATTTTTTTCTTCGGCTAACACTATCATACAAAATCAATTTTGTATTATTTTTTTAATAAATTTTATAACAAATACAACGGCAAACAATAATAAACTAATTAAATAAAATATTTTCACGTCAGCTTCACGTCGCGCGTCAACTTTTACTATTGAGCGACAATGACACCTTTACGCTCTTAATACACAAATACCCTTGATACATTTTAGTACAAAAACTACTGTTCACTTATCATTTTCTTCGTTTCTGTTTTTTTTTTCATCCTGTAATTATTTATTCCCTTATAGCCCGGGAGGCGGCGTTGCATTTTTGATGGTGATTTTACGCCGCTTTATTTTGTGTCGATAGTCTAGATATGGCTAGTAATCGAAACAAGCGTCAGCTGTCAGGATCGTGGTGGACCTGGTCGTGAGAGAACATTTATTATGTCGAAAAAAAAAAAAATTGAAAAATGATTTCAGGTCGTTTGAAAATTTGTACAGCAAATGTTTACATGATAATAATAATTTAAAAAAGTCAGCTGCGTAGATAATGGGGGATTATACGTCAGCCGCTTATATAAACTTGTATAAAAAACAATTGATGTAAAGGCATTTTAGGTTCAGTGCTAACTCTAGATTATTAAAATGATAAAAACAATCGTCAGCTATTCTTTCAATGGGGGCAAGACCGTCAGCTGAGGGATTATAAGTGCTGAGCGAGCTTTTAATCTGAGTATGGTGCAATCCAATGTATGATCTAACTGATGATCTTTCCCCCTTTATAGCAATAGCTGACGTACATTTTCATTTAGTATATTGTTTAAATAATCATTTCTAGAAATTTCAAGTGACTTGAAATCAATTTAAACTAAAATTTATCGTTTTAGTCTAGTTTTCATAGCATACATAATGATTCCTTTTGGTTCCTAATGAAAGGATATGAGGTTTGAAGCCAGTAGGTTTAGGAGAAAGTTTGCCCCTGGGGGCTACAGTTTTAAATTTCTATAAAAAAACGCCGAAATTTAGAAAAGCAATTCTTTTTGAAAAATATATTTTCTCTAATTAAATGAATGTAGTTGGGATTCTTTAGGCTTTTTTCTTTTTATTGTCAGATATCTTATTTGTTACTTGTTAGTGCGGCCTAAACTACTTTATAGGATCAATAGTTTTGTAATTGTTCAAGCAGTGCCGTAGCTGTAGATCATCCATGGGGCTTTAGGAGCGTTCAACTAGCATTTAATGTAAACCAGAGCATTGCAAAGACAGATTTGCCGTAATTTATCAACCTTTTCTGCTCACTAAATGCGCACATTTTTGCTGCCTAGATTATTGTTGACATCCATCTTGCTTTATGAAAAACTCCAGGCTTTTGCCAGTGAATTCTGCTCAATAGTATTAGTAAGACTTCAGCACGTCCTCTGTAGTCTACACGAGAAAGGAGATCCTTGTTCTGGCTTAAAACAAGTTTCAAGAAAGTAACGGCTTAATCTTTCTTAAATTCCTGTCTTTGGTTAGAAATAAATATGAAATGAAGGAAGAAGATATACGTTTTTAAATATAGCAATAATCAAATTTATTTTATATAAACATGATCAGCTGAAAAAAGTGCATACTTACCTGCATGTCCTTTTCGCACGGCTTGGCAACTGCGACTGAAAATAAAACTGGGCAAGTCTACAAACGCTTAAAAAAATGTCGAATTCACGTGCGCCAACTTGGATGTGCGAACTCTTCCCACCAATGCGAGTTGCTAGACAAATGGATCTCCCGAATTCTTCTACTTAAATAGATCCCAAAGAACCCTAACGGTCATAGGTACGGGCGCAGGAA